>JALHLI010000061.1:0-338467 GCA_023349425.1 Anthopleura sola | reverse complement strand
GTCTGTTTGCATGTGTTTTACCAACACAGTCTGGAACTCAGGCGAATATCATACCATGGTATACTCGTGAACTCTTAGTTTCGCTTATCGTTTTAAATTCTTGTGTTTGTATAAGTGTTCTGGAGTATTTCGGCGATTTGCACGTATTTTGCTGTGCCATATGGCCTAACTTTTGGATGTTTTTAATGTTTTTAGTGTAATGTTTATGTTTTAGGAAAACCCGGTCACTCGTAAATTTCAATAAAAAATTTGCATTTGAATAGACTTCTGTGGGAAAATTCCCTTACTAGATATTAATTGTTCTCGTTGTTATTGTTTACTTTCTTAATCATATTTGGAATCTCGATAAAAAAAATGTATTTGAATCAGTAGACTTCTGTGAGAATCCTTGAAGGGAAAATTCCCTTACTGATTATTGTTCTTGTTGTTATTGCTTACTCTCTTGATCAATAGAAGACTTCACTGCATCAACCGTTAGTGGAGTCAAACCGACAAAGAAAGTTAATTTAATAGGTAAAAATATTAATAATATAAATTAAAATAAAATAACTTGCAGACACTCTGAGATTTCGCTAGCTAGCCAGGAAATGCATCTGTGTTGTATATAAAGAGTGAATATTTACTTCAACCGTGAAAACTAGTCAAGTAAAGTAAGCTTTACCACTTCACCAGATCATTAAACCTGTCAGTTAGTGTACACAGACCAGAGAAAACAGACGGAAATAACCCATTATTTTTAATATAGGTCTTGAAAGCAGAAACAGAAGTTACTAGTATAATAATTCTAAGAAAAGACACAACACATGTTAGTTTTGCAGGCATGTTTCAGCACCATCCTGTGCTTTCATTTAGTGCATGTCAAACAAACAAACAAACAAACAAAGGTAGAAAGAACGAAAGGAAGAAAGATCATCGGAAAAAATGTGTTAACAAATAGTCAGCTAAGATTTCAAGACTCACGCCCCGACACGCCAGTCCATACAAATCGGAAAATAAGCCATCAAAATCCACAAAATCCTTTAACGCATTCAATATTCACGTGCACTATTCTTTACGTAATTTCTCTTTATGGGTTTCTAGAGAGTGCGTTACCAACGGTTGAATTTAATCGGCTATCAATTTACTGTACAGATCTGATTACAGCTTAGGTCACCGTAAACCCAGAGGAGGTTGTTCAAGTGGCACGTGACCTAAAATTTAAACAGAAGTGACAGTTCCTCAATATTTATACGTTATGTGCACAACTTTGGATCGTGCAAGCTCTACTTCAAAAACAACACTGGATTTTGTCAGATCTTTTTGAACTTCTTTTCTACATCTACAACAGAGCAAACCTCACATCCTGGGTAAGTTTTATAGTTTTGTTATTTGAGGAATTGTTTAGGAACCTTTTTATTTCATTCCTAAGTGAAACCAGACTGTTTTCGGGCCGTAGTTTTCGTCGCTTTTCGATCTACTGACTGGCTGGAGGTTGCTTCAGCGAAAAAACTTTTCGGCAAACTTACTCTAGCATTTCGCAAGGTATTTCCTCGAATTTTTCTTCTTTTACTCCTTTTCAGAGAACTATTCTAGTTGTAAAGTGTATGTCTTTGGTTTAAATTTGACAGAAAGTTTTAGTTTAAGCTTATAACAAATAGTTCAAGCGTATTTGTAAACAAGAAAGCCTAGTCAGCAATGTTAGACAATTGTGCTGCGAATTTCAACCTTGAGCAGGCACTCTACAGGTATATTTTGTGCCTCTTTTGTCTTTTTATTTAAAAAAAACAAAACTTTGTTGAATGAAAATTCACTACGAAAGATTAAAACAATCTTGAAAATCTTGAAAATTGCCCATTTTGTGCAGATTTTGGAGTTAAAATGTAGTAGAGAAACTTTCATTTGTGAGCTGTTAATCACAAACCATGTCTTTACCGGTGAAATAGAGCATAGGTTTTTGGAGTGAATTAGCCAATGAGAGCGTGCGTACTATCTAAGCTATATTATAAATACCAATATATTATGTACTTGTCTTATATACTTTAAAATGTGCTTATCTTACTTCTGCTACTTGACCTTCTTATGCTGCTTGCCTTACTTCTGCTACTTGACCTTCTTATGCTGCTTGGCTTGCTTGAGGTGCTTGGAATGCTTGAGGTGCTTGTCTTGCTTGAGGTGCTTGGCTCGCTTGAGGTGCTTAGCTTCCTTGCGGTGCTTGGCTTACTTGAGGTGCTTTCCTTACTTGAGGTGCTTGACTTTCTTGAGGTGTTTGTCTTACTTGAGGTGCTTGTCTTACTTGAGGTGCTTGACTTGCTTGAGCTGCTTGTCTTGCTTGAGGTGCTTTTCTTACTTGAGGTGCTTGTCTTACTTGAAATAATTGATTTGCTTGAGGTGCTTGACTTGCTTGAAATGCATGACTTGATTGAGGTGCTTAGCTTGCTTGAGGTGCTTGTCTTACTTGAGGTGCTTACCTTACTTGAGGTGCTTGACTTGCTTGAAGTGCTTGTCTTGCTTGAGGTCCTTGACTTGCTTGAGGTGTTTGGCTCCCTTTAGGTGCTTGTCTTGCTTGAGGTGCTTGTCTTGCTTGAGGTGCTTGTCTTGCTTGAGGTGCTTGAATTGCATAAGGTGCTTAGCTTGCTTGAGGTGCTTGGCTTCCTTGAGGTGCTTGTCTTACCTGAGGTGCTTGGCTTACTTGAGGTGCTTTGCTTACTTGAGGTGCTTGGGTTGCTTGAGGTGCTTTCCTTACTTGAGGTGCTTGACTTGCTTGAGGTGCTTGGCTTGCTTGAGGTGCTTGACTTGCTTTAAGTGAGTCAATTTAATGCACTTGTTTATCTGGTGTGCAGAGTCACGAAATCCATTAGTGGATATATATATCTTCATAATCTATATATTTGCTTTTTCACAGCATATACACTTAACTGCAAGAACGTTATCTGATAAAAATATAAAATAGGAATTTAAATTATTTTTGCAAAACAGATGTAATTATGTCATCACTGATTATTTAGCAGTTATTCGCCGAAGGCGAAGTGATTATCGATGAATATTTACCGAGCGGCGAGTCTTCGAGCTGCGAGGTAAATATTCATGGATAATCACTGAGCCTGAGGTGAATAATTGTTTTAGTATAAATAAAAAGGTGATTATTTCAAAAAAGAAATTTCCTCTTCTCTTACTGTGACAAAACGACTGCTGACAGCCATTTTGTCCGAAAAGGTGATTATCGGCTGATAATCCGAGATAGAAAACCAATCAGAGCGCGCGATTTTGTATAATCACCTTTGTATTTATACTAAAAACAGTTATTCTTATTAATGTAGGTGGATATAGAATCAAAATAAATAAAAATATTTCTAATTAATTCCTAATTAAGTTAGTGTTACTTGTTATTTTGTCATTTGAAACAATTTGATTGCAGTGAATACACGTTTTTCCCTTTAGGCACAAACATTACATTAAATTGAAAGAAAATTAGAATATTGCCTTCAGAGTTATATAAGCACCTCAAGCAAGACAAGCACTGCGAGCAACCAAAGCACCTCAAGTAAGCTAAGCACCTCAAGCAAGACAAGCACCTCAAGCAAGTCAAGCACCGCAAGGAAGCTAAGCACCTCAAGCAAGCCAAGCACCTCAAGCAAGTCAAGCACTGAGAGCAACCAAAGCACCTTAAGTAAGCTAAGCACCTCAATCAAGCTAAGCACCTTAAGTAAGCTAAGCACCTCAATCAAGCTAAGCACCTTAAGTAAGCTAAGCACCTCAAGTAAGCTAAGCACTGCTAGCAAGACAAGCACCGCAAGTAAGCCAAGCAGCACAAGTTAGTCAAGCAGTATAAGTAGGTCAAGCAGCCTAAGTAGGCCAAGCAGCAGAAGTAGGTCAAGCAGCCTAAATAGGCCAACAAGCAGAAGTAAGTCAAGCAGCCTAAGTAGGCCAAGCAGCAGAAGTAGGTCAAGCAGCCTAAGTAGGCCAAGCAGCAGAAGTAGGTCAAGCAGCCTAAATAGGCCAACAAGCAGAAGTAGGTCAAGCAGCCTAAGTAGGTCAAGCAGCAGAAGTAAGTCAAGCAGCCTAAGTAGGCCAAGCAGCAGAAGTAAGGCAAGCAGCAGAAGTAGGTCAAGCAGCAGAAGTAAGGTAAGCAACACAAGATGATAAAGCAGCAGAAGTAAGATAAGCACATTAAGTAAGACAAGTACAATATATATTGGTATATAAGGAAACATACATTAGTGCCATTAATATATATGGAATCATACATTAGTGCTACTATATGGAGTCATACACGAAGTACCTACCGGAAATACCTGGCCAACGTTGTGATCCTTGAATCATTGGAAAATAGCACCATAAAACTGTCAAATCAGCCAAGAATGATTGCTTAAAAAACATTCCAATTATTAGAGTATTAGCAAAGCGAGGTAAATTAAATGCTTGAAATTAAATGCTTGAAACAATTTTTTTGACTAGAGGTCGGTTCACTTGTGTGATTCTAGACACTGCGGTGTTTGAATACTCAATGTTCTGCTCTGTCAATAGCTAAAATTCTATTAAATATCATCTACTTACCTCCATTTTTTGGCAAGTAACCACTTTTATAATACAAGGCGAGCTTTTCTCCAATAGTTCTTGGACCTTCGTTCACGTAGGTTGTCAGTGAAGCTCACATGGCCTCCAACCAGCTTCAAAGACATAAACGGCAGTGATTTCACTGCACAAGTATATTTAAATTGAAAATCTACACAGTGAAGACATAATAGTTCACCAAAAGGAAGAATATCTATACCAAATGGAACGACAGATATGGCATCCATAATGCTTACAGTAACCGAGAGCTCTTTACTCGGAGACGGTCAAGCGCAAATGAAGCGTAATCGAACTTTTAACCCATGATGCCTCACGCGCTTTTAACAACCTCCTCTGCCGTAAACCGATCCCTGACCACAGGAAGCCGATCTCTAACCACAGGAAACCCATAAAGAGCAATTAAGTAAAGAATAGTGAATATTGAATGCGGCAAAGGAAAGCCGGGCTCCCTATTCAAACCCTTTGAATATCCATGATCCTTCCTGATGACGTCATTAGCATTATTTAAGAATACTTAATTATGCATAAGTGTCAGTTGGCGCGAAGTTTGAATGAACACAGAACCCCTCCCAGCCCACCCTTTCTGTTTATTCTTTGGTATTTTCCCTGTGAAACTGCTCGTCAGGGATTGCCCATATCTTAACTAATGCTAATGAATAAGCAGGAGGGATTATCTACTGTGCAAAATCTTAGTCTTTTGATCCTTTCTCGAAATAATGACTATAGAATATAAATGTAAAACTGGATACTGTTAATTTGATCTTTCATGGATGGACCTCATTACATGGTTTTGATTGATTTTCTTTGCAAAAAAAAATATAAGTATTTTTTTAGTTGAATGCAAGCGGTTGGGTGATTTTTATAAGAGAAAAAGCGTGACAGAGAGGAGGTCAAGCAAGAAAGAAAGGAAGGAAGGAAGGAAGGAAGGAAGGAAGGAAGGAAGGAAGGAAGGAAGGAAGGAAGGAAGGAAGGAAGGAAGGAAGATAGAAAGAAAGAAAAAAGAAATTAAATCTGAAGTAAGCTTAACAACAGATGAACCAACAGATACCAAATAGATAAATATGCATGTTAAACGTTTTTTTTACTTGGATTTCAGCAGACCTTGTCGAACAAATTGAGGCCACGTGAATCTACTCGTCCGTTGTCAACATACCACTGATCTTGCACACCTTACCTTCCTAATGAAGAATGCATAGCTTGAGTCGACTTTCATGTGGACTAAGAAAAAGAGAGAAAAGCAAATTGTGGTTTAAACCTCAAAAATACAAAAGAACTATTTGCCGGTGGAAGAAAGAGATCAGCGTCGCACGGAAGAATGCTGACAAACAACGACAGCTGAAATATACCTCTCTTCTGGCAGAAACATATTACTTGCTGGAACTTTACGCTCATGTTATCGATTACAGCAAAAGATGTATTGACATCGCAAAGGTGGCTGGCGACAGATCAAGTGAGCTGAAGGCTTGCTATTTACTTGTAAAAACCTATGAAGTACTGAAAAAGTATAATCATGATGATGTTATGCATTACAGTAAGAGATGTATTGAACTCGCAGAAGAAATTAATGAAAAGAAGTACTATTTGAAAGCCTGTTATTTACTAGTCAAAGCGTATGGCTTATTGAATCAGTACGGTTCTGCTGTTATTTACGCTGAGAAATACCTTCATTACGCCAAGGAGACCGGTGACAAAGAAAGTGAATTAAAGGCATATTATGTACTGATACTTGCTTGTGATTTGTTGGAGAAATACGATGCAAATACTGTGCTTTATTGCCAAAAATGTATTGACATCACAGAGAAGACCGGTGACAAGAAAATCAAGTTAAAGTCATGCTTGATACTGGTCAAAACATACGAATATCTGCATTCGTGTGATGAGGTTGCCATTTCGTATTGCAAGAAATGTCTAGACATCTTAGAAGAGACTGGTAACAACACACAAAGTAAAATGAAGGCGTGCTACTTACTGGTGAAAGATTATGGCTTACTGAAACAGTACGATGATGCTGTTCCATATATCAAAAGATATATTGAAATCGCAGAGGACATCGCTGACGAACAGAGTAAGTTGAAAGGTTATTACTTACTTGGACTTGCTTATAACTTCATTGGCCAGTACGAAGAGGCAATCACTTGTAGTAAGAAGAGTGTAGACATAGCAAAGGAGATCGGAAACCACCAATATAAGATGAAAAGTTGTTTGCAGCTTGCTAGTGCATCTTCCTCCAAGAAATATTACGATGAGGCTGTTATTTATTCCAATGAATGCATTAAAATTGCAAAACAGATGGGTGACAAATCTCATGAGATGGACGGCTCTTTTCTTCTGTCCAATGTATATTACTTGAAAGAAGAGTACAATGAAGCAATCATTTATTGCAACAAGTGTGTTGACATTGCACGTCAGACGAACGACAAAAGGGGATTAACAAAGACTTATTTGTTATTTGGAAAAGTGTGCTACTCGCTAAACCAGTATCGTGATGCTATCGTCTATTTTAGGAAGTGTACTCGCATGGAGCAATTTGTTGGTAAACAGGAAGAAATCGATGCATACTCTATGCTCGTTGAGGCTCAGTACTGTCTGGAAGACTATGACAATGCCATAACTAATGGTAAAACATGCATCCGTAGAGCACAAGAAATCAACCAAGAAAATGGTTTAACAAATGTTTATTATTTTCTCGGAAAAGCATCTTACTATTTAAAAGATTACGATGATGCTATTGTTTATTGCAAGAAATGTATTAACATCGCAAAGCAAACTAATGACAAATCTCGTGAGATAGAAAGCTGTTTGTTGCTTGCCAGCGTGTTTTATGAACGGAAGAGATACAATGATGCTATTGCTCAAAGCGAAAAGTGCGTTCACATTGCAAGTCAGAAGGGTGACAAACTATGTGAAATGGAGGCCTATTTGTTGATTGGAAGATCGTATTTCTCACTGGAATGCTACGAAAATGCTAACTGCAATATCAAGAAATGCATCAAAATGGCACAAGAGACCGGCCACTTGAAATTCGAATTAGAGGCTTGTGTCTTTAATGCAAGGCTTTTTCTTTCGATAGGCAACGTCAGGGATCTTGTATCGGCCATAGCTCAGAGTTTGGTTTTAGCAGAAGAACTTTGTGATAGTTCTGCTAAGCAATCTGTTGTTGAAATACTATTTGACTGTTTGGAAAAGCAAGAACATGACGGGAATTCAATGACAGAATTCGAAAATTGTTCACCCGAAGCAAATCAAACACTTGAGAGAGAAGTAAATCTGGGCCGTGAGATTGAAACAATCAAGAAAATCGAGAACCTGATTGTATTGCATGAGAGATACATTCAACAAGTACGAAATGATGAACTTGTAGAAGCAATTGCCACTTTAAAGCAAATAGAAGATGTTAACCTTAGTTCGATGGAGATTTTCCTCAAGTCATTTTGCCGTCAGAGGATTGGTTGCCTTTACCTGGATGTTGACCAGAGTGAGGAGGGAATAAGTCAACTCTGTGATGCAATGTCTTATGCAAAACAAGTTGGCTCGTCAGTAATCGAGAATAAAATTGTTTTCAAATGCAGTAGAATTCTTGGAGTGGCATACTTCAAAAATGGGGAAACTGAAAAGTCAATTTCCTTTTTAAGAGCATCCATTAGCTGCATTGACTTCTTTGTTAAGACCATGGAAGCTGATGAAAACACAATCATTGATTTCATTGACAAAGTCAGCGATTGCTACAACTACTTGGCAAAAGGTCTGATCAAGAAGAATCGGATCCAGGAAGCTCTGCTAGTTTTAGAACAACGTACTGCAAGAGCTTTGAAAGAACAGTTGATTTCCAGACATGAAATCAAAACGCAACAGCGCCATGAGGAACACATCACATACCAGGACATTATATCACTCATTTCAAAAAACAAGTACGCCATCTTATTTTGTTCTGTCTTTTCTGATTGTCTGTACACATTTCTTATCGAAGAAGGATCAGATGTGCAGTTTCGGCAATTTCCGTCTCCTAGAACCGACACTGAAAAATCAATTGAGAAGATGCTCGAAAGCTTTGCAATCAACAAGAAGAACAGAACACTAACTGATATGGACTCCCACATCATTGCCCATGAGAATAATACATGTAACGTAGACCAAGATATTTCAAAGACGGTTGGACGAATATTGGCGTATTTTGGCTCCTCTTCATGTTCTAGAACTCCCAAGGAGCCATGTGAAAACGTTGATATAGGCAGCATCACAAATGATCTAGATCTCCTGTATCATAAATTGTTTGGCAAAATGTCAATCGAGCAGGATGAGATTGTTATCATTCCTGATGGTCCTTTATATAAAGTGCCATTTGCTGCTTTACGGGACCCAGACACTGGTCGGTATCTTTCAGAAACGAAGCGTATTAGAATTGCCCCTTCTATAACAACATTGAAGTTACTTCAAGAAATTCCAGTCGACCAGAGTAAAAATCCTGCTCTCGTTGTGGGCAACCCTTTGGTTGGGGAAGTAATGCTAGATGGAGAAATGAAAAACGTCCGTCCTTTGAGTGCAGCATTTCGCGAGGCAAACGCAGTAAGTAGTATACTTAATGTCATGCCACTGATAGGAGAAAATGCTACAAAGCCAGCTTTCCTAGAACAACTACAACGAGAAGTATCTGTTGTTCATATCGCTGCACACGGATGTTTTAATAATGGTACGATAGCACTTGCTCCTACTCCTGAGATAAGAGGAACAAAGATCCCAGATGAAGCAGACTATATGCTGACCATGGCTGATGTAAAACAGGCCCAAGTACGGGTACCGTTTGTTGTGTTAAGTTGCTGTGAAACTGGACGTGGTGAAATCAAAGCTGAAGGAGTAGTTGGCATGTGTCGAGCCTTTCTAGTGTCGGGAGCACGTGCGGTGGTAGGGTCTCTCTGGGCTATTCATGATCAAGCTACATCTGAATTTATGAAAGCGTTTCACCAGCATTTAAAGGCTGGAGAAAGCGCAAGTACCAGTTTGCAGCACACGATGAATGAAATGAGACAAACTCAAAAATACCGTGATCCCAAGTATTGGGCGCCTTTCTTTCTTCTGGGTGATGACGTCACAATCAACTAAATGACGATGTACTGCAGTAAACCTAGATAAAGAAGAGATTGCAGTTTATATTTCTATGGTCAACTACCAGGAAATAGATCCCTTGCAGCACGTAGGAATGCAGCTCAATTTGGAGGACAAAACAAAAGGGTCCAATCTTAAGTAAGTTAAAATTCTTTTGTTTTGCCCTCCAAATTGAGCTGCATTCCGACGTGCTGCAAGGGATCTATAAATGGAATTCATGAACGCATAATAACAAGAACGTACAGGCTAGATGAACGTATACGAATAAAACTGTATATGAAATTTGATGAACGCATAGAATTCGAGGATTGTGAGTGTCCACGAGATAGATTGGATGCACCTATAGGAATAATAATGTACAGAGATGAATTGCATGATCGCACAGAAAGAACAAAAATAGTTAATGTAAACCAGATGGATTGGATCATCGCATAGAAACTAGAATCTTAACTAGATGCATTGCAGGGGCTTCTAGGAATAATTATGTACATCACATAGATTGGATTCTAGTTGCCAATCAAGTAATTGGCGTATTTGATCATAACTTATTGTTTTGCTCTTTCTTTCCAACCCATGCAGAGCTCTTGTCGCGTGTTAAGAAAGTTGGCCTATGAGAAAAGATCATCAATGAATTATTTTCTGTCGAGGGAATCAAAACATTCTTAATCTACCTGCTATTACAATACATGAATAGACAATTTTCGAGATGCGCGAACGCTTTCAAAAATATCGCAGGCGTAGACAAGAAAAAGAAACATTTTCGGGCAAGATCACGCGCGCAATTGACTCTGCCCGAAAATGTCTCGAGATGATGTATTTGATAGTTTCGAAAGCGCTAGTGCAGCTCGAAAATGGTCTATTACATGAAAGTTCGAAACAGAAATTAAATACAATTCGTTTATAGGATTACATTATTGCTTAAAATATTTATTAAGTAAACCATGTTGTTCCTCGTGTTAATTTGTAGCTTTCTTTAAAGCCGAACAGTATGAAATCTTCTGCTTAGAATTATATATCTCACTGCATTGTTCAAATAATTTAAAACTCGAAAAATATTCCTTCCTTCGGCTTCCTCATTTCGGCTTCGATGCGATTTTCCTGACGTTGCTTACAATTAACGTCACATCATGTGTTCGTCCCTTTATTTCTAACTAGAACGTTGCAACATGTTGATGATTGGATTTATGAGTAGCATCTCATACCAAAGGTGCAATTCTCCGTTGAATCGTAGAACATGAAAAACGTTTTATTGGTTGGTATAGACAGAGTTGGAGTGCTTTTCATATGAATGGGAAACATACGGTACTGACGTACAGCATGGTGTAACGCGTAGTTATACGGTTACGGTTAGATACGGTACGGCTAAAGTATGGCTACGAATTGGTCGTACCGCTTCCTACTCATACAAAAACCACTCTATTGCAGATCGGTGACAAATCTCATGAGATGAACGGCTCTTTTCTTCTGTCCAATGTAGATTACTTGAAAGAACAGTACAATGAAGAAATCAATTATTGCAACGAGTGTGTTGACATTGCACTACCGATTGCAAACATGACGAGATTTTTGGTTAAAATGTATGGAGCGGCCACATTGGTGCTCCACTCTGGTGCACCAATATGGCGGACGAAACTTCGACGGCTGAAAATGATAGAATATTTAATATTTTTGATCAAATTCCACGGAAATACACTTGAAATAGAGATTATAAACGTACACAAAGCAAAATCTTTCACCAAGGGTAAATTATTTTTGATTTTTATCGTTCTTCAGATACACGTGACGGTATTGCGTGACACAAATTCAACCTTCATAACTCGGGAACCAAACATTAAAATGACTCGAAACTTTTTCCTGTGACTTATATCTTAAACTTATTTTAGAAATGTTATTATGCGATGTATAGTTTAGATTTAGATTTAGATTTTGAGTTTTTGATGACGTCACATGAAAGCAAGCAATGGACTCTGAGCCCCCAAAAAATTCTGAGCCCCATGTAGATGGGAATCGAACCCACAACCCTCTGTATATATTTTTATGATGAAAAATGTATGCTTCCATGATCATGAATTATTCACTTTATTGACAGTTCCTCCGCATTATATATAATCCGCTATCATTTACCATTAATTAGGAATATTGATGAAGGGCTTAGAAAAAAACAATTTTTTTCCACCTGCCTTTTGCACTTATTTTGGCAAAAAGTGTTTTTCTCAGATGGGCTTTGAAATTCCTCTGTCATCATCACAAACTATCAATAAATTATACATTTGGAGAGGCTAATCATCCTTTCTTGCAGCCCGAAGGCATACAAAGGTGCCAAATTAATGACAGCCGAGACAATAGCATTGAGAGTCGATACCTACGCACTACACTACCAATGCTAATCCGTTTTTCTTTTCTTTATTAAACTTAACTTGGTATAATTTATTATAGCCATACCGGCTTCATGTAATCAATATCAGGCTTTATTTCATGTGTCAACGAGATATGTTTTCAGAGCTAGCCTGGTGGTAAAACAAAGCAACTTCAAAGAGCTTTAATTTGTGACATTGGTTGGCATGGTAACATCGATATCACAATGATATTCTTAGTACAAACATGATGTATCGCTATCGTATAGACAGACATAGGTAGTTCTGCATGATAATAACCTGTAATTCTTAATTATTCATTTTTTTCTCTGAAGTGTTCAGAGAAAGAATTCCAACTGAAACGTTACAAGTTCTTCTTCGATCGTGCGAATATGAAAACCTCCATGTTCAACTATGATCTCGTGTTGGTGTTGTTGGCGTATATCATACGCTACACCACTTGTTCCATGATCAATGACCCTCATACAGAGTTCCTGTTCGACAACTACCCCGATAAGATTCTTTTCTCACCTAACGAAACACAAATGACGACCAAAGTTGCAGATAAAATGGATTGTGTGTTTTCTTGTACAAGTAGACCATGGTGTCAATCCATAAACTACAAGCTCCAATCTGAGAATAATGATCGACTTCACATTTGTGAGCTTCTTTCTACTAGTACCTCAAACACAAAACCGGAAGATTTGAAGCCAGCAAAAGGATTCACTCATCTTAGTATTAGAGAGGTATGTCTTTTCTTGTTATTCTTGTGTCGCTTTTGTTTTTGTTTTTTGTTTTTTTGTTTTTTTTCGCTTTTCACACTTTGTGATAATCATTGTATGTTTTTTTTGTAGAACAAGTGTATGGATCCATCAACATGTCAGAATAATGGATCGTGTTACCCTGACTATGATAACGATTATCGCTGCGAATGCAATGGGACTAAAGGAACAAACTGTGAAATATGTGAGTATTTCATGCGGTAGTGTGAATCGAACGCGTTTCATAAAAAATGTGGAAATTAAAGGGAAGCCGGACAATGGTATAGGATAATAATATATAAAATAGTCAGTTAAACTAGAATACAATACGCGCCTGGCTGATAAACTTTGTGAACACAGTTGTTATTATAGGAATAAATCCATAAAAACGTTTTTTAAATCACAATCTTTGAAACTCAAATTTAATGCTGATTTAGAATCTGGAAAGAAAAAAGGGGCGTCCCGAGGTCGTTTTCGAGATATTCACGATTAAATACAAGCATATCAACAACTTTTTGAAGAAAAAGAAGCGAAAACCAACACTCTCCGAAAAAAAATTCATAACTTCAGCAGTAATCAACCTAATTTGAAGTTCTTTTTTCAAGAAACTTAAATTATACATCGTCAAGTTTTACAAATATTAGTCAAAAGATTTGGAAAATATTGAGAAGTATTGTCAAAAATATATTTTTTATTCGGCTTGCCCTTGACAATTTTGTCGTCTGAAACGGGTGCAAAAAAAAAAGAACGCTTACCGCTTTTTCTATCAGTAAAACCCATGTCATTTTTTTCAAACTTTGTCAAAAGTTTCTTTAGAATATGCTCTTTTTGAAATCCGTAAAAAATATAGAGAGTCCCGTGCAAAATTTGAGGGTTTTGCCCTGTTAAAGTTCAAAACATGTATGGTTCTTCAATAAAAGTTTGAAGGTTTTTAGCCCGGGCCGGGGTTTTTCGAGCGCGCTCACATAGTGGCGTCAGATTGCCAGCTTCATGGCGTCATTGTAAATGCGTAGAAGTGTGCGCAGTAGCTTCATTTTTCTATACTAGACAGCCACCTTAAGAACCTTAGAAGCTTTTGAAACTTTGTCCAAATGTTTTCCCGAGTCAAGGCGCGATTACATGGGGCAATATTCTCTGCAACTCGTTTCGCAACGGCGTTGCGACACTGACAAGTTGCAAGAGGGTTTACACGATGTTACGGAGACGCAATTATTTCCAAAAGAATAGAAACGGATTCTACTTTTTTCAACGATTGCTGCAATTTTTCTCGCTACATTTTTCAGATTGCACTGTAGGTTACGAGTCTCAATGCCCCATGAAACTTGTGTCACAAAGCCGTTGCAGACAAGTTGCATAGAAAACTGCTCCGTATAATCGCGCCTCTAACAGTTTTTCAACGGCGTTTGTGTGATCACTAGCCAGAATATATATATTTCGGTTTCTTTAAAATATATAACTTAGATTTCCTAAAAAAAAGTATTTTTATATCATTAGATAAATTAATTCTTTCGCAGCCCACACTACCTTACCGCTAGTTATCATCTCTTTAATTCTTTCTAACTTAGCTTTAAAATGTAAAATTTGAACTTTTAAAAAAGCTATTTACATTTTAAGAATAATTGTTCAACCTGCAGCTGGTTGCGTGATATATAAATTTGAGTGGTTATGCAATATTTCCCTTACTTCTTCGATACAAAACACCGGGACCTGTTGATGCAGATAACGAGAAAATAGAATAGATATAGAGAAACGAAGGAACCAATTTGGGGGATTTGAAATTTAAAATATACATTTGAACTTCAAATTCTACTTCGCTAAAAGATAACCAACGCAGCTCATTTATTATTAAACTGAAGAAAATTAGGGTATCACATATTGCAACTATATGACGCAACTGTGCAAAAGTTTCTACAGTAAGTCTTGACAGGGAGGCAATGTACCATTTGCCCACCATATACACAGGAATCCCACATTAATTAATGAAATATTGGTGAAGAGAGCGAACAACATTTGCTACGCCACTGAATTTCTTGATAAATCTTAGCTATTCGATTTTAAACATTGAAGCGCAAGAGTACAGGGTTTGTTGTGTTTTCACTTTGACTCCAGGGTTTTACTCTCAAGGTTTTTCTAAAAACTGAACATGCTGAAATCCAGCTGGATCTGCGCTTTAATATTGCGCTGGTTTGGAATTGGAAGATTTTACGTACGCGCTCCAAGATATATCTTTGTGTTTGGTTTGGAAACCTTTCCCGCCTTTTATATTAAAATATTCCTTATATTTTTGTGATTCAGTTTACAGCAATTGTTCAGAACTATTTTCCACTGGGTACACTAAACCTGGAGTCTACCATATAGATCCTGATGGAAGTGGCTCATTCCCAGTGTTCTGTGAGGGTGGTGGATGGACTGTGGTCCAAAGAAATCGAAAGAACTCCTCCATTTCTTTCAATCACGGATGGCAAGAATACAAAACCGGTTTTGGTAACCTGAATGACGAGTTTTGGTTAGGTCTTGACAAGATCTACAGACTGACCAAAAGACAAGTCACATCATTACGTGTTGATCTGGAGGACGTGAATGGGAACAAGAAACACGCTGTGTATTCATCGTTCTCTATCGCTGACGAGAGTGATTTTTACCGTCTGCACGTGAGTGGATATTCGGGTACTGCTGGCGATGCTATTGCAACTGCCGCAAACCAAGAATGGATCAACAACAACATGAGGTTTAGTACACCTGACAAAGATAACGATAGATATGCAGATGGTAACTGCGCAGCAGACCGTAAAGCTGGTTGGTGGTATAGATGGTGCACTAATTCAGACCTTAATGGTGATCAGACCTGGTGGACATTTAACAAAGTCCTGAACGGCTCCAAAATGAAATTAAAATAGTTTGATGTAGTCAAGTCCAATGATCCTTTCAAGCCTTTCTAAAAACACTCCATATACAGCATGTACAATTGAACATGGTGGTCAAGACAAGCACCGAGTTTGCACTACTAATAGATTAACAAATAAACTGAACTGCCATCAGTCATTGATGAAGGATAGGATAGTCATTGCTACGATTAATGAGGATAAAACCACATTCAAAGTCAAAATCCTTGTTAAACTATGAAAAAGAGATCAGCTTTCTTTATTATTTAAAGCACTACTTAATAATTCTCCTTAAAACTGTGACAGTCAAGAATGAGAATGAGAATGAGAATGAGAATGAGAATGAGAATGAGAATGAGAATGAGAATGAGAATGAGAATGAGAATGAGAATGAGAATGAGAATGAGAATGAGAATGAGAATGAGAATGAGAATGAGAATGAGAATGAGAATGAGAATGAGAATGAGAATGAGAATGAGAATGAGAATGAGAATGAGAATGAGAATGAGAATGAGAATGAGAATGAGAATGAGAATGAGAATGAGAATGAGAATGAGAATGAGAATGAGAATGAGAATGAGAATGAGAATGAGAATGAGAATGAGAATGAGAATGAGAATGAGAATGAGAATGAGAATGAGAATGAGAATGAGAATGAGAATGAGAATGAGAATGAGAATGAGAATGAGAATGAGAATGAGAATGAGAATGAGAATGAGAATGAGAATGAGAATGAGAATGAGAATGAGAATGAGAATGAGAATGAGAATGAGAATGAGAATGAGAATGAGAATGAGAATGAGAATGAGAATGAGAATGAGAATGAGAATGAGAATGAGAATGAGAATGAGAATGAGAATGAGAATGAGAATGAGAATGAGAATGAGAATGAGAATGAGAATGAGAATGAGAATGAGAATGAGAATGAGAATGAGAATGAGAATGAGAATGAGAATGAGAATGAGAATGAGAATGAGAATGAGAATGAGAATGAGAATGAGAATGAGAATGAGAATGAGAATGAGAATGAGAATGAGAATGAGAATGAGAATGAGAATGAGAATGAGAATGAGAATGAGAATGAGAATGAGAATGAGAATGAGAATGAGAATGAGAATGAGAATGAGAATGAGAATGAGAATGAGAATGAGAATGAGAATGAGAATGAGAATGAGAATGAGAATGAGAATGAGAATGAGAATGAGAATGAGAATGAGAATGAGAATGAGAATGAGAATGAGAATGAGAATGAGAATGAGAATGAGAATGAGAATGAGAATGAGAATGAGAATGAGAATGAGAATGAGAATGAGAATGAGAATGAGAATGAGAATGAGAATGAGAATGAGAATGAGAATGAGAATGAGAATGAGAATGAGAATGAGAATGAGAATGAGAATGAGAATGAGAATGAGAATGAGAATGAGAATGAGAATGAGAATGAGAATGAGAATGAGAATGAGAATGAGAATGAGAATGAGAATGAGAATGAGAATGAGAATGAGAATGAGAATGAGAATGAGAATGAGAATGAGAATGAGAATGAGAATGAGAATGAGAATGAGAATGAGAATGAGAATGAGAATGAGAATGAGAATGAGAATGAGAATGAGAATGAGAATGAGAATGAGAATGAGAATGAGAATGAGAATGAGAATGAGAATGAGAATGAGAATGAGAATGAGAATGAGAATGAGAATGAGAATGAGAATGAGAATGAGAATGAGAATGAGAATGAGAATGAGAATGAGAATGAGAATGAGAATGAGAATGAGAATGAGAATGAGAATGAGAATGAGAATGAGAATGAGAATGAGAATGAGAATGAGAATGAGAATGAGAATGAGAATGAGAATGAGAATGAGAATGAGAATGAGAATGAGAATGAGAATGAGAATGAGAATGAGAATGAGAATGAGAATGAGAATGAGAATGAGAATGAGAATGAGAATGAGAATGAGAATGAGAATGAGAATGAGAATGAGAATGAGAATGAGAATGAGAATGAGAATGAGAATGAGAATGAGAATGAGAATGAGAATGAGAATGAGAATGAGAATGAGAATGAGAATGAGAATGAGAATGAGAATGAGAATGAGAATGAGAATGAGAATGAGAATGATTTTATTTATTATGGACCAATCAGCGATAGCTAGCGTGGAATAAAATGATGTTTCAACGTTGACTAACAAAAACGTAGTTCGTGTACACGACAAATCACAGTTACTGTAATACTCGCATGATCAAAATTTTAAATAAAGTGTATAAGTTAAGTTAAGTTAAGGTGGCTCCATTTAGTTTTTTTTCCGCGCGTGTATGGCGCGAGCTTGTGCGATACATAAACTTGAGAGAATTTGTATTGATGACGTCGCGAAAAGTTCTGTCACACAAGTTATCTTATTCGACAAGAACTCCAAAACTGTACGGTGAAAACTTTTCATATAATTGTAGATGTTTTTAATCGTACGAAGCTAAATGGACTGACAAAATGTAAACGAATCATATTAGGAACTATCGGTTTATTTTTATTCAACAGAATCAAGGTTTTGCATTCAGTATTTTATATCCCATATCATAGAAAATACAGCCAATCAGAATGCAGGGAATCTGTTATATATTCGTCGGTATTTCACTCTTCCTTCCCATCATGCACTGCGCGTTGAATCTCCTATTTGTATTTTCTGTGGTGGCACACCATGGAATATCCCACTCGTCACTTGTATTTTCTTAGTAAATACACTCGCATTAAGGCTCGTGTGTATACTAGAAAATACAATTCAAGTGACGCGTGGGATATTCCACGGTATACCACTCGAAACTATTGTCTAACTAGTATAGATTCTATAGTACCAAATCTTTTGTATTGATGTCACATGAAAGAAAACAAAAAGATCTTTGATTATAGGAAGTCATAAACAAAATTCACTTTGGATGAAAAATAATTAGTTTCTAATTCTTTTAATGAAAACAAATGGCTTTCATATTTTTTGGCGTAAGGCTGTTATATTACAGAATGACGAGAAAACTGTCAGATCCATGAAAGAAAAGAAAAAAATAATATATAGAAAAACTATGCGATTGTGTGAAACCGAACTAGTATGACCAGATATCTGGACTTCTAAATACAGTGAAATCATAGCCGACCTCGTAGTGTGATTGTCACGCTATTTTCCTGTCACACAGTCTTTGAAAAAAAGTTGTCTGCGTTTTAGGTTCTTGCCCCGGTATCGAGGGCTTGATTTAAAGTTACAAAGAAGCTTTTCTGAGGCTGTTTCGCGGGGGAATAACATTTCAAAACATGTAATAAACTAGTTTTTATTTCAAGATAAAAAGTTTTTGAAAACTTACTAGAACTGCTAAGGACAGATTTTAAGAGACAAATATACCTTATTAACTTCGTAGACAAATTGCCCGTTTCAGACCACATGACATTCCCTTGAGAAATGTTCTTTTATTAAAATATTTATACAAGAAAGAATCAACTCCCAAGAGTGGCATCACATGGTCTGAAATGAGTACAATAAACAATGTTGAACTGTATCGAATAACAGCTACAGAGATATCGATCCCAAACCCACAAAATTCTAATTCTGATTAATACTGAGTAGCTATCTAGAGTTTTATAATCGACGCCGGCATGTCACTTTATTCCAGAATGAATCGTTAAATCAAGTGTCGGCCGCTGATCAACATCAATCTGGAACAGGCTGAATTTCATTCACTTTCAAGGCTTTTTTCCTAACACCTATCGATGCACCCATTCAGTCCAAGATTTCGATTTGCGCAGTTAAGTTTCAATATCATTTCAAGAAAATATCAAGTATTTGAATCTAGAAATCTGTGGCGTAGGATTAACATTTCTAATTCCAAGCACAAATTGAAACTTTATTGGGTTTTCCTGGTCATTAAAGACCTGAGTTTCCTCAAATTATCTTGTGTCATTTTGTCCCCTGGTTTCAATCTTAATGCTGTCAAGTAACTCTTCTCTCCTTCAGCATATTCGCCTAACACGTGGTGTATTGCTCCAAGATTCATGTGAGCCACTGGATTCTAAAACAATAAACGTCAAAATCTAATCAACTTTCTAAAAATTTTAACCAGGTGTTGTACAAAGAATTGTTCCTAGCGGCAAGGTGCGCGGCGCAGTCACACCAGCCAGTGTCAGTTACTGCCTCAGTTGTTGTCTACTTCTCGCAACCTCACACCGAGACATCCAATGGAAGACACTTTATTTGTTCTTCTGCAGCACTAGACAACGTCTTGTGCAACTTGTGTTGCAACGATTTTGCGAGTCAAGATACTAAAGACCGCCTGTTGAGTGAAAAACCACCAACTCTTTCGGTCGTATTTCTTCCTCCTTAACGTAAGAATATTGGATGTTTGCTCACCTGTGGGTTTAGTTTTGCTGCTTTTATGAAGTATATTTTTGCTTGTTCATTTTTCCCTGCCTCCCTGTGATACAACATTAGATACAATTAGAGTGTTATCTTCATAACGCGATTTTATCGCGCTCGCCTTTGTTTACACACATAGTTTCCCTATGTCATCTCATCACAATTGGGGATTTCACGGTGTAAAATCGTATCGTAACCTCGTATCGCAGTTGAATGTCTAGCGTATGCCCTTTGAACTTGCCACCCTATTGCACCTCTACACTATGAGCGAAAGGTGGACCACAGCGTCAATTATTTCCTTGAGTGAAAATTAAACCGTTTCCTTCAAACTATCAAATAGAATCATGACTGTATTGTGCTCAGAGCCTTCGGTGATAAGTACAGAAAAATCCACATAAAGCATGCGCAATGACAACGTCATAGTTTGTTGGTCTTTTGTTTAGTGTTATTTGAATGAGATAACAGCCCCAGAATGCATTACTGTTGCAGTCTTGTAATATAGAGACAAGGTATGTCGTAACATGCTTTAACCCCTAGTCAAACCGGACCACGGTTACTACCATACACACGCCGTGTTTACACTTGGACGTTTACTAAGGTTTTACAAAGTCGAGGTTAATTTTCATAACCATAGTTCAAAGGTTAATTGTTTACACGTGATAAAATGACCGTAGTTGTGTATTTAGAGAAAACGTTGGGCAATTCAAAAATACCGCCATGAAGAGATGGCGCTGAATTTAATTTTCATGTTCAGAGAGCGCTACCATGCATCATTGTAATGCAAATAAAACCACTCTCATTCCACGAAAAGAAGTGCAAGATACGCATAAATAATCATCGTACCGTCGGTTACTGTTCTTAACCATGCCTGATGGAAGAGTAAATCGAGGTAAACTTTCGATTGTCTTGAATGGTATTCTACACGATAACTGTTAACCAAGGTACGGTTACCCTTATACCTCAGTAATTTGCCCGAGTGTAAACACCGCGGCGATAAACTGTTATATCATTAGAGTTAATTATTACAATCGCATTAGAATCTGATGATTCTTACCTCAAGTAGTTTGCAGCAGTAAACACAATGTCAAAATCATCAAGTTTAACTTGCGAGGCTTTGATAAACATGTCTGCAGCACCAACAACATCTCTCTTTTCATAAAGGAATTGTCCGTAATGCGTCCACACCGAGTGGTCCTGGGGCTGAAGCTGCTGCGCTTTCGTAAACAGATGTAAAGCTTCTTGCTTTCGGCCCTGTATGTACGATAATAGTTGAGGGTATTTCAAACTACATCTTCATTAAAGTATTAAAGTATGTCTCATTTTTGTCAAGCCCGTGCAGATGGATACATCTCAGATTATTTCGATAAATCATCCTTCCTCGTTTCGATATATCATTCGTACTAATATGATTTTTAAGGACGTTCGCGGGCAAAAAAGTTTCTAAGCTTTTTTTTGAAACAACCGTCTAATAACCTATAGATAGATATTTTGTAAATATTTATGAATAAATACAAATAACCTGTAATTTTTGGCTCGAATTTGCAGCCACCATGCACCGTTCGGTGACGCGTTAGCCGTAATGTAGATTGAAGTTTTCATCCAAATGCGTTTTTTCATTATGCTTTGTCCATATTTTTTCTTCAAATTCAGAACACTGACAGCTTATGTAATTCTTTATAATATACTAAAATAAAAAATGGAAGTCACCGTTGTTGTTTTCGAGATATAGCCGATGGAAATCGTTTTCGCAACGAGTGTGACGGAGTTAGATCTTGAAAACCATACACGGGCGCGCGCACTGTCATGCCGCATTAGTAGAACAAATGCGCACAAACAATGCCCGCGAACGTCCTTAATAAAATAATTTTAGACTTGAATATAGAGTTTCACGCGCTTATCGAGTGACTAATGAGGCGATATTCACTGGTCGAACGGTGATTATGAGGTTCGAATACATCTCGGTTTTCACTTCAATAATTGTTCACTATCCATGCATAAAGAATTACCGTTTTTGAAAAGTGTTTAGCGAGGGTCAGGTGTGCTGGCACGTGATCAGGTTTAGATAGCAGGGACTTCTTATACCATTTTTCTGCTTCTTGCTTCGAGCCAGCTTTAGTGTACGCTTCACCTGGACGATAACAAAAGAAATAAATGTCTGATTTGCTAGTCTCCTTCACAACCATCTAATTGCAAGGGAGACAAGAGTAACTTGACCTACAGCCATATGATGCAGTATTACTAAGACTTGACTGCTTTATAGCTTCACATCATTTATTAAATGATCATTAGGTATTGCATCGTGACTTGTCTGAGTTGAATCAACTATGGCGGCTTCACATGATGTACCTACCAATCATATTGTACAGGCTGTGTGGTTCCACGTGATCAGGTAATGTTCGCACTGCATCATGGTAAACCTTGAAGGCTTCATCTAATTGGTCCATATCTGTGAGTATTCTTCCAAGATTGTACTTGATTTTATGAACTAGAACGACAAATATCAAGAACAGGAAGTGAATTGTAACGCACCTAGTAGGTAAACCATCCTGGTGTTCGCACCATACCGTCATATAGTTATGACATTTCTCTAATAAAGATACGCGTGATTTGAACCTACCAGCAGATTCGTGTCCTTTGGGGTCTTTCAATCCATGTCCACTGATTGTCGTGGCATTCTTCAAAACCTGAAAGTAAAAACAGACTCTATAAGAACACAGGTAACCCAACGACCCAAACACTTGACGCATATTAGCACTGATTTTAAAATTTCCCCTGGCTAACGATCGGTTGCTTCATTCATATTCCGACATGTGTTTTCTACTCTTATACACGGGTGTTTGTTGTAATACTTACTGTAATTGCATCATCTCGACGACCCAGTTGTTCCAAAGCGATTCCAAGATTGAGATGCGCGACTAAAGAAACAAAACAGATGAATAACTGTAAAGAGATGATAACTAGCGGTAAGCTAGTGTGGGCTGCGTCGGTGTTTCTAATGAAACAGTTGTGATAAAAAGATAAATTTTACACCGTAAAAAAATAAGAAAGATCACTTACTGACGTTTCGGACGCTAGTCCTTCCTTTTACTCCGACGAAGAACTAGCGTCCGAAACGTCAGTAAGTGTTCTTTCTTATTTTTTAAGGTGTAAAATCTATCTTTTTATCACAGATGAATAACTGGTTTTATCATGGCCGCATATAATCAGACGAAATATTCTTAGTTGATTTCTTTTGTTCTATCACCGACATTGCTTTTTCATTCCATTCTCTTCGAGCTACCTGACTGCACTAATACTTTAAACACGTCGCACCCTCCACTCTTTTCTTTTTGCTATACAATGACTACTGTTTGATACAGTAATTCTTACGTGCTAGGGTTGGCCTGTAAGAAACAGCATATTTATAACATCTTATGGCGTCTTTGTAACGTTTTTGGTCAGCCAAAAGAACTCCTCTGCAAATAAACGACAAAAAACAAATAGTCAGATAGTCACTTCAGGTATTTATTTCGATATTTCATCTCTTTGGAAACTGATACGCTTTAACAGGACGAGTAGTGGTTGAACACTATGAAATAAAACTTACTAGTCTGAAATAGGAAAATCGATTCGCCGAATGAAATAACGCTTGAAAAATTATTTCACTGTTGCAAGTCAACACATCATTGGAATCTATAATACAGATTAACAGGAGGCCCGAGTAAAAGACAGATCGCATGTAGTTACGAATGAACTCAGTAACTTACAGGTTATAGTGAGTGTCCGCCATGTTGGATCGATATGACAAGGCTTTACGATACGCATGCTCAGCTTCAGCTTGCTTACCACGACTACTTAGTATGGTTCCAAGGTTAGCCCAGGCTAGGAAAGAAAGATCGTATTAATGCCCTGAAATATCATCCTGAATTTTACTAACATGTTCATCTTGAGGATAAGTCGGTCAAAGTCGTTTCCTGCTGCTACTACTAACAATAATAGCAACAATAATAATAGTCATCATCATCTGATTATCATTAATAAATAATTAATAATTATCATTTAAAAAAATAGTTTAATAAGTGTGCAGCCACTCAAATGCATATGATCAAAGTAAGGTTAAGGTGGCTCTATAGAGTTTTATGGCGCGCGCCGCGAGAGCATGCGCAATACTGCAACTTGAAGAATTTTTATCTTGAAGACGTCACGAAAAGGTCTGTCGCACGCGTTATCTTTCTTGAAGTAGAATGCTGTTTCCGATTTTCTGGTATTGCCTCAAAACCCTATGGAGCCACCTTAAAAGAGAAATTGGCATGATGTTTCTTGTGTTGGTATTCGTATAAGGTAGGTCTTAAATGAATGAATCTCAGCTCACCTTTTGCTGGATTGACGTTAATTCCCGACCTAGAACATAATCATTCATTAGCGTCCATCTTGTAAAGTAAACACGAGAGAGCCCACTCCGCGTTGTTTGTAAATTACATGAAATTTGAGAAATTCGATCCCAGTCCCCTGCTCGTTTTGTTACCGGCTAATTATAGTCTTACCTGTAAAGTGTCTCGCCATTTTTCCAGTCTCGATTGCGATGAACAGTTTTCATAGAAAACAATAATAATACTATAGCAACACAACCGATAATACAGTTCCTCTTGTGGCTATCACTGCAACATCTCCACAACAGATCCAAACCAACAGCCACCATAATACAATAGCCCACACTAGGAATATATAGAACTCTTTCTGCAACCACAAATCCAACATAGAAAAATATGTTCGTGGCTGGAACAAAAGGAAGTACCAGGATTGCCATGGAAACCAGAAGTGATTGACATTCATGAATTGTTGAGATGAATTCGTTTGGTGTATTCGTTTGAAATTTAGAATCTGGTCTTTTCCTGCGCTCCTTTGGGCTTGATTTAATTTCCGGTTTAGGTATATTTCTCTTCCGCATTCCATTCGTTCCATTCATTCCGTCGTACACGCGTAAATACTCTGGACCCAGTCCCTTATAGTTCGCATTCATTTCACTGAACAACCAATCAAAATTCTCTAAACTCAAACGATTTAAATTTACAATACCTAGCAAAGCAAAGCCACTATAAAAGACAATAGAAACGATGTTTCTCCAATCAAAAATACTTTGAACTAAAGGAACAGCATCCATGGACCAATCAAAGCTTAATGTTATCGGACAAAGAAGAAGCCAGAAGTTGAATGCAGGAAGATACAAAAAGGTTAGCGTTCTCGTCAAAAAACTTTTAGAATTTGCAGCAGGGTTGTCTGAGTTGGAGAAGTCAGGTGGTTTGTTTCCCATTAAAACAAAGCGTAAAGAAAGAAGGCAAATTGCTGTGACGATTAGAGACAAAATACGAGGTACAAATCCAATAGAGATGGCCTGGAAGACAAAAGGGAAAATAATGCTCAACATTATTTCTGAAGTATCGTCGGGGGGGGGGGGGGGGGGGGGGGTGCATGGGGAAGACTTATTGCGCATAAGAATATATATACTAATGCATTGTGTTCGAAACGTAATATTTGCTGGTGCTGTGTTTCTAGTATCCTTTGTTCAAGAAGCAAATTCAAGAAGGCCCAGCAGTAAAAGGCTTCGTGCAAAATTTTCCTTTCCTATAGGCCTTCCCTTGACATAAACGGGGGGAGTGCTACTCAAGCCCTACTCTTGCAGCCATCATTGTTCTATTTTACCGATATTGAAAAGGTGAAATTATCAAGTACGCGACGCCTTTTCAATTGCTAATTTTGTGCTGCAAGACAGAGCGGGTTCCTTTCATAGGGTATGGCTGAAGTTCAAAAGACTGAAAAGGCTTCCAATTGTTGTTGCGCAGTCGATTCAGTCAGAAAGAAAGAAAAAGAAAGTTTAGAAACTACGAATAAGGACAAATTTGGTGCGATTTCCAAAAGCACAAAGGAATTTCTAAGAAACTGTTCTTTACAAACCTTTTTAAGAGAAGTTTTGACTGCTCTGAAATTAATTCTGCTTACGATGATCGCCTCATAGACAGCACACACCCCAAGAACTGTAATGCCTTGCTCTTTTGTAAGCATACTAGCCGCTGATATGCCAAGACTCATCAATAGCAAACCCCAATTTGTACGTTTGGAATTATTATCATTGTCTGGGCTCCCTGTGTTATGGTCGGGACAAGACTTGATGTATGTGAGTAACGCAGCGAGAAAGAACATGCAAGCACCAACGTCTGCTCGGCCAACTAGTCCTGCTACCGCTTCTGAAATATCACACAAAAGAGAAAATAGTTTGCTTCATTCAAAGAAATAAAATACAAGAAATATTTCATTGTCTATTAACCAATGAAAGAAGGCTTTGAAATATACTTCCAGCCATTGAAAATATTTTATTTTATTTATTAATTTAATCAATCTTTAATCAAGTTTCACCGTATACACGTCTGCGACTTTGCTTACAGTTCAGCGTGATGTTCACAGCCAATGAAAGGTGATAATTTTGATTTCATCAGCTTTTTAAAAATACAACTTGGTAACCGCGCCCAGCTGATTTCATGCGACGTTGCAAGGAAAGTCGCAACGTGTGACATCCCCCTAAACCCATTACAAGAAACTTTGCAGGCAACTTCGCATCGTGTGCCCGTGTCTTTATAAATCTCGCTTTCTAATTGGTTGATGGCACGTGCTTTATGAAAGCGCACAGCACGCGCGCACTTTCTGTTTTGTGACTCCTATTCAAAATAACGACTGTTCGAATTTGTATTTTATAAAAGAAATTAAAATCTTGCTGCTGTTTTATGTGTAAAGTTACTATGTGTAAAGTTATAAATACTTGGAGTCTGTCAGAATACTCCGCTACACTTTGTGCTTCTCCTAACACTTCTCTCGTGTTCTGCCAGTATTCCCGGCATGCTTTATAATACAGCATACAGCATGTGCGCGCGTTTTCTATTTCTTCAGTATTGTAATAGCTTTTTTGGCAATGACTTTTGTAATCTTTTGTGAAGAAAGTAGTTTTTAAGTGACATTTTGTTTATTTTCACATTTTTATGGAATGAGAAACATTGTTGGTGTCATTTAAAGTAAAATTATTAAAATTTAATAATTTGAATTATTAAAATCTCGCATTCTGATTCGTTGGTGCACAGGTTTTATTTAGGGGTTAGAATATGATGCGAGTGCTTTGTTTATAAATACACGCACGTTCTGACGGTACAATAAACGAGCAATTATCAATACTGCACGAGGCGGAGCACACACTACAGCATAGCTACCCAGCAAAAAAAAAAAAAAACAGAAAATATTTTTTTTAGTTTCAAAATTTTGAAGCTCCACAGCAACCTAAATCCTTCTAAGCACTTAACAGTGAAAACGGCTCAAGCGTATGCCTCTAGAATCCATGACCGATTTTATTATTCGAATATTGAGTTCATTATTCCCTCTGAATTTCCATTAACAGAATACTCCAAAAATCAAAATAAATTATCTTCCTGAGTTTTGTTTGGATTTTTCAACAATTTCCATCCCGAGGTAGAAAAAATTTGTCAGAAAGTCCAATATGAAGTTTACTTGGTTGGCTACTTAGAACTTTAGCTGTGAATTGAATGTGAAGTTTGGATTTGTCCAATTTATTAATGAAAACTCAAAGTGAATAATCAACTCAGTATTTGAATAATGAAATCATTAATGGAGCCTAGGGGGGAGGGGGTACACTTGAGTCGTTTTGCCTGTAATCATATTGAGTGAATTATTATCAACATGCATAAATATTATTTATCCATAATTGTAGGATCAGATTTTATATACTAGTTATAATTTATCTTACCTGTGTGAACTGGATGTGTTGCAAATAGTAACCCAGCAATCATACTCGCACGATGCGACAACATCAACACATCACATAACATGACCACCAGTAGACAAACCACAGAATGTAACATGGCATTGATAAGATGATAACCCATGGGGTTTAAACCATGGATGGCATAGTTGAGCCTGAACGATGCTACGCATAATGGACGATATGACTTGTGGCTACCACTGTGTGTCAGTGGTGTACCCCAAAAATCATTGTACAAAAGGTTCACCCAGGAAGTGGTAGAGAGGAGGTCAGAATTATTTTGGATTGCACGGCTGTAGAAAAAAAAAGCTTTCATTATATTTCCGTGACACTTACTTTTTGTATCACTTTAATTTTGCAATTTTTTCTAAATCACAAATCTCAAAATTAAAGTGTCGCAAGAATTTCATGTATTAAGGTAAATATATATCATATAGAATTTAAATAATTTTGTTTGGAACATGCCTGACATAAATGGTTTGGCTTATTTTAGGCAAGTGACAGCCCAAACAAAAACATAGCTGTCATTACCTATGCCAAAAATTAACCAGATGTCAGAAAAAAAAACCATTGATCCAATTTTATTCATAGTTTTTTGTTCTATTTTGAGCATGTATTTTTATGGTAAAGAATAAAATATAGGATATAGTCCTTCTATCAAGTGGGAAAGAAATTGAAAAAGCTTGAAAAATACTCATGTTTTGAAGAACCTTAATTAATAATTAATATTTAACATTTAAGGATATAATAAATCAATTTTGGTCTCTGTGGGGTATAATATGAGGCGCTGATTGAATCAATGTTGTTATGGTTTTGGATGTGCGAACTACATTTTCAACAGAAATTAAATATATTTTGCTATTATTTGGTCAATAACCCCAAGATTGTGCTGATAAAAATAGGATTTGGTTGAATTAATCGTATAATCCTACTAATAATATTCATTTGGTTAATTTATCATCATAATATTAATAATATTTTAAATTTTTCTTTATAATAGGCAAAGATTAGGAATAACAGCCAGTAGGAATAATATTTACAGTCAAATTGTAGCTGTTCATTAAATTATTCAAAAGATTATGACACAAAAAATACTACAACAGGTTTTGCCAGAAATTTAATGTAGCTTGAAAATAATGGAAATACTGCACGATATTTGCTATAAGTTGTGACAATCCGGTTTTTTTTCTTCTATGCAGTGCAGTATTTTGATGGATATTTGATTTTTTTTTAACATTTATAGTGTTATGATAATGTACAAATATTTCTAACTGAAATAGCAAGCCTTTCCTAGCTAGTTCTGAAATTCTTATCATTGTATGATATTTGAAGGATTTTTTCCTAAGAATATATGTCGATACATTTTAAAACATAAAAAGAGAGGTTTATCAAAAGTTAGATAACGCTTCCCAAAGGAAAAGCAAAATTCCTGTAGTCGGTCATTGTTGACACATTCATCAGCACATGAATTATTTCTTTAATAATATTTATAAACATCAGAATTAAGATTTCAACAATATAAAAATCCCAAGAGATTAAGTACAGATTTCTTTTTATTAAACATTTGAAACAAAAAGGAAAATATCTTCGTCGTACAAAAGATTAATATGCTTCAAGATGATTTATGCGAAACAGCTGATAGGAGTATCGATTGAAAAAGCGAAAGACAAAAAAGAATAATTATACGAATAAAGGTATCAAAAACAGAAGGATTCCTGCCTAAATGGCTTTATAAAAGAATTGGAGTGAATTGTACTTAGGTAAATTTCCGCACAAAATGCTTCAGGGCAAAATGTGAATTCAATTACACTCGTCTAGCTCGAAAAACCAAGTCTTTTTCAATAATTAATGGCGTTCAGTCTGAAAGGGCTAATAATTATCATACCTTGATAAAGAATGGGCTCTTTGTTAGAGAAGAGACTTATAAATAAATCTCAGATTTATAAGTTTGTTTACCATCAGAAACCTTTGGAATCTGGTATAAATTTTTAGCATATCCCTAAGATTTAAAAACAAGGCGATTGCATATGATTTTATTTGGGAAAAATTTAGAATTTGTGGAAGATATTTATCAGAAGTTGTTATGTTGTTTGGATAGAAACGAACTCAAAGACCACAACGTTCATTCACTCGAGATGTGGTTTGTCAAAACAATTTATCGTATTTCTTCTATAACTATGTTTGAGGAGATTACACCTTGATAAAGGTTGTACAAGGTCAGGTTACGGTTGAGGTAGAGTAATCTAGTTATTGCAAAAGCTTGTCAAATTTAGTATTTTTACCTGTCATCGTAAACGAAGTCTGCCTGTAGCGTATTCAAATAGCACACCAGACCAACAGCTGAAACAATCGCAGCAGTATAACAACGAGACCAGGTCTTCTTCTCCTCCATTTAAGATGAGAAACCTTTAAATACCATCGTTTGCAAGGTCCTGATGGATCTTATGAAACACTGAAAGTGTTGTTCGATGTGACTCCTTGGTCCACCATCTTGTTCCACACCTTGTTGTTTATGTCCAGTATGACTGCGGGCGCAGGATTATGGACTCATTAAATCAATTAGGCTAATAATGGCCAAATAATAAGATTAGTAGAAAATGACGAATGAAATATTAAAAAGCCACCACAAAACTTATCTATTCCCTATAATAACAGTGACACTTTTCTTTCATTTGTTCCTCTAAGTCCTAAAGTTTTCTCTAAGTCCCAAAACAATACTGTCAGGGAGGGGGTCGGGAAAATCGGTTGGTCTTGGAATTCTTTAGACGGCAGACATATACGCTTTTAGGCAAATTTTGTGAAATGCGTATATGCGATATTCGTGTTAATTCTGTTATTTTGAAAGGTGGGGTTTTCCCACTTAAACCTCCCGAAAAACGCTGTCAAAACTTGGAAGTATTCCACACCGCTGCGTGGAAGAGAGAAAGAGTGGGGAGAGGGGGTTACAGACCCTTTACCAAAGGGCATAACTAATCTTACCCCCAGCCATCAGACATTTGTAGATTTTTTAGTTTTCAGAAAAGTTTTCTCAGCCAATATAACACCTCGAATAATGAATCTTCGGTAGATTGACTAAAGTAAAGGCGACTGTTCTTTCTAGCGCTGGTATTGGTTTTCTAATTTGGCCAACTAATTTGGCAAAAGATATATTGCCACGCCTTCACTTGAATGACTGACCAAAAATAGGGGCACCATATTCAACTGAAGGGATCGATATTTGCCCTTCTTCGTAGACTATCTTTAAGTATCAGCAAAAGGAATATGACGGTGATAGAATGTTTATTCTCGAACGCTAAGATATTTTCATATTGGCCAAATCGTTGTATATTTCAGTTCTGTAAAACTAAAAAAAATCTACTTGTTAAAATCCAATAGGTCTCTTAACCTGACTCCACAGTATTAAATCATTTTACTTTTCGATGTTTAATTTTGTAGGTGTGATTATCAATTATATCTCAATTTGATCGACAAGTAGTTCTAAGCTATGATACTTACTTACTTAAAGAACGCCTCATACAGCACTGCATGGTCCAAACATGGCTGCCTGTGGCTATTCTCATGAACGTAATCCTACCCAATTGTCCAACTTCTTCCAATACATCTTATCCTATAAACTGTTAACTTGAAATCCTAAAGCCTTTGTTTGTTGAGGTAAAAAACGTTTGTTTTGAGATTTTAGTTGATAAACATAATTAAACACCTGTATGTTATCAATGGATTTGTTCTAGAAAAGTCGTCTAGAAACAGGTCTTGTGATGCAGATAGAGAAACTATAATGACTAGAAATGTGGATAAATGGTAAAAAGCTAAACAGTTTTTAGAAACATTCATAAAACTACATAGAATTCTGAACATTCTGTTCCGTTTGCCAGTCAGGTACCAAATTTTGGTCATGCAGGCTTCGATATTCATCGATGAGATCGTGTCTGGAAAGATATTCAAGAGGATTGGCTGGGTTCGTGCTAACTCGTAAACATTATTTCATGAAAGCTAAACAGAAAATATAAACAGTCTGAAAACTGTAGATCATATAGAGGCCTTAGAAAATCTCTTTATTATTATCCTTCAGTTAAGGTGACTGACTACTTTAGCAAGGAATAATTACAAAATGTTCTTAGAAAGATATTTTACACAGAATTATTTTAACGCTGATTCCAAAAATGAAAAGAAAAATGGGGTGCCCCGAGCTCGTTTTCGAGATAATGAATTTTGAAAATTACCATCTTGACAAGTTTTCGAAAGAAAATTGGCGGAAATCAAGCTTTGCACACAAAAAATCATAACTCAAAATTTAAAAAAGCTCTGGAAGCAATTTTCTCAGGACATCTACTTTAAACAATATTTTCGAAGACTAACTAAAAATATTTGAAGAAAGTTTTAAAAATAAGCTAAATATTCAGCATCTTGTTAACTCAATAAAGCGAAAATCGTACTCAAACAACAACAACAAAAACACATAAAACGCTTTTTTAATAAGTTTTAATAATTATGTTTTTTTCAAACTTTCTCAAAAAATTGATTTTTACCTGTTGTCTTAGGAAATTCAAAGAAAAATATAGAGTCCCGTGCAAAATTCGGGGTTTTTGCCCTGTTGAATCGAAGTTCAAAACGTGTATGGTTCCTTAATAAATTAGTGAAGGTTGTTATGCGGTTTTAAGCGGATTTTTTGCGCGCGTACATCGTGGGCTCAAATTGAACGTTCAAAAGTAGTCAGTCACCTTAAGCCATGTTTTTATTTAACTTCCTTCTCTAGTATCAGCATCCTAAGAAAACTTCAATTTTATCGAACCCTGAAAGAAACACGGGACTGCGCTTACTCATGCACAGATCGAATTAGAATTTCGCGGACCCACGAAGCTAAGGGCATTATGTTCAGCGTTTGTGTATAGATCATCTCGTCTGCCATAGGAATTCAGGCAATTTGTGAACGTTTTTTGGAAAATATATTCACATATATTAAATAAGACTAAAGGTTTTAGAAAAGATATATCGTCCTAAGCGTGACAAGGGTGTGAATGTCGTGATGTTAAAAACAAAACATTTTGAATTCTATTTCTACTGGTATTATCTGTGGGATGTCTCAGTTTATTTCACGCAATTCGAACCAATGGGGATTTTGTTTGATTTTCTTACTGTCATAGACTCCTCGCAGCACGTCGGAATGTAGCTTCATTTGGAGGACAAAACAATAGGTTACAATTTTCAGGAAATCGAAATTATTTTGTTTTGTACTCCACATTGAGCTGCTTTAACGTCACGTGCAAGGGGTATAGTTGGTAATCGTCAGTGTAATTCAACATTCATAGGTTCTGTTAGCTGTTGGCCCAATTTGAAAAGACAAGACAAGTAATTTTGCGCCAAGTTTTTCAGTCCCAAGTTTTGTGATATAATTCATTTATTTTCTTCAAATTTTCATTTGAATTGGTATTAAGATGAATGCGTCCTTTAGCCGAACAGTAGTCTTGTTTGGTGACAGCGTGCAATGGAGTGGTTTTCGTATGAGGGGGAAACGGTACGACCAATTCGTAGCCGTACTTTAGCCGTACCGTATCTAACCGTAACCGTATAACTACGCGTTACATCATGCCGTACCGTGTACATGCTGTACATCAGTACCGTATGTTTCCCATTCATATGAAAATCACTCCAACTCTGTCTAAACCAACCAATAAAACGTTTTTCATGTTCTGCGATTCAACGGAGAATTGCACGTTTGGTATAAGATGCCACTCATAAATCCAATCATCAACATGTTGCAACGTTCTAGTTAGAAATAAAGGGACGAACACATGATGTGACGTTAATTGTAAGCAACGTCAGGAAAATCGCATCGAAGCCGAAATGAGGAAGCCGAAGGAAGGAATATTTATCGAGTTTTAAATTATTTGAACAATGCAGTGAGATATATAATTCTAAGCAGAAGATTTCATACTGTTTGGCTTCAAAGAAAGCTACAAATTAACATGAGGAACAACATGGTTTTTTTAATAAATATGTTTAGCAATAATGTAATTCTATAAACGAATTGTATTTAATTTCTGTTTCGAACTTTCATGTAATAGACCATTTTCGAGATGCACTAGCGCTTTCGAAACTATCAAATACATGATCTCGAGGCATTTTTGGGCAGAGTCAATAGCGCGCGTGATCCCATATTTATTCTTTGGTACTGGGCAGAGTAGTGGGCAGAGTAGTGGGCAGAGTAGTGGGCAGAGTAGTGGGCAGAGTAATGGGCATATCCGTGAGTCGTCTCATTGAGACCTTTGATTGACCATGACTGTATAAATGTATGACGATATGGTGCGAACACCAGGATGGTTTACCCAGGTGCGCTACAATTCACTTCTTGTTCTTGAAATTTCTCGTTCTATTTCATAAAATCAAGTACAATCTTGGAAGAATACTCACAGATATGGACCAATTAGACCAAGGGAGCACGTTAAAATTTTGTTTGTGTTACAATGTGACAGGCGTTGCTCGTATCTGGTTAAGAAGCGCGCGCTGTGAGAGCAATTAATCGTTATGCGACCTGAAGCCGAAAGGTCTACGATCGCGAACCGAGCGTGTAACTTGTGGAATGACTTAATATATACTCGTCGCTCCTCGCAAAATATTCGTCGTCGATTTTCGTCGGCCCAACAAGCTGATGAGGAACGCCTGTCTCATTCTTCTCGTAGCGCGCGCTACGTAACCAAATACTATAAGGATGCCTGTCAAATTGTAGATTACTCTCGCGCCAGGTAAACAAACGAATAACACAAACAAAATTTGAACGTGCTCCCTTGATTAGACGAGGCCTTCAAGGTTTACCATGATGCAGTGCGAACATTACCTGATCACGTGGAACCACACAGCCTGTACAATATGATTGGTAGGTACATCATGTGAAGTCGCCATAGTTGATTCAACTCAGACAAGTCACGATGCAATACCTAATGATCATTTAATAAATGATGTGAAGCTATAAAGCAGTCAAGTCTTAGTAATACTGCATCATATGGCTGTAGGTCAAGTTACTCTTGTCTCCTTTGCCATTAGATGGCTGCGAATGAGACTAGAAAATCAGACATTCGTGTTTTTTGTTGTTGTTATCGTCCAGGTGAAGCGTACACTAAAGCTGGCTCGAAGCAAGAAGCAGAATTTTTTTTGTTTTTGCCCAGCCTCACACTTCGTTGATGTTCTGTTTTTCTTGTATTGAGGGCTCTTCCGGTCTCGCCTATGTATACCGTGGGGCAGTCTCCGCAAGGGATCTGGTATATAACAGAACATCAACGAAGCGTGAGGCTGGGCAACAACAACACGTCCGCCTTATCAAACCACGCCAATTCTCTGGGTCATAACATCAACTGGACTGGTACAACCATTCTAAAGAATGAGACCATGGAAGGACATTACCTGACGCTTATGTTCCGTTATTAAAATTTATTTAAGGTTTTTATTTCATCTAGCTAATTTTAAGATTTCCATTCAGTTGGTGTCGATTGGTGTCATATTTCTTTCTTTCTTTCCATTTATTGTTACGTTGTTAATTTGTCCTTCCGCGCGCTCTATTCAATTTATTAGCTCGCGCTGCTGTATTTTCTATGATTGTTCCTGTATGCGCGCGCTTATTGTTAACTACGTACGTTATTTGTCTAGTAATTGTTGAACGGGTTTATTGGAATCACTCTAGACAATAGTTTCGAGTGGTATACCGTGGAATATCCAACGCGTCACTTGAATTGTATTTTCTAGTATACACACGAGCCTTAAGGCGAGTGTATTTACTAAGAAAATACAAGCGACGAGTGGGATATTCCACGGTATACCACCATAGAAAATACAAATAGTAGATTCAACGCGCAGCGCATGATGGGAAGGAAGAGTGAAATAACGACGAATATATAACAGATTCCCTGCATTCTGATTGGCTGTATTTTCTATGATATGGGATATAAAATACTGAATGCGCAACCTTTATTCTGTTGAATAAAATTAAACCGATAGTTCCTAATATGATTCGTTTACATTTTGTCAGTCCATTTAGCTTCGTACGATTAAAAACATCTACGATTATATGAAAAGTTTTCACCATACAGTTTTGGAGTTCTTGTCGAATAAGATAACTTGTGTGACAGAACTTTTCGCGACGTCATCAATAAAAATTCTCACAAGTTGATTTATCGCATAAGCTCGCGCCATACACGCGAGGAAAAAAACTCAATGGAGCCACCTTAACTTAACTTATACACTTTATTTAAAATTTTGATCATGCGAGTATTACAGTAACTGTGATTTGTCGTGTACACGAACTACGTTTTTGTTAATCAACGTTGAAACATTTTATTCCACGCTAGCTATCGCATAATAAATAAAATCATTCTCCTTCTCCTTCTCCTTCTCCTTCTCCTTCTCCTTCTCCTTCTCCTTCTCCTTCTCCTTCTCCTTCTCCTTCTCCTTCTCCTTCTCCTTCTCCTTCTCCTTCTCCTTCTCATTCTCCTTTTCCCTCTCATTCTCATTCTCATTCTCATTCTCATTCTCATTCTCATTCTCATTCTCATCTTGACTGTCACGGTTTTAAAGAGAAAAATTAAGTAGTGCTTTAAATAATAAATAAGGCTATTTTTTTTTCTTGTAGTTTAACAAGAATTTTGACTTTGAATGTGGTTTTATCCTCATTAATCGTAGCAATGACTATCCTATCCTTCATCAATGACTCAGTGATGGCAGTTCAATTTATTTGTTAATCAATTAGTAATGCAAACTTGGTGCTTGTCTTGACCACCATGTTCAATTGTACATGCTGTATATGGAGAGTTTTTAGAAAGGCTTAAAAGGATCATTGGACTTGACTACATCAAACTATTTTAATTTCATTTTGGAGCCGTTCAGGACTTTGTTAAATGTCCACCAGGTCTGATCACCATTAAGGTCTGAATTAGTGCACCATCTATACCACCAACCAGCTTTAACGGCTGCTGCGCAGTTACCATCTGCATATCTATCGTTATCTTTGTCAGGTGTACTGAACCTCATGTTGTTGTTGATCCATTCTTGGTTTGCGGCAGTTGCAATAGCATCGCCAGCAGTACCCGAATATCCACTCACGTGCAGACGGTAAAAATCACTCTCGTCAGCGATAGAGAACGATGAATACACAGCGTGTTTCTTGTTCCCATTCACGTCCTCCAGATCAACACGTAATGATGTGACTTGTCTTTTGGTCAGTCTGTAGATCTTGTCAAGACCTAACCAAAACTCATCATTCAGGTTACCAAAACCGGTTTTGTATTCTTGCCATCCGTGATAGAAAGAAATGGAGGAGTTCTTTCGTTTTCTTTGTACCACAGTCCATCCACCGCCCTCACAGAACACTGGGAATGAGCCACTTCCATCAGGATCTATATGGTAGACTCCAGGTTTAGTGTACCCAGTGGAAAATAGTTCTGAACAATTGCTGTAAACTGTATCACAAAAATATAAGGAATATTTTAATATAAAAGGCGGGAAAGGTTTCCAAACCAAACACAAAGTTATATCTTGGAGCGCGTACGAAAAATCTTCCAATTCTAAACCAGTGCAATATTAACGCGGAGATCCAGCTGGATTTGAGCATGTTCAGTTTTTAGAAAAACCTTGAGAGTAAAATCCTTGAGTCAAAGTGAAGACACAACGAACCCTGTACTCTTGCGTTTCAATTTTTTTTAGATCGAATAGCTAAAATTTATTAACAAATTCAGTGGCGCAGCTAAAGTTGTATGATTTTTGCACCAATATTTCATTAATTAATGTGGGATTCCTGTGTATATGGTGGGCAAATGGTACATTGCCTCCCTGTCGAGACTTACTGTAGAAACTTGTGCACAGTTGCGTCATATAGTTGTGATATGTGATACCCTAATTTTCTTCAGTTTAATAATAAATGAGCTGCGTTGGTTATCTTTTAGCGAAGTAGAATTTCAAGTTCAAATTTATATTTTTAATTTCAAATCCCCCAAATTGGTTCCTTCGTTTCTCTATATTTTTTCTATTTTCTTGTTATCTGCCTCAACAGGTCCCGGCATTTTGTATCGAAGAAGCAAGAGAAATATTGCATAACCACTCAAATTAATATATCAACCAGCTGCAGGTTGAACTATTATTCTTAAAATGTAAATAGTTTTTTTGAAAGTTAAAATTTTACATTTTAAAGCTATGTTAGAAAGAATTAATTTTTCTAATGATAATTTTTATTTTTTATTTTAGGAAATACACGTTTTGAACTTCAACAGGGCAAAACCCTCAATTTTTTTGCGTATTTCAAAATAAAGAGCATATTAAAAAGAAACTTTTGACAAAGTTTGAAAAAAATGACATGGGTTTTACTCAAAACCGGTAAAAGCAGTAAGCGTACATTTTCCCCCCACCCGTTTCAGATGACAAAATTGCCAAGGGCAAGCCGAATAAGAAAAATATTTTTGACAATATTTCTCAATATTTTCAAAATCTTTTGACTAATATTTGTAAAACGATGTATAAATTAAGTTTGTTGAAAAAAGAACTTCAAATTAAGTTGATTATTGGTGAAGTTGTGAATTTTTTTCGTAGAGAGTTGGTTTTCGCTTCTTTTTCTTCAAAAAGTTGTTGATATGCTTGTATTTAATCTTGAATATCTCGAAAACGACTTCGAGACACCCCTTTTTTCTTTTCAGCATTAAATTTGAGCTCATGGGTAAGCTGAACACCGTAAATATTTACGCACAATTGAGGATAAATATTGTGCGTAAATATTTGCGGTGTTCAGCTTACCCATGAGATTAATATCGCCCTGGACCCCCACAGTTGCCACATATACAACATTGCCTGGCTGCGTAACGTAATTCTATTATTCACACCGAACGCATTTCATTTTACTAGTATATACCATTGTCGGTTCACTTAAATTCTAACGTTTTTATGAAACGCGTTCGATTCACACTACCGCATGAAATACTCACATATTTCACAGTTTGTTCCTTTAGTGCCATTACATTCGCAGCGATAATCGTTATCATAGTCAGGGTAACACGATCCATTATTCTGACATGTTGATGGATCCATACACTTGTTCTACAAAAAAAAACATACAATGATTATCACAAAGTGTGAAAAGCGACAAAAAACGAAAAGCGACACAAGAATTATAAGAATAGACATACCTCCCTAATGCTAAGATGAGTGAATCCTTTTGCTACCTTCAAATCTTCCTGTTTTGTGTTTGAGGTACTAGTAGAAAGAAGCTCACAAATGTGAAGTCGATCATTATTTTCAGATTGGAGCTTGTAGTTTATGGATTGACACCATGGTCTACTTGTACAAGAAAACACACAATCCATTTTATCTGCAACTTTGGTCGTCATTTGTGTTTCGTTAGGTGAGAAGAGAATCTTATCGGGGTAGTTGTCGAACAGGAACTCTGTATGAGGGTCATTGATGATGGAACCTGTGGTGTACTGCATGATATACGCCAACAACACCAACACGAGATCATAGTTGAACATGGAGGTTTTCATATTCGCACACTCGAAGAAGAACTTAAAACGTTTCAGTTGGAGTTCTTCCTCTGAACATTTCAGGGGGAAAATGAATAATTAAGAATTACAGGTTAATATTAATAAGTAATAGCATGACTTGAGGGTGATTAGTGATTAAATGTCCAGGAAAGCCGAGGGAGGTTTTGTTGAAGAGTAATTCAAAAGAACTCTCATAATCCCAGGCAACATAATGAATGACGTACTATAGTATAAAGAACTATTTCCATTCCTGCATAATGAATTATTTTCTTGATTGAGAAGTCATTCCAAAAACTTGTGCTTCATGTTGATTAGGGTTTCCAAACACTCGAAATCAATAAAAGCACTCGGAAAGCAATAGAAACCTTAATGAAACACTCGTACTCGTTTTTGAAATATTACGTAATAGCATGACTTGAGGGTGATTAATGATTAAATGTCCCCGAAAGCCGATAGAGGTTTTGTTGAAGTCCCGACGCCGAAGTTCTGGGGTGTTCAATAGTGTGTAGTCCAGAGTCATTGCGCAAAATTTTCGATTGGGTCAATGCGACCCAGCCATGGTCCCGGTGATTGTCATATGAGGGACCATGCCTCATGAATAGTGATGAGGGATATTTAGTCTAAATATCCCTCATCGCTATTCATCCAGGTGGATGTTAAACCTTAAACATCCCTCTGGAAACAATGTAATGGATCCCGAGGTAATCATGATATTACATGCAGAACTACCTATGTCTGTCTATACGATAGCAATACATCATGTTTGTACTAACAATATCATTGTGATATCGATGTTACCATGCCAACCATTATCTGACAAATTAAATCTCTTTGAAGTTGCTTTGTTTTACCAACAGACTAGCTCTGAAAACATATCTGGTTGACACATGAAGCAGGTATGGCTATAATCAATAATACCAAGTTAAGTTTAATAAAGAAAAGAAAAACAGAAGCAATGGTTAAGTAGTGCGTAGGTATCGCCTCTCAATGCTATTGTCTCGGGTACGGTTCGATTCCAGGGCTCGGCACCTCATTAAGTGAGTTGAGTTGGTTGTTTCTCTCCTGTGCTTTTCTCCGGGTTCTCCAGTTTTCCTCCCTCCGTAAAAATCAACTTCTAAATTCCAATTGGAATAACAGTGGACGAATAGCTACTCTGTAGAGGAGCCACTGCTAAACCCTATTAATTTTATTTTTGTTCCGTGGTCAGACATGAGGCTGCCTTTAATTTGGCCCTTTTGTATTCCTTCGTGCTGCAAATTTAACTTATAATTTATTGATAGTTTGTGATGATGACAGAGGAATTTCAAAGCCCATCTGAGAAAAAAATTTTTTTGCCATAATAAGTGCAAAAGGCAGGTGTGGAAAATTTCTTTTCTTAGAGAAAAATCGGTTGTTTTTCTCTAATGATAAGCCCTTCATCAAAATTCCTAATTAATGGTAAATAATAGCGGATTATATAATGCGGAGGAACTGTTAATAAAGTGAATAATTCATGATCATGGAAGCATACATTTTCCATCATAAAAATAGTATACAGAGGGTCGTGGGTTCGATTCCCGTCTACATGGGGCTCAGAATTTTTCCTGAGTCCATTAGAGTATAGTACGATCATATAGATATTTCTCATTTTATCATCATACGCATATCATGTTTATAATAAAAGAAGTTAGCGACCATCATTTTTTGGCACCCATCTATTAATCTGTTTAGTATGCCCTAACAAACATTTGTGCCAAGTTTGGTGCTTGTACTCAAAAGAGCACGATCTTTTCGCTAACAGACCTGACTATTTCGACTGGACTAGAATCAAACCCTAATCCTAACCAAACCTAGAACCCATTTTAGTCCTTTCTCGAAGAAGGGAGTTTGGGCTATGGAAACAAGTGTTTTATCATATCGCTAAGGTTTAGGGTTAAATTCCAGTCCTCTCTCGAAAAGGGAATTTTGGGCTAATCGAGCCTAAGCTTGTGCAAATGAGTCTGTGGTCTTCAAAACAGCGGTTTGCAAGGGTTTTTCTTTTGGTAGATACTTGTTTCCATACGCCAGGAATTCATCCATCCATCCATCCGTCCGTCCATACATACATAAAGTAAAATGACTTAGAAGTCGATCGATCATTTCAGCAGTATCGCGAGTCATCAAGTAGTGTAAACAAAAAAATAATTCTGGTGAACAAAATTACAAATCATATGACGGAAGCAAAAGGTATTAGAATGTAATTGTAACCGATAATGTTTTCACAACGGTTCTATATTATGAAGCATAAAAAAACCCTTTTTTTAGGGGAAAAGGGGGGGGGCACTTTGGAAGTATAGGACATAAGCAAGGGCGGATCCAGGAATTTGTTAAAGGGGGGGGGGAGTCCAAACGTTGAAAAGAGTCGCCAAAGCAAAAAAAAAAAAAAAAAGATGTGTGCGACGACATATAATTTTTACTACGGGCCTGGAGAGGGGGGGGGGGGGGGGGGGTCCAAATGTATTATTCGTACTAAATCTACTTAAATACAGTGCAACCCTACGTATCACAGGGGGGTCCTGACCCCCCGGACCCTCCCCCTGGACCCGCCCCTATAAGTGAGAAATGCAGTATTTTTTTTTGAAAGAGACAACATTTAATTAATTGTTACTAACTTTGCAATTTTACTAAATATTTAAATGACAAATTTGATTGTGAACTTCTTTTCCTGATTACTGCGATTCTCAATATTCTGCGAACTCAGACATTTCAATGGCTTTTTGTGAAATTGGTTTTTCGCTGCCGTCAATCAAAACTAATCAGTCGGTACCTTTTATATTTTTGACTGGCGGCAGCGAAAACCCAAATTCCAACGGGAAACTCGCAACTACCGAGTTTGCAGAATATTGAAAATCGCAGTAAACAAAAAAATAAAATTTTTGGATTACGTGACGTCACAGTGAAAAACCTCATTAGGCCATTTCAGAAACGAGGAGGGACTGTCACACTTAATAAGCTATCAACATCACACCCAGTCGCTATACAGCAGTTCTACTCGAATGTGGTGTATGTTTTCTTCTGATATCATATCATAGCATCCACAATTAAAAGAAACAAATTAATAGTTATTTATAATTCTTAAATAAGAAGTATTCCTTGTCGGTTAGTTGTGCAATCAAAAATGCAAACACGACCTTGCTATATTTCATAATGTTATTCGACGACCGACTTTTTCTTTCTGTTTCTTTTCTTCTTTTTCTTCTTTTTCTTCTTCTCTTCATTTGTGTCGTCATGTGACCCACTTGGGTCCTCCTCATCTTTACAATCTCTTCCATGCTCTTTAAGAGTTGTGATTGTACCTTCATTACCTGATGCTTGACTCTTGCATTGTGATTGAGAATCATTTTCAGCAGCACTAGGCTTTATGGTGTCTTCTCTACATTCGTGTAAGTTAGTTTTTTTGCCATTCAACTTTTCCCCTTGTTCTCTTCCTTCTTCATTTTTGTCTTGTGAAACATCATCTCCCTTGTCGTAGGTTTGCTTTTTGCTATTGTTTTCTTGATTTTCATAGTTGCTTTCTTTCCTTGGTTCTTCGCTGCTATCTTTTGTTTTCTGTTCTCCCTCATCATTCCTTTCCCTCCTTGGTTCTTTGCTGGTATCTTTTGTCTTCTGTTCTCCCTCATCATTCCTTTCCCTCCTTGGTTCTTCGCTGCTATCTTTTGTTTTCTGTTCTCCCTCATCATTCCTTTCCCTCCTTGGTTCTTTGCTGGTATCTTTTGTCTTCTGTTCTCCCTCATCATTCCTTTCCCTCCTTGGTTCTTCGCTGCTATCTTTTGTCTTCTGTTCTCCCTCATCATCCCTTTCCCTCCTTGGTTCTTCGCTGCTATCTTTTGTCTTCTGTTCTCCCTCATCATTCCTTTCCCTCCTTGGTTCTTCGCTGCTATCTTTTGTCTTCTGTTCTCCCTCATCATTCCTTTCCCTCCTTGGTTCTTCGCTGCTATCTTTTGTCTTCTGTTCTCCCTCATCATTCCTTTCCCTTCTTGGTTCTTCGCTGCTATCTCTTGTCTTCTGTTCTCCCTCATCATTCCTTTCCCTCCTTGGTTCTTCGCTGCTATCTCTTGTCTTCTGTTCTCCCTCATCATTCCTTTCCCTCCTTGGTTCTTCGCTGCTATCTTTTGTCTTCTGTTCTCCCTCATCATTCCTTTCCCTCCTTGGTTCTTTGCTGGTATCTCTTTTCGTCTGTTCTCCCTCATCACCCCTTCTTTCTTGAGTTTTAACCTCTGATTCAGTCTTATCATAACCATCGTGCTGATGTCTACTTGACTTGCAGGACTGTCTGTCTATCTTTACTGGGGAAATAGCAGCATTTACTGTTTTGTTTCTATTTTTTGGCTCTTGTTCTTGTTGATTTCTCGGTGCACGACCTTCATCGTTGTTCTTTCTACTGGTTTTCTTGTCTTCTTGTTTAACGTTTCTTCGTTCAAGAGCTGGAAATTCTTCTTGTGAAGTCCCTTCTACTTTACGAGAAGTTGGTCCATATTCTTGATTTTCTCCTGAGCAGGAACGCTGTCTTGAACCCCATTTTCCGTGAGACGCATGTAGATGTCTTGTTCGAAAGTCAGGATGACTGTATCCAGACTTACTACGTTGGTCTCGATGATCTCGATGATCTTGATGATCTCGATGATCTCGATGATCTCGATGCTCTCGATGATCTCGATGCTCTTGATGATCTCGATGATCTCGATGCTCTCGATGCTCTCGATGATCTCGATGATCTCGATGCTCTTGATGATCTCGATGCTCTTGATGATCTCGATGATCTCGATGCTCTCGATGATCTCGATGATCTCGATGATCTCTCCTCGAATTTTGCTCATAACCACCAGGCGTCCTTTGGTATCCTCTTCCTCTGCCAGCTCCTTTTTTATCATCTTCATAATGGTAAATAGTTATCTGGATATCTGAACCCGTATAAATCTCTTGAATTATATTTAACACTTGGTTCCATTCTAACCGATCAAGACCACACCCTATCTTCGGCATACAGACATTTGTTACCATATTCATTTTGTTGTGGTCCCTCATCTTTACCAGTGAACTGTATAATGTATCATAAGTGGGTTTCTCCCAATATTTTCCTTTAGTGACCTGGAAAATAATATTTTTAAGTTTCAACATCTCATTGCTTATCACTGAATCAATGATATTATAAGGATTATAGCTTAATAAAAAAATAAATAGATAAATAAATAGATAAATAAATATATGAATAAATAAATATATGAATAAATAGATAAATAAATAAATAAATAGATAAATAAATAGATGAATAAATAGATGAATAAATAAATAAACAAATTTAAATAAATAGATGAATAAATAAATAAACAAATTTAAATAAATAGATGAATAGATAAATAAATGAATAAATAGATGAATAAATAAATAAATAGATAAATAAATAAATAGATAAATAAATAAATAAATAGATAAATAGATGAATAAATAAATAAATAAATAAATAAATAGATGAATAAATAAATAGATGAATAAATAAATAGATAAATAAATAAATAAATAAATACATAAATACATAAATAGATAAATAAATAAATAGATGAATAAATAAATAAATAAATAAATAAATAGATAAATAAATAAATAGATGAATAAATAAATAGATAAATAAATAAATAAATAAATAAATAAATAAATAGATGAATAAATAAATAGATGAATAAATAAATAGATAAATAAATAAATAAATAGATAAATAAATAAATAGATGAATAAATAAATAGATAAATAAATAAATAAATAAATAAATAAATAAATAGATGAATAAATAAATAGATGAATAAATAAATAAATAGATGAATAAATAAATAAATAGATAAATAAATAAATAAATAAATACATAAATACATAAATAGATAAATAAATAAATAGATGAATAAATAAATAAATAAATAAATAAATAGATAAATAAATAAATAGATGAATAAATAAATAGATGAATAAATAAATAAATAAATAAATAAATAAATACATAAATACATAAATAGATAAATAAATAAATAAATAGATAAATACATAGATAAATAAATATACACTTGATTGCATTAACGTTGTAGTATACATTTATACAGTACGTACAGTCATTGTCAAAAAGGTTGTCCTGTGAAAAAAGACTTAAAGACCAAAAGAAGTATCACATGATGATTTGTTTATTTGTTTTAAACAATATAAATTCTGGTTTCAAACTCTATATAATGAGTAACAATGAACAGAGAATAATAATTATGAACTCTACTTATACAATTATATTGCTGGTATCGAACATTTAGAGCGAGTGTATTAGGTATCACATGACATTTCTTTTGGTCTAAATATCTTTTTTGGTGGACAACATTAATGACTGTATATACAAATACCTAATTAGATGCAAAAACATTATTTGTTTTAAACAATATAAATTCTGGTTTCAAACTCTATATAATGAGTAACAATGAACAGAGAATAATAATTATTAACTCTACTTATACAATTATATTGCTGGTATCGAATATTTAGAGCGAGTGTATTAGGTATCACATGACATTTCTTTTGGTCTAAATGTCTTTTTTGGTGGACAACATTAATGACTATATATACAAATACCTAATTAGATCCAAAAACATTAAAAAAATAATAACTCTGTACCCATTGATGAATATCTCACAAAATAATATTTTTCAAGATATTTTTTTATCCATCATTGCATGCTGAAATTGTTTTAAAATTGCAAATACTTTGACCACTAAACTGACTACCGGCATACAACATTGGAGTTTCAAAAGTTTTGGGTTACATGCAAAAATCTTTAAGGCTTGCATGTTTAAAATTATGCAACTAGAGCTGTTCCTGTAGTCTTAATTGACTAAATATAATATAATATAATTATTATATTAATTACAGTAGCTATATGCACTTGACTCACCAAGTAGTAGACAAATCTATCACCTCTGTTAAGCACGGCCAGACCACCAGGTCCCTGTCCTGAAGGAAAACATGACAAATAAATGTAAGCTCAAATGAGTTAAAACTAAAAACCAATGCCAGCACTAGAAAGAGCACCTTCAATTTATTATAATTATTATATTGAGGTTTTTCACTGTGACGTCACGTAATCCAAAAATTTTATTTTTTGTTCAAAGAAAAGAAGTTTGCAGTCAAATTTGTCATGTAGATATTAGTAAAATTGCAAAGTTTCGTGAAGATTGTCCATAATCCAGAGAATGTATGAATTTTTGAATTTGACAACTTTTACAAAGAAATGTATCCATGTTGGCAGGCAAATTTTGTCTACCAACATACATTTCTTTGTAAAATTTCCTGTTTTTAAAAATTCATATCTTCGATAGTTTACGCACGATCTTCACGAAACTTCACAGTTTTACTAATATCTGTATGAAAACTTTGAATATCAACTTCTTTTTCAGATTAAAGAAATTTCTCTAAATTGTGACGTCACATGACTGGGGGATACAGCACCTGACATACATTGTAATATCTTTCTAGTGTTGGTAAAGGTTTTTTGATTTTTGGTGAACGGTCTATTCAGTGTTCCTCCAAGACAAGGAAATCATGTATAGTTCTAAAATAGATAAGATATAGCCTACTGTATAATTATGACTATTAATATGATTGTCATACTGGGCACCACTAGAAAAACTGGCGCATACTGTCACTAGCAGCACCTGCATACACCACTTTCAAAATTGTAACTGTGATTCTCAATATTCTGCAAACTCAGTAGTTGCAAATTGCACATTGGAATTTGGTTTTTCACTGCTGCCAAAAAGGTACCGACTGATTAGTTTTGATTGACAGCAGCAAAAAAAAAAAAAAAAAACAATTTTACAACAAGCAGGTTGAAATGTCTGGGTTTGCAGATGAGAATATATTTGAGAATTGCAGTAATGGTATTTCAATTACAAGCTTTGTGGTTTAGGAGAATTTATAATGTATAGTACTTAATGTCATCAAAAGAAAGATCAGAAATGACAGAATTTTAAAAAGAGTAAAATAATGTAGATGTATCTCAGCATTTAAAAAAGTAATAAAAATGTCACATTAGTTTTTCCTGCTAGAAAAGTCTCCTTTCCTTTTCCTTTTACTGGATCAGCATTCACAGTGAAAAAGAGACTCTGCCCCAACTGTCACTTTCTATATTGTGCATGCATGAGCATTTCCATGGTAACCTGTAACATTTTAATGAATCAAACCCATTCTGAATATTTAAGATGCCATTTTATATAGCAGGTTCACCTCTGGTCAGCACTTTTATTTAGTGAATATAACACATGCTCTTGTTCAGTGGACTCAAATATAACTAAGCAGAAATTCTATTAAGCATGTGTATAACATTTATTGCCCAAGTTCATGGACTGCAACTACTAGAAAAACGTGACAGTTGGAGGCAGAGTCCCCTTTTCCTCCCGAAATTATGACAATCCAGCGAAAGAAAAAAAGAAAACTTTGAGCAGGAAAAATTTAGTTAAGCAGTGGCTGTACATGTATTGCTCATAATAATACTCATTATGGTATTTTAACTGCTGTATTGCTACCGATTAGTAGACTTATAATGCTAAAAGAATATTAGACATCTTGCCCTCATACGGTCTGCGAGTCAAATAGCCCATTCAGCCTTCGTCTCATGGGTTATTGACTCATACAGTAGACCATTTGGGCTGCAGGTCTAAATAGATTGTCAGCATCCCAAAAATTCAATCATTGTATGGGGGATCATAAAAAAACTCATGATGGATGCTTCTGAACATACTGTAATTACAATCTCAAGGTCAATAGCCCACTTTTGATATTCTGGTTGAGTGATCATGCACAAAGCAATTCAAGATGAGGCTCCGGATTAATCCTAATATATTATTTTGTTTCCCGGAGCCTCGTCTTGAATTTCTTTGTGCATGATCACTCAACTCGAATATTGAAAGTGGGCTTTAAAAGTCTGTTACCAAATTTTCTAAAAAGTCCTAATAATGCTTAGATATGATAATCAAGACTGAATTAAAAATTAATTACTTTGATTAAGTAGCTCAGGAACACCACCAAATTCGTTTTTGAACATTACAGCAATCCCTTTTCCCATCTTAACGTCAGCACTAATGCAGTGAGCCAGAGAATGATTTTTAGGACATGTAAACAAATCACCCTTGATTTCTTTAATGTTACCAGGACATGCTTGTTGTGATTGAAGAGCAGACTGAAATAGAAAAAAATGGGAAGAAATTATATGGGAATAAAATAAGAATTGAATTTGCATATTAAATGAAGCACTGCACTGCACTGCACTGCACTGCACTGCACTGCACTGCACTGCACTGCACTGCACTGCACTGCACTGCACTGCACTACAAAAGATATGTAGCTCTAAAACTTAAATGGACTGTTGATTTGTTCAATAAAACCCTTTTTAATTTCCAAAGGCATAAGTTTTCCTGATTAAGAATAAAATTCCTTGTTTCAAGGCTGAGTTAATCCTATCTACTGTACATGTATATCCATGTGTCTTCTCATGGAGAATCTCTAAACAAAGAAATTATAATCTAGGAAATGACACATACTGTTTATGGTTTGAAATGGGAAAGCACTGTGCCCAAGTTAAAAGGGTTTTTTGAACTTAATTTTTAGTAGTTACCTCATGCGTGTGATTGGTAGGATCCATGATTTTTTGTCTTTTGTTGTTTCTAGTTTGTGATCTGCAATAAAAAAATATTTTTTAGAATAAAAACTAATCGAATTACATTAATTTTTACAGTAGTTCCTTTAACCACAATTTATCACTGATATTCATTACTTATTCATTAGGGTGAGACCCAGTGATTTGCATGACTGGGGTACAGTTTACAACCAATCGCAATTCATGTACAATATATCTGTAGGCAAGTGATTTGATATTGATTTCTGGAGAATAGATTTCAAAAGCAAATTACTAGTTAACCTGTATGTCTGCAAGGCTGCAAATATTTTTTTTTTTTGATTGGCAGTTCATTGGTCAGGCCAGAGGAATATTTGACCTGTCAAGAGTTAGCCAGGGGGCAGAATTCTGTCATGTAACATGTCATGTAACGTTCAGCATTAGATCATAAAAGTTGGTTTTGTATCATATTTTGACCTTTTTTTCTTTTGCAGGGCTAAAAATGGCATTGGACTGAATGTCTGAATGGAATTGGAACTTGTCCAGTCAAATCTTTGCCTAGTCTGCCTGCAGCCCAACTTAAGCTATGGTTGAGATGGTCTGCGAAACAGTGCACCATTCCTTGTTCTAGACCCCCAGCGTGGTTGCATGATAATATAAAATAGGCCCTGATTAGCCTGAAAAATCCATTAATTTGTCAAAATAATCACACAAGCACCAGAAACATTCCCAGAGAGCAAGACTATCAAATACTATCACACAGACCAATCAAGAAGCATGTAAGAATGAACTGGCACAGCAGCCAATCAGGGCCTGTTATATATAATTCACCTTTTCGGTGCTAGGCTTTCACGTGGTCTTCACGTGATGGATCGTGTTATGGTCACCAAAAAGTTTGGACATTGTTGTCGAATTGCCACATGATCGTACTAACTTTTATACAATTTATTGACTTGATTTGTTAATTCTGTTCTCAAAATCTTAGTGAAACTATCTAAATAATTTATTTCTAAAGAAGTTTTGATAAAAATTTGAGAACAGAAGAAACAAATCAAGTCAATAAATTGTATAAAAGTTAGTACGATCGTGTGGCAATTCAACAACAATGTCCGAACTTTTTGGTGACCGTAACACGATTCACCACGTGAAAGCCTAGTGCCGAAAAGGTGAATTGTGCAACCACACGGAGGTCTAGAACAAGGAATCATGCACTGTTTCACAGGCCGTCTTAAACAGAGTTTAAGTCGGGCTGCATGCAGGCTAATATTTGCCTTTTTGGGTTATTGCAACTAGCAACATTGAGCCAGAAAAGAAAACAAACAAAAACGTTTGAGGCATGTCTTGCCTTTAGCAAAGGGTTTCTTACAAAATTCACACTTTTATGGTTGCCACAATAATTGAATTACAAAATTTCCTGACTTTTCCCTGACTTAATTTCCTGACTTTTCCCTGACTTAATTTCCTGACTTGCCCCCTCCCCCCCCCCCCCCCCCCCCCCCTCTCGGTTTTTTTTTAAGGCTTGCCACGGCACTGTAGTCACGCGACACCTCCGCGACACCACATGTGGGCTTTCACTGCTTATATTAGGCGAGCATGTCTGAAGCGCGGCCGACAATTATAGAACGTCTAGTTTGGCTTCTTCCTTCTCACAGCATTTTACTTCATTTCGATATAAACGTCTAATTTATAAACTTGTTTCTAATCCCTTAAATAATGATAAATTTCTGCCTTGCTTTTGAAAAATGAAAGAAAAAATGTTCACAGCCTCTAAAACTTTTAAAGATTACAGTAAGACCCAAGTAAGACTTTTTATCTCACCTTTCAGAACCCCTCTTCATCATCCAGTTAACAACTGACAAAGTAAGCGTCCTTTGGCCACGAAAAAGTAGAGAACAAATCCATGTTTTCTTGGTAAGACAACTCCAAACAAAGAACATCAATCAACCCAAGAAACTGCCAACTCTACACAACATGGTTTCTTGGAAATCATCATCAAACCGAGGCAAACCGGAAGTAAAATAGTCACTTCCGCCTAGCTAAAATTACAAAATAGAGTTACAAAATGATATTCAAAATGACAAAATAGATAGGATAAACTTTACTCTTAATCTTGCCGACTTAACTCTCTGGATTTATTTGGAATTGATAAATACAATTAAAAAGTACGATTGGGATGGCTGTGGCGTCTGACTGTTGTTTTTGTCAGCGGTTACCCAAAAAGGTTGATACTTCATGTCTGTTTTATTTTGTAACGTATCCCGAGATATCGTACGAAGATTGTCATAGAATTTTCTGACATAAAGTAGCTTGCTTTAGTGTGGAATCCAATATGGCGTATCGTCATGTTGTAAAAAATCCAAGATTACAATCGAGAATATTTCTTACCAATTGGTTTATGAAGATAGTCAGACCGGGTAGAGAGCTTGATAATAATGTAGTACAGTTCCATGTGCCTTTGGAGTAAGTATCGGTTAAATATTTTGCTTCAATTTTCTACTTTTTGTTTGGAAATAGCGTGGAAACCATTGCTGATTTTTGTTTTTTTTCAACAGCATGTCCAAGCTAGATATAAAGAACTACTTAAAAAGCATATACAGTGTTGATGTAGCAAGAGTCAATACTAGAATACAAGAAGGTACTGATCTAGTTTTACAGCTTTCTTGTCGAATTTTATTATTATCATAAATATTATTTAAGCTTACCTCCATCTGAAATGAAACAAACTCTCGTTTCAGGTAAAACAAAAACGATCATAAAAGGTGACAGATTAGCCAAGAAGAAGCACCCTGATTATAAAGTTGCATATGTTACACTAGTAAGTTATTGGATAGTTTTAGATCTTAATACAAAGTAGAAAAGGACCTCTGCAAGCTTGCAGGTTAAAATCTTGAAAGTCTTCTACATAATTTTAACCAGCAAGATGTGAGAAGTCTCCCTAACACCTCCATGTTTTGACAGATATTAATAGATACTTTGTGGGAAAATTTCCAAATTTTATTGATACCCTGAAACAGTCTGGGGTGATTACACTAAGCCAGGGCATGGCTAACTTGCAAATTGAAGTGGAAGTTTAAAATCCTGGCAAGACTAAAACATGGAATCAATGGAAATCCCATTTGAAGCATTTAAATTTATATATTATACTCCCTGAAGGAACACTCGCATGAAAATGCCCCATTTTTTGAAAGTCCAAATAATTCAAGCATTTGAGGATATTATGACTCAATTATGATCATGAACACCAGATTGGCAGAAATTTTAGCCAGGGAGCCACTTGCAGTTGCAAGATTGTGGTTTAAAAACTAAGAAAACAATAGGGTTGAGTAAACATGCACATGCACAAACCCCTCTCCGGCCTCTGGGGTACGTATTCCATGCAGATAATTTAAGCTTTGTTACTGATTCTAATAAAGCTTTTGGCATGGAATTCAATCAAAGCTACAGTAGCCCAGAGTTCTTTTCTAAGCTTTTTTTTTTACCACTTGATCAGGGATGATATTATATAAATCTTATTATGAGATTCCATTAATTCTGTCGACTCAGTGGATTCTGTGCTTTAGTCACGCCAATTAAAACATTCAAATGTTTTAGGCCCTGTAGAGGGAGGAACACTGTAAAAAAAAACTTGAATCAAGGGAGAGACCTAACAGACTCAACTCACATGTGATGCCAAGTCTGGGAATCAAACCCAAGAGCACCCCCAGGTCAGCGAGAGTTGCATGCCCTAGCTACTGCTATACCACCCCTGATGATGTGGTTGAAATTAGTGATTGACTGCATTATAGACCCCAAAGACACTCTATTCAATCAATCAATTAATAGAACTATTAAACCATGATAAAAGGCTCAGTGAAAACTGGTTTTCAGACATGCCGTGCATAATATTATTGATAAATATTTACATAAATATACTTATAAAGATAAAGATTGATTTTACATTATGTCATGAAAAAGCTAAAATCTACGTAAGCTACTGTATTCATCACACAAAACCCTTGCTTGGATATTTTGTTGATATCATTAAGGAAAGTCTTCTCAAAATTTTTTGTGTATTTCCAATGCTTAGATTTTAATAAAATCGTGAATCAATTTTTGACATGCAACAGTGTCACACATTTTCTAAAGCCAAAGAATGTGACAAATACCTTTCAAAGAGTACTTTCTTAGATAATAAATAATTTTGATTTAATGAATATTTCTATTGAAAAAATAGGGAATTCACAATATTGAGCATGATTTTGATCCTTGGTAATTTGGCAGCTATTTTGGTGCACCTCTGAGGTAATGGTGCAAGGGCATACATACACACTTAACCCTTCACAAAAAGAGTGGTCTTAACCAACTTGGTCCCCTTAATGAACTTTTAAAGATGTTTGCAAGAATTGTTTCCGAGCATCCATTCTACAGGCTGCTTTAATTGTAGCTCCAAATTCCTGCGAACATCATTAAAGTGCACCTAACCCCTGATACGATACTTTCTGTTCTTTCGATTCTACATGAAGCGACTAGTTGAATGGTCAAATATTTCTTCATTTGAGTGTTGCGTCTTTAAGTTATGAAGGTTTATACTTACAATATGTAAATGATTGTTACGTCACCCCAGGCTTCATTTAATATACAAACTTTAACAGGTTCACAAAAAAAGGATTCAAAAAGCATCATCATTATACTCATGGTTCCCACAATGTTTACAGTAAACTTTGGTGTCTCATAATGGCAAGTGTTTAGTATTATATGTAAAACAAATAAACTCAAAAAGCCTGGGGTGACGTCACTGTCATTAACATATTAAAATATAAACCTTCATATCTTAAAGACGCATCACTCAAATGAAGAAATATTTTACCATTCAACTAGTCACTTCATGTAGAATTGATTCAGAAAGTATTGTATCAGGGGTTAGGTGTACTTTAAATGTTGTTAACTAATTTTGATTGCAGGCTGAAGGTACCTTTAAGTTCCCAGACATGTTTCCCAAGAAAGAGCAAACAAAAGAACAGTCAACCAACACTCAAGAAACATCTTCCACTAAAGAAGCTACAAGTAGTGATGATCTCAAATGGTTTTGAAAATTGGGCATATAATTTATTTCATTTCCATCAATAAATTCAATTTTTGAAATACCAGTGTGTTAGATTGAAGGAAGAACTGATGGTGTATTTGCTATAAGTCATGAATCCACTCTCTTTTCCCCTCTCTGCCATGGAGAGAATTTGGCAAGTGTATTACAAGCAATGGAGTCACAAATGTATGACTTGCAAGAATTTATTTTCTGTTTGGCACAAAAAGGTTGACCGATTGTCTGTTTGATATTTTTAAATTAAAATTTATTTTATTCACCGACTGAATACCCAATCAGTAAATTTGATGTGAAGCAGAAATGTAAACTCCTAAGTCCTGCCTGTAAAAAAAATACAAGTAGAGGGCAGAGTACTTTTAGAAAGTTTACAGTCACTGTGATGGAAGTTGTGTTAAGTTGGCCAGCTTCGTAGGCTGTAGTAAATTTCACCTTTAGTTTACGGAGCCAAGCTAGACTTGGATTTCTCTTGCAAGACAAACAGCAGATTTGTGATCACGAAGAGGGGAACAAGGATCTCAGAGAGCCCTAAAAAGTGTAAACTTGTGCGTGCGGGGGGGGGGGGGGGGGGGGGGGGGGTAAAATCATAAAATAAAAGAGACTAATATGATAAAGAGTAAAAGTAAGAGGCTTGGATTGGAAGATTTAGGGGACATTAGCAAGTAATGTGAGGGCTACAGCCCCCCCCCCCCCCCCTGCACAGTCCCTAGGTAGAAACGTTTGTGTGGACGTGTGTAGTTGGAGAAGGGAGAGAGAGAATTTCAATTAAATACTGTATTTTTTTTCTGGATAAGTAAAAGGCCCAACAAGTTTTTAAAAAATTACCAAGGAACCAAACTTTATCAACTCTGCAACAACTTCATCCATTTCAACAACTGAAAATATTCCACTCAGCATGAATTGACTTTTATTTGTCAAGAATTTAAAAAAATATACATCAAGAATTTACATTGCACAGTAATTTTTCCAACAAGAACTTTTTCCAACTTCTTTAATTTTGACAAACAAAAAAAAAGTTTTAAATTTCTAAGTTTATATTTTTCAGTTTGGCTACCTTCTCCTCTTCTTAGGATGAATATCTGCAAGTCGGTGTTGGGTCCTTTTTTTTGCTCTTACTGATTTATGAATGTTATCTGATATGGGCTGCTGAACAGCTCGCGAACGTATGTTTTGAACAGAAGAGGAATTGCTTTGCGCAGTTCGATTTCTAGGCCCTCCATGTGGCTGCCAATGCTCGAGGCCACTTGGCTCTCCAGTTTTTGCTTCATCAGAGACATGTAAGGGGACATGTAGTCTTCCTCCTCTACCCCCATGGGAACCTGGAGGAGGTTTAATAACAACTGGTCCACGCTGTAATGGTTGTCCTTCACGAACACGTTTGACAGTTTCATTTAGCTTTCTGTCGTCTCTTGTTTTTCGGTTACATACAGGCATTGAGGTGCTGCTCTCAGAAGATCTGCCATGTTCTTGATTGTGTACAACATTAATTCTGACAGCTGAGCTCCTGTCCTTTTTCAAGTGACTGGGAACTTTTGCTTTGTCTCTTGCAGACACATTCGTCTTACTCCCCTCTGTCCTGACGCTTCTGTTATCATTTCCCAGGTCCCTAGACATTTTATCCTGGTCTGTTTGAGCGTTGACTGAGCAAGATGAAGCAACTTGTTTGTGACTTCCACTATCAGCACCAGCAGTCTTTTTCCTCCCCGAGTGATTATTTGGGGTAGGACTTTTTCTCGTGTGTCTAGGAGTGTTATCCACCCGGTTTCCAGTTTCTTCCTGGTTCTTGTATTGAAGTCCCCCAACTGGAACCCTTTCCGCATTGTCACGACATTTTTGCAAGTGACCCGGACTTGCACGTTTTTCTTCATCACGTATTGGATATGAGTGACAGATTCCATCTCTGTTAATCTCAACCGTGCCAAAACGAATCCTCTTTGCTGGCTTATCAGCACCGTCCTTATCAGCAAGTGGCCTTTTAAGACTGGACTTAAGTACTTTTGGGACGGAGTTGGATTTTTCAACGTTTTGTATTAATGATGGGCTCTTTTGGTCATCCAGTTTACTGGAATCACGACTGTCTTCTAAAGGATCTCTGATTTTCTGCCTTAATCGCTGAAGCAAACTATTTTGATCTCCAGTACGATTTTCATCCACATTCGAAGGCAGAGCTGCCTTTTCATAATTGGTTACAGCATTTGACTCAGTTGACGCTGCATAATTTTCTCCATCGTTATTCTCCGTCCGCTTATCATCTTCTTTTCTTCCAGAATTGCCTTGAGTCTTATTTGGTAATGAATCTTTAGCCATGCCTTCTTGTATTTGATTTGGTCTTACGTCAGAACCTATGTCCGTGTACGTTGAAGAACATTTGTTGCTACTTTGATTTGAAGCTTGAAGCATGTTTGTTGCCTCCAAGCTCTGAGTCCTGCGATACTTCGGGTTTGGTTCCAAGCACGTTGGCCTAGATTCTACCAAACTCACGGACCTATGAAATGAAACTGGATGATTCCCGTTACCCTGGGGAGTTGTCACTGAGCTAGTTGGCATGGTGGGGGCATGAGGGTGAACAGGGTTGATAGTTGAAGGTGGAGGGTTTGCCTTGGAGACTACTTGAATGACATCCTGGCCAGTATCAACAGGAAAGATCAGTTTTCTGGTATCTGCATCTTTCAGCATGTCTCCCCAGCCTCTGAAATTCTAAAGAAGTCAAATAATTAAGAAACAGGCAGAAAACGCACGCACGTGTGGTGTGTATAGTTATGAAGCACGCGGGGATACTGGCAGAACACAAGAGAAGTGTTAGGAGAAGCACGACGCGTAGCTTCACTCAGCAAAGCTACCAATTTGTTTTTCTTTTATAAAATACAAATGCGTGCGTGTGCTGTGTGCTTTTATAATGCACGCCCCATCAACCAATCAGAAAGCGAGATTTATAACATTTATTACTCTCAAAGGACATAGATCTTTATATACAAGGGAAGATGAACATATCTAGCTATGGACTTAAGTTATACCTTAAGCGTATTCATATGTCCAAACATGAACAAAGCATGCCGTGCACGTGTGAGTGCCACATTCAAACGATTTGTATCATCCAAAAACCTAAACAAGTATGCATCAAGAAAACAGCAGTTAGTTCCAACAAAAAGTACGTCAGTAGAATCCTGAATGTAGGGATGCAGTCTAGTATTAGTAGCATGGGTTTGCATACTCAGATAGATTGGTACTAACAGGTTTGAGAATATTGAACTTACAGGGGATGACATTGAGTCGGTTTTAATAAGTCAATCAGGCACCGCGGAGCCGGGGGAAGGGGCCTGGTTTTTTTTCCTTTTTTCATACTAGTCTCTTACATTTTCCAATCTTAGGCCCCCCCATTTTTTCCCATACTAGTCTCTTATACAGCCCTCCCACTTTTTAGGGTGTTCCGCGGTCCCTGTCAATACTACTACACCTTACCCGATGTTCCCTCCAGTTCTTACACATGACATGATTATCACGTTCTTCTGTCCTCCCTACAAAAAAAAAATCATTATTAAACAGGAATAATTAGAATACATTAACATAATTTATGCATTTAGATCGTCTCATGTGAAGTTCGACGTTTGACCACAAGTCGATCTCCAGTCGTTTTTCCCGACTGATCTATTCGTGAAGATCGACTTAATGGTCAAAATTCAATCGACGGAACCTAATTTGTTCAAATGTTGAACTTCACATGAACTTGTTTTAGACAATTATGTGAAGTTTAACGCCGGTTTGACCTTAGCCTTATCTCTCGGTCTGATCCTTGACGCTCGTGCCAAAAGCCTATACATAAAGTCGGGTGATGACTTCCCGTCATATGTCTTTGAATCATTACTGACAAAAAATCACCATTTTATTCCCACCTGAAATCCGTCAACAGTTTTCACTTCGATATCTCGACAAGAACCATCACTAGAAAAAAGAATTACATATTTGTAATTATGTTGTTGCTTAATGCAATTTCAAGCTAGTTAACAACTGACAGCAAAGCACAGCCACGGCGCTACGCAGCATACAACCATGAGTAAAGTATTCATTTGTTATTGCCAAGCCAAAGGAACATCCTTAGTGTTATTCCGGCCAGATATCTTATGGAACCCAAGACCTCAAGCTATGACTCACTGGTCAGGTTGGCGAGCTAAATATTGCGCAAAACGTATTTAGAGATATTTTGCCATACATACCGAAGAAGAGCTTGTAGCTTGGCCCGTTGTGTTCGGTATGGTGTGATGATGCCGATGTCACTTGGGTGAAGACCAAGATTGACGATCAGGAAATGACATATGGAGGAAACCATCTGTGCTTCGTGTGCGTTTGATATAGACCTATGGAGAAATGAATTATTTTAGTTCATCATTCGATGACGCAACATAAAAAGCCAGCACGTGTCTGTGTACTGTACTGTTGTACCATAACAAACATGTTGTTAGCTAGAATAGCAAGTGGCCGTCTTATATTCACCCTACTAACAGAATTTCCGATTAGAGTCGAATTTTTTCCCCGAACTTGTCTCTGTGCTCTTGAATAAAAAATAAAGGTATCCAGCCGCATGGGGAAAAAGCACGACCAATGCTGCAAAATGAAGAGATAAGTTTGCAAGGAATTCTGGTAATTTTCTTCAGGATATGACGCTAGCTGCAAGGCAAACGGCTTATTAAGTTGTCATACCACTACAAGAATCCCTTATGAGTTCTTCTTCCATCATTTTGTAACCTTTTATTTCTTTTCGGTTGCCCAACTGCCCCTCACATACACATGGCTCTGTTCTTAAATGACGCCGCACTCCCTCTGGATATACTACATCAGTACCTATCCCATCACTTTCTATTTCCTGCATGGAGCCCCGTTACAGGTTTAAACCCTTCAGGGGAAAATGGTGGCAGACTTACCCTCCGTTATCATTCGTCTCTCTTCCTTTATAAACGTCAAAAAGCGCGTAGGGGAACTTGACAGGAAAAACTCGTTTTACAAGAGAGCTGAAAGAAATGAACATCTATTATTTCAGTTTCCAATTAATTTTTTTTTATTGATCTATCGTCACAATCATAATATGACGGGATGCTTGAAAATTCAACTGGCTCAAAGGACGTTCGCGGGCATTGTTTGTGCGCATCTGCTCTGCGCATATGGCGTGACAGCGCCACGACAACGGTGATCCCCATTTTTTATTTTTGCTCAGGGAACTTTTAGAATGATCTTATTTCACCATGCGAAGTTTGAAGGTAAAAAAAACACATGGGAAACGCATTTGCCCGTAATCAAATACCACAGCGGTTTTATATATGAATTCAGAAGCTCTTAGCCGAAGGACAAAACGACGATGTTTCACAATAGACCTCATCGGCTTGGGTGTAATGTTGTCCCATTTCAGACCACGTGTGATTCTCTTGAGAATAAGATTCTTTGTTTGAGTTGTATCCATATTCATGTATCTTCTCGTACGCAACCGTTAAACAATGAAATGATACTCTGGGGAATGACATGTGGTCTGAAATGGGACAACATTACACCCAAGCCGATGAGGTCTATTACCTGTCCGTGTGGATATTGTCATTGTAGAAGTGCTTGGATGGGAAGTGTGCTATCTCTGGGTGCATGCGGTACTGAGTACTGAGAAGATGAACTGGTCGTTCGTTCCCTGAAATAAATAAAATGAATTATAACAATAAAACAATATGGCGAGAAATATTCTAAAATCAGAAAGGAAACCTTAAATTTCCCTAAAAATAAAAAAGTACTGACTTTTACACCAGGGTTGGAATGCATAATTAGATTTGATATTCCTCCCCCTCCTTTTGTTTCCTTTTTTTCCCTTCCGTTTTATACTCCACGCTTGCTTGTAGTGATAAGATTAAGAATAACATGTTCGTTTCTTAAATGTCCATTCTTAAATGGCTTGTTTGTTCAGGGAGGTAGTTTGATAAACGCCGATTTCTTTTTATCCACGCATTTATCCGTTCGTTATTTCCTTCGTTCATTCTCTCGCTCATTAAACCAGCATCCCATTCATAAATTTATAGCTATCCTTCCATCTATCCCTTCAACCATCCATTCTTCCATCTATCCCTTCAACCATCCATCCTTCCATCTATCCCTTCAACCATCCATCCTTCCATCTATTCCTTCAACCATCCATTCTTCCATCTATTCCTTCAACCATCCATACTTCCATCTATCCCTTCAACCATCCATCCTTCCATCTATCCCTTCAACCATCCATCCTTCCATCTATCCCTTCAACCATCCATCCTTCCATCTATCCCTTCAACCATCCATTCTTCAATCTATCCCTTCAACTATCCATCCTTCCATCTATCCCTTCAACCATCCATTCTTCCATCTATCCCTTCAACCATCCATCCTTCCATCTTTATCTTCAACCATCCATCCTTCCATCTATCCCTTCAACCATCCATTCTTCCATCTATCCCTTCAACCATCCATTCTTCCATCGATCCCTTCAACCATCCATCCTTCCATCTATCCCTTCAACCATCCATCCTTCCATCTATCCCTTCAATCATCCATCCTTCCATCTATTCCTTTAACCATCCATCCTTCCATTTATCTATTCCTTTGTACGCGCGCAATCCATCCAGCATTCTTTCATTTGCTTATTCATACTTTCATCCATTTTAGTATGGATTATTATACTTACTTCGTATTGGCCTAAAGACTCTGAAAAGTCTATCAAACATAGATCTCCCGTATAACAAATGCTTGGCATCCTGAAAAAGTTCAGCGGACTCATTAGCCATTTGTTATCAAAAAACTAAAACAATATCAAGGTCGGATCCAGGAATTGTTGAAAGGGGGGGGGGGGGGTTCAAACGTTGAGAGGGAGCTCCAAATGTATACTTCATACAAAATTTACTTCAAACCTGTGGCAAAACTTAATTTTAGGATAAAACAAACAATAAAACCTAAGGTATAATATGGTGTCTGGACCCCCCTGACCCTCCCCCTGGATCCGCTAAGGATGTTTTCTGGACTCCCTGCTTCATGCACAGTGTCCATAAAATTTAACTCCATGTAATAAAACAATATTTCCACGCTAAAAGAATAAGTCATATAGTTTGTATGTGAGAAGACTTACTCGAGAGATAACTGTGGCTGACAGCTGTTCAGGGTCACCAACCAGAATCAGCTTGGTGGAATGATACTGCAGGGGAATAAGGACATCCAGTTCACAGCACTGACAGGCCTGTGGATAAGAAAAGTTATTCTCTACTTTCCCATAGCACACAATGCTTTGTTTTTTAGGGGGTCAACTTGTCAAAAAACTGTCCCAAAAATTAACGTTCTTCAATCGACTGTAAACTTTCTTAGTAAACTTTGCGCGTACAGAACATCAAGAGGTCACGGAAAGAGATGTTACGGAAATTGTATTGGCTTACGAAGAAATGTTTAAAATATAATTTAAAATTTTTCAAGATTCTATCTTTTTGTATTCTATTTGTTTCATTTTCTATTTGGATATCAAACGAGATATTTTCAACTTTGTCTGATCAGCCTTTAGCACAATAAGTGCGGTTATTTTCCTCTCGTTACCACGAAACCTGCAAAGTATTATGGGTAGAGAATAGCAATTTTCACGGTTACAAAAATGGATATGGCAAAGCCTTGCGGGATCGAAATGCGGACACAAATAATTCCTACGAATTAGAAACAACTAGATAAGAAAATAGTGTTGCAGCATATTAGCATGGGTTTTTGGCTTGACTTGTCCGCCTTTCAATCCCATAATGCATCATCGTGACGTCATCCGTGGAAAGCACTGTCAGTGACGTCATAGCCATATCGATCAAACAAATATCTGGAATTAATAGACCACTTGCGCACGTGACGTCAAAGCAGGTCAATTCAGAGGACAAAAAAAATAATTTTCATCTCCTGAGAATTGGAGACCTATTGCTTTGTCCTCCGAAGTACTGCAAGGGATCTATAGCCAATAAGAAATGTGTTTGTTTTATAACGAACCTCATCCACGATAACACACGAGAAAGGAATTTTCTTCCTGTAAATTGAAGGAAAGCTTTGTTACTAAATATGCCAACAGGAACTTAAACCTATGAAACAGAATAAAATAGAAGAGGAAGAGAGAGAAGTGGATTGGAGGGTCAGAGGGAGATGAAAAATTAACTTTAACTTGGCTTCCTGCGTTTTTCTTACCCGTTGACTCCTCTCAAATCATTGAGTAATGAAGTGCTTCCACTTCCGCTGAGAGTAGTACAAATGACATCAGCGGAATTGAGAATCTCTTTTTTAATGCGAGTTTCCATTCTTCTCTCCCCTCTTTCCTTCTCCCTCTGGGAGCGGTGAATCCTTTCCAGTTCTTTTTTCTGCGAGATCAGACTGGACGTTTCGTTACTTAATTCTTGTAGCTGGGGAAAAAAATGGTATCTTGTTACAAAAATAAATAGAAAAATAAATAAATATAAATAAATATGAATAAATGGAAGAATAGAAAAAGAGAGGAAAATTTTGGAAAATTTATTGATTTTACTGCCAACAGTAAAATTCAAGACAAGCCACGTTTCTTTACAGGCTCAATTAATCTAATAAAAGGAAAACATACGCAAGGCCTCGACACGAGAAAATAATGTAATGACAAGTCCTACCCCTCCCTCCCCAAACTTTTCTTGTTCATTTGACAATGATTTCAAATCAAAATTCCCCCAAATCATTTCTTTTTTCTATGACGGAGATCATCACTCATTCTCATCCTTGGCCGAAAACAGATCGGAAATGAATAATTACTAAAGGTAAAGAAACTATATTTAACGTCGGTAGTTCCTTCAGCCACGTGGCTGGTATCAATGCAAGCCGACAGTGCGCACTTTACCCCCTCTCTCCATCAGTGCTCTGTTTTGAGAGTATTCAAAGCTGAATACTGAATACTAGCGTAGAATTATTCTTGTGTGGTAACCGAAACGAGCCACAAAAGGAAAAGGAAGCTGCATAGCGTATGCGTTCTCATTTATTTAGAATGTGGTACCCAGTTGCTGCCGCGCGACCAATGCACCAGTACTGTATAAGTCTAAAGGAAAAAGAAGGAGAAACGCGCGCAAATCTTTTTGGCGCTATTAACCATACTGATGAATTTTTTTTTTTGAAGCTAGAAATATTTGTCAACTATGAAACTTTTATTATCATTATTATTATTATTATTTTTAGCTGAGTTACCGCAAGAAATGCCTAATTAAATACTCAGCGTAAATCCAGTGAGAGCATGCGCAAGGACGATAAGCACAAATGGAGCTCTGAGTTCGTTAGTTTTGATAGGCAAAACCCCATGTTATTGGAAATTCTGGGTATAAAGAACACTAAAACTACATTTCGGGTACATTTGGTATGCAACATGCGACAAAACCTTCACCAACCTTTTTTTGTAATACTAAACTGTATATAAGAAGGGACTCAAAAAGCACAAATTATTTCACATTATTTCATATTATATCACATTATTTCAATACCTTGCTTTCCTTAAAGTTTTCCTCAGTTGCAGTTGCGGTTTCCTCTTTCAACAGAATATATTTCTTCCTTTCGACTGCGTCTATTGCTTCTTCTATCATTTTTAGCTGGTCTCTGATATTACAAGCATTGTGTTCTTGTGGTCCAGAGTTCCGTTTCGCCATCTCGCGTCGAGTCATACTTTCTAAGCTAAGGTGCTTCACTGACTCGCTAATCTTGGACTTTCGTCCAACCCGAATCACGCAAAAGTCTCCGCAGTTATTAAAATTGTCACCTTTGAAAAAATAAACAAACAAAAATATTACAATTTAACAAAAAAAAAAAAAAAAAAAAAAAAGAAGACGCCTGGATAAAATCAGCCGATTCATATGTGATAATCTAAGATAAAATTGTCTCCATTGAAAATTATAATAATAAATACCTTATTACATCAACATTTCGCGATTTTGGAGGTCGCATATTTCGCGACACTTTAATTTCGCAATTTTTACGAAAAAATCTTATCCAAAGTCACTTTAATTTCGCGATTTCATTGAATAAATTATTCTTACTTTGTTTCCAAATACACATAATTCCTTGAACAAAAGGACTTTATTTCCAAATATTATCGGTAACAACGGATCTTATCACTGTTCTATTTTCTCAATAACTGAAAGTCACTTAATTTTCGAGTGATTTTGTTTTCGCGCTACTTTAATTTTGCAATTTTTTGGAAATCGCAAAAATCGCGAAATTTAAGTGTCGCGAAAATGTCATGTAATAAGGTATTTATTACTGTTATTTATTAATATTATACCTCTGGCATTCCTATCCCTATCTGTAGCTCTCCTGTTTTCTTTGTTTGATTCCATGTTTTCTCTCATTGGTTTTTCTTGCACGAATTTCCTCATCAGCTCGTCAATGGCTTCGTTAGAGGGAGCGCACAACAAAATTCTCGGTTTTTCTGAGAACAACTCTGAATGTACTTGAGATGTTTCATGAGCCTTGGGATGCTGGAAATAATGCAATCGCTTTGTTTAACATATGAAATGAGTGATGTCTATCTTACCACTAGTCTGAGCAAAATAGTATTATGACATACATATACCACACACTCTTAAAGGGAATGGTCAATGCTTAGCATGCGTATATCCATGCGTATATCCAGTTCATTTCATGCAGATGGACTGAAGCCTCTTTTAAAACTTAAGCGCGCGCAGAAAATTAGGTGAAAAAAAAATCAAAATTTCTTCCAACAATGTCACCAAAAACTATTTTCCATCAGAAATTTGTAAGAACAAAAAAAAAAAAAAAAAAAAAAAGATTTTAGAAATGCTTCGTGTTTCGAAAGATAATTTTTTAATGTTCGGAAAAAAAAGACAAAAAAAAAAAAAAAAAAAAACCCGGTTGAAAACGACTTTTGACGTCAGCGTGCGAGCTTGTTCAAAGATAACCAGCCAATCAGAGCGCGCGTTTTATCGTGGCTATGACGTGAGCGCGCGAGCGTGCACAATCACCAGCGCGAGCGTGCTAATCCCTTTCTTGTTAATGGATATCCAACCAATCAGAGCGCGCGTTATATCGCGGCTATGTTATAACAATGGTTGGATATCTATGAACGAGAAATGGATTGTGCACGCTCGCGCAGGTAATTTTTCACGCCTGCGGACTGACGTCAAAATTCGTTTTCAACCGTTTCTTGGTGTCGTCCCCCCCCCCCCCCCTCTCTCTCTCTCTCTCCCAGAACATAGAACGGAAACTGTCTTTCAGAACTCAGAGCATTACTGAAATCATTTTGGATTTTTTTCACCTCACTTTCTGTGTCGCTTATATTGAGAAGCTATTTAACAATTACTCCTAGAGTACGAATGGTCTACGAGTCAATAGCCCATGGAGCCGAAGGCCGAATGGGCTATTGACTCCTAGGCCATGAGGGTGAGAGGTCTAATTGTTTTAGTAAAAACCTACTAATCGGTCCAATAAAAGGATGCAAAAAGTTTTGGGTTTTGCTTTAAATATATATTTTTTGGTTTTCAAAACCGGCGCTCTTCGCTACTAGAGGTCTATCACTAATAGACCCCTAGTAGCTCAGCCAATCACAGGGCTCGATTGGTGATAGACCATTAGTAGTTTTTTTCTAACAGTGCTGGGTGGACTTGGGAAGGTGCATGAGCAATCGAGAAATTTTCAGGTTTCTCGGCTACGCCTCGTACGACTCTATCAAGAACTGGATGCACGCTAAGCATTGATCATTCCTTAACAAAATATTGTTGCATACGCTTTTACTCTTGATTTACTTTGGAATGGATATTGGTTTGGAAAAACTCGGCTTTAGTGATTCTGATAATAGTACAGATTATATTGGATGCGAGGCTATCGGGAAGAGACAAGAGAAATGTTAAAATTAAATTAAGTTCCATCGAGAAAAGCGTGATTTATTTTGTATTTACTTGAGCCGGTTGTACGAAGCCTGGATGAAGTTATTCACCGGCTAAGAGTTATCCAGTGTATAGAATATATAATAAATAATAATAATAAACTTTATTTTATATTGCGCAAATTCTATATACAAATATACTCAAAAGCGCATCACAGCAGATAAGAAAACTAGGCTAAAATAATAATAATAATAAAATCAATATCAATAAAAAGCCTTCTTAAATAAATGTGTCTTAAGATGAGATTTAAAAGATGCAAGGGATTCAGAGTTCCTAATGAAGGGAGGAAGACTATTCCATAATTTAGGCCCTGCACGCGAGAAGGCACGATCACCCAAAGTTTTCTTAGAATTAGCTGGAGGATAATTAAGAAGAATACCATTATGGTTTCGCCGAAGATTATAAGACGAAGAGGGCATAACAGATATAAGATTGGTTAAGTAAGTCGGTGCTTGTTGGTGCAGTATTTTATAAACCAGCAATAGAATCTTAAAGGGAATTCGCTGATTTACTGGCAACCAGTGTAGATCAAAGAGAAGTGGTGTGATGTGACAGTATTTAGGCATAGAAAAAATCAGACGAGCAGAAGCATTTGGTCATTATTATCGTTTGGTGAAAAGGAAAGGTAAAGCTGAGTATCATCAGCATAAACATGGACATTAGGAAGATAACTAGATGTAATTTCAAAAAGTTTACTAGCATATAAAACGAAAAGTAATGGGCCTAAACAAGAACCTTGAGGAACTCCCCATTCCTGGTCAAAAGTATGAGACAGTGCATCATTCACAGCTACTTTAAATGATCTCCCAGATAAATATGACTTAAACCAAGAAAGAACTAGTCCATCAAGCCCGAACTTATGATGCAATCGAGACAACAAAATACTATGATCAATAGTATCAAAAGCCGAGCTTAAGTCCAAAAGCACTAGGATAGTGACATGACCCCTATAAACCTATATATATAGGTTTTATCTGCTGGATAAGGATTTATGTGGTGGATAGCGCTATTCAGGCTTCGTGCAACCGGCTCCTGTTAGCTGCGTGTCCAAGATTATTTGTTATTCAAATTGTGAACCTTACATTTAATATACTTGAGACGATGCCAACGATAGTATGAGACTTGCCAGTTCCGGGGGGACCCTGCACCAGGCAGATCCTTGGTAAAGTGTAGGCTTGATGTACTGCCTCGGATGCTGTGTGGATGACCTTTGCTTGAGACTCATTGTACACCTACAAAAAAGAGGCATGAAAAAAATGAATTTGAAAGAAATGAAAGATCTTACAATATTATTTAGTAAAATTAGAATTATCAATGAAAAAGGAAAGAAATCTTTTTCGAGCTTTTTTCTACTATAAGAAGTATGTAGCCATAGTGATGATATTTTCAAAATAACATGTTATCTTCACATTTGAAAATATCAAATTTTTGAAATAAAGAAATATAGGTATTTCATTGATAATCAATCAATATAATAAAACTTCTTTTTTCCCAGATATAAAATACCGCTTATACCTTTGAGGGCTTGACTTGTTTTGGAATTTCGTCTTGACAAAAATATCTCTGCCCTCTTGGCCTTAGTATGTCCCTGGCCAACAAACTCTGGTGAAATTTAACCAATCCACACCATTTTCGTAGGGAGGTAAGGAGTGATGCAACAACTTTTATCTCGAGCTGTGAAGAGTCAGGAGGGCGAAAATTTGCTGTTCGTAATGTCCGTATTGCAAATTTTATGTTAAAGGTTTTCTCATTGGATCCACCTGAAATCCAAAAGGACACAATGACAACCCATTCCCATCGGATAAACATAGATGCTTTTATGATATTATTTTATATCCTTTTCTAACGCGGGTAGCATTTTCTCAAAGATTTTCCACCAGCATCACAGGCATCCGTAGGAAGAACACCCCCTCTCCCCTCCTTAGATGCATCCCTGTAAACACACCGCGGTATAGTACCATAACTGTAATGATAACCACCAACTTCACAGGCACCCGTAGGAACAACCCCCTAGATACACACCACGATATCATAATACCATAACAGTCATGATACCCATAAACATCACAGGCACTCGTAGGAAGAACCCCTTAGATACACCCCTATATACACACCACGGTATTATAATACCGTAACAGTCATGATACCCATCAAAATCACAGGCACCCGTAGGAAGAACCCCCTAGATACACCCCTATATACACACCACGGTATTATAATACCGTAACAGTCATGATACCCATCAACATCACAGGCACCCTTAGGAAGAACCCCCTAGATACACCCCTATATACACACTACGGTATCATAATACCAGAACAGTCATGATACCCACCAACATCACAGGCACCCGTAGGAAGAACGCCCTAGATACACCCCTATATACACACCACGGTATCATAATACCATAACAGTCATGATACCCACCAACATCACAGGCACCCGTAGGAAGAACACCCCCTCTCCCCTCCTTAGATACACCCCTATATACACACCACGGCATCATAATACCATAACAGTCATGATACTCACCAACATCACAGGCACCCTTAGGAAGAACGCCCTAGATACACCCCTATATACACACCACGGTATCATAATACCATAACAGTCATGAAACCCACCAACTTCACAGGCACCCGTAGGAAGAACCCACTAGATACACCCTGTATACACACCACGGTATTATAATACCATAACAGTCATGAAACCCACCAACAACACAGGCACCCGTAGGAAGAACCCCCTAGATACACCCCTATATACACACCACGGTATTATAATACCGTAACAGTCATGACACTCACCAACATCACTACTTGAAGAACCTTTATCTCGTACCACTTCTTGTTCTACCTTGTCCACTAAACCAAATATTCGGAATCCTTCAAATGTTAAAATGACAAGCTCACTCTCTTCAGGTAAAGTGCGGTTTGTTACTGCAAAGTGTCTAACGTTCATTGCCATAGCGGTAATTGTAGTATATTTGTGACTAAAATTAACACCTTTCACAAATGTGGTGATCATTTTCGTGGGGGATTCCTTCCATTCTTTGATGGCCTATGAACATAGAAAAAGATATATGGTTTGCAAATACGATCAAAGTTGTCTATAAATATAGTGACATCACTCGTATGGAAAAACGACTTCGAAAATTAAAAAAAAAAACAGTTCTATAAAGATTTTTTTTGTTTTTTCTTCATGACAAGATTTTTTGTCCAATTATTCGTTTCAGGTGGGGGTTAAATCATTGAGTACGTTTTTCGCTCTATTTTAGCGGTATTTTTGAGTAGTTGCACCCGGAAATACGTCACAACTTAACAGCTCTACTATAGAGACTAAAGTTAATTGGAGAGCTAGAAGTAGAAACCCTTCCATACGAAGAAACAGGGAAGATGAAGGATAGAGCTACAATAATCAAAACATGTCTTGGTCGGTATAAGTCCTGCATTAACCCCTCCCCCACCCTTCCCCCCATTAAATAAAACTCTGCTTCACAGTCCTGTGTATTTGACTTCAGTTGTTTAGCCTTCTCACCTGTTCCCACGCTTCGACTACAAGAATCGGTGCAAACCTGCGGCAGTAATCAGTCATCGAATCAAACGTCTTGGGTAGTTTTTCCATTCTTTCTAGATTTGAATATAGTTGGATTTCCTCACGACGCGCGTCAAGCCAAGAAACGCGCCAAGACAGAATCCTTTCATACATAGCATCCGGCTTGAAAATTGGACTTGGGCCTACAACCGCTGGTTTCTCTTGGAAAGGATCTTTTTGAGTCCTGGAGTCGCTTACAAGATCAGGAGGAGGCATGGTTCGTGCTGGCACAAGGGGAGGTGAAGGGAGAACTTTGGCTTGTGCTTCGGAAATGCTTTCAGCTTGTGCTACATCCATAGTGCCAAGATTTGCAACCCTTGGACTTAGGAAAGGATCTTGGTTTTCATTGGTTTGTTCTTCGTCACTCGATAGTGACTCTGTATCTTCTAGAATACAATCAATAACACTCCCCTGGGAGCACATAGCACTTGTGTCATCCCAGTCATAATCCTCCCAAAGGTCCTGGGTATCCAAATCTTCAAACAACTTCTTCTTCATTTCTCCATCATCTTCAGTATGTTCCGAGACTGGCAAGACAACTTCGCTCGTATTCACAGTTGCTTCATCGTCATCCGAGCTTATATCTCCATATTTATCATCCATTTGAGCTAATAATTTTTCAACGCGCCTTTCCGTCTCAGTGCTTTCTTGACTGACTAACGACCCGCATTCATCTCCTGTTAACTCGGGATGACCTTCCACACATTCTTTGTGTTTCTCCTCGTTTAAATTTTTTTCGTCTTTTTCCCTATTTGTTACGAAATGGATTTCGTCAATAGCATTCTTTTTATTTTCTTCGCTATTTTTCCACTTTTGCAAAGTATGTGCTTCAGTCAGTTCATCATTAGTTATGTCCTCTTTATTCCCTTCATCTTCCTTATCCAAGATGGAAGAAAGTTCTTGACAGTTTTTCTTTTGCTCGTAGTTCTGCAAATCTTCTGTTTTATAAGCTTCATATAATTGTTCATCTGTCAATTCTTCGACTGTTGGACTTTCCACAATACTTGTGAGCTTAGACTCTTGTTGTTCCTCGACGCTTTCTTTCCTTTCACCGCTAGTCGATGGTCTAATTCTCGAACTTGCAAACCATTGAACATCATTTAACTCCTCCTCACTCTCAATAAGTTTGAGAGTTGCCTCTTCCAGTGCAGGATCTTTTTCGCTGTTGTCTTTCTCTTCCTCAGAGAGAAGTAACTCGTCCTCACAACGTTTATACCAATCATCCTCATTAAAGTCGCCATCATTTTCCAACGCCTTACTAATTTCATTAAGAGAAATTTCATCTTCTTGAGTACTCTTAGAGGAAGCAGTATTTTTGTCATTATATTCATACATGACTTTCTCTTCAGCTTTGGCTTTTTTGTCATCGAGGTATGTCTCTTTTACTGCACTGCTTATAGATTCCTTTTCAATGGAGAAGTTACTGCTTCTTTTAGGCTCTGGAGTCACCTTTTCATTCAAACCTGCTTCAGTTGCTCGTCGCATGGCGAGAAATTCGCCCGACTTTTCCGCATTGTCACGTCGGGACTTGTCGAGTTCAGTTCTGAAGATGCGAAGATTCTCGACCTGAGCTACTCCAGATATTCGAGGAGCTTTTTCATCAATGCATATTTCAGTCTCAAGCTTTATTTGCAAGTTGTCAAGTACAGGGACTTCTGCTTCAGGACTGATAGCTTTCGACTTCTTATCTTTCTTTGGAACTTCGCAAATCTTGTTTTTGATTTTAGGGTCTTTGAAAATTTCTTTTAATTTCCTTAGCCTTTTGCTGTTTAAAGTAATTCTTCCTGACGAGCTGGGTGCAGACTTTTGATTTTTTACCATGGGTACATCACTGCAATTATTTGACGTTGAAGTGGACGGTACATTGTTTTGGGCCTTTTTGGGAGTGTTGCGGAGAGCTGCCAACGGTTCATCAGAGTCGATCTCACTTTCACTGTCATCTTTTCGTTCCTCTAATGAATCCGTATCACTGCTTTCTAAGTCAGTGGGACGACGTTTTCTTTCAGTTAAGCGCTTTTTTCTCAACTTTTTGCCCTTTCTTCGGCACCCCACAACATCATCATCATCAGACTGTTCTAAAGAGACTGTCTCATCGCTGCTTTCAGCTCCCTTTATCAACTGCGGTCGATTTTTATGTTTCCAAACACGTTTTTTGTCGTCTGTTTGTTTGATTGATCTTTCATCACTATTACTTCTATCTGAGATAGTAGACAAATTATCATTCGAAGGAGAGAATGAGGTTTTACTAGGAGTGTTTGATTGAGCTGCAGCGAATAACCTTGTTGAGATGGACGGAGCAATTTTTGCTTGAGAATCGTTGGCCGCAATCGCATTTAAACACGAACAATCAAGAGAGTTTTCTGTTTTTTTGATACGATTTAAACGATTAATAGACTTTTCGAGTGAACGATGCTTAAAAATAGAAAATTGCTGGCTCTCAGGAGATACCGACATCTGTGTAAAATCACCAGGTGAATGACACTGTTCTTGTTTTTCTTCCTTAACTTCTGTCCTTTCTGGAGTAAGATATCTTTCTTCCTTTTCGGTTTTTTCATTTTCTGATAGTTCAATTTCTTCATCGCTATCTAGGGAAATGGGATTTGCTTTTGAGGATCCTGCAAAACAAGGAAAATGTGTTAGCGGGCGCTCACAGCAACTGCGGCCTTTGCAATTCATTTTCCAACGACAAAAGTACGAGTTGATTCGATTATTACGTCATCAATGCGTGCAACGTAATTACGCGCGCGTGAGGATTTGGGAAAACCGCTGGACTTGCGTACACGATACAGAATACAAGTCAAAACCAAGCTCAATAAGTCAAGATTGATTAAAAACATATCGTGAACATATCACGCTAATCTATCGGAAATTTGTTTTGTTTACCATAAAAGAAGTCGAATAAAAGATTGAAAAACGATGAAAAAAGTTTGAAAGAAATAACCGTCCGAAACGCGCTCTGGTTCCTTGCGCGAGCGATTCGTTATTTCATTGGTATGTCCACTTATTTACCACAGCGATCTCGACCAATCAGCGCGCGAAAAATTTTCACAATTATGGTAAAAAACTTTATTTTTTATATCGGATTCACATCGATTTTCGAAAACGTTTATAACCACATCCGAATTTTTCTTCTTTTAAGTTTTTGGACACACAAATCAAAGTTATATGCAAAATTTGAAGACATTTCACCGTACAGTTTTTCAGCTTAAGGTGACTGACTACTTTTAAACGTTCAATTTGAGCCCACGATGTGCGCGCGCACAAAAATCCCTCAAAACCGCATAACAACCTTGAAATTTTTATTGAGGAACCATGCCCGTTTTGAACTTCAACAGGACAAAAACCCCGAATTTTGCACGGGACTCTACATTTTTCTTTGAATTTCCTAAAACAGGTAAAAAATCAATCTTTTGAGAAAGTTTGAAAAAAAACGTAATTATTAGAACTTCATAAAAAACCGTTTTATGTGTTTTTGTAGCTGTAATACGATTTTCGGTTGATTGAGCTAACAAGAAGCTAAATCTTTAGCTTATTTTTAAAACTTTCTTCAAATATTTTTAGTTAGTCTTCAAAAAAATATTTAAAGTAGACTTCCTGAGAAAATTGCTTCAAGAGCTTTTTTTTAATTTTTGAGTTATGAATTTTTATTTGCAAAGCTTGATTTCCGCCATTTTTCTTTCGAAAACTTGTCAAGATGGTCATATTCAAAATTTATTATCTCGAAAACGAGCTCGGGACACCAGCGTGGAATCAGTGTTAAATTCTGTGTAAAATATCTTTCTAAGAACATTTTGTAATTATTCCTTGCTAAAGTAGTCAGTCACCTTAAAAATGGAAATTGTGGAAATAAATTTTCGTTTTGCAAATTTCATAATGGCAATGCTAACGTAATCGCACTTAGTGCGCGCATTCGCACTAAAGAAAAATCATTAAGTCGAGCTTTCTTGCTTATCGGTTATTCTAAATCCAGCAACCCTCAAAACACCAATCAAAAAATGTTATGCATATAAAAGAAACACTTCAGAGAGACACCTTACCACGTATCTTCTCACAGTTCCCCTGTACCTACCTTTACATACTCTAACAATTTATTTGATTAGCAGTAGCCTATTGCACGATTTGACAAAGAATGCATGGTTACAGGGGGGACAAGCTTTCCCTGTAAATGTTTGACACTTTTAAAAGTCTGTGATTGTGGTATTTTTCACCGGAACATTGCTTGATTTCAAGGTGGGAGAGGCTGGGACCAAAGTATTGTTTTTTTTCCGGATGGAAGTCGGTAGTATATGGTCAAGAACACTATTGTACATGCTTGTTTTGAAAGAAAATGAGTGTAAAACACAAGAAAGAAGAAAGAGTCTTATCAAATACATATTAAGCATCGAGGAAAAAGCGAAGAAGATTCTCGAGGAAACTGCAGATCAATGGAGCTCAAAATTTGTTATGAGTTCGGAATCGCATGAAGATTGAAATTTTTCCTTTTATGCAACAGTTGTTCTCACAAACAGCAGTTGCGCAGTTCCACTCAGTTTCCTTTTCTCGGCCTGAAATCAGGCAACACATGCGACCGGCTTCCGTCTGCTAGGTCGTAGACTTGCCCCAAGTCGACCTCTCTTTGCGAGCGCAGCGAGAGTATAGATACTCAGTGGGCGGCGGACTTTGCGAAAGTCTAGCTAGGTCCCAGCCCCTCTGGGTTTCAAATTACAAATTTGTCAGACTTGTTATCCTTGAGATGCTTTTTTGAATGAAATTTTCCCAATTACTTTTCCCAATTCAAAACTCGCCCAGTTTCTTGCTCGTTTCTAAAGTGGCCAATAAAAACATTGATAAAGGAATTTCTTTGATGTCTAATGCATATGTGAGCACTGCATGACTAAGACCTATCCAGATTCGAGTTAAAAGACGCAATAGGGCATCACGCGTAATAAGAGATGGGCTTGAGTTTTCAGTCCATTCAGGGCATTCTACTCACCGAGATTTTTTTGTTGTTCTTTAAGTAAAACGCCGCCAATTCCGCCTCTTGATAAAGAGCTTTTATTCTCAGGAGATGCTGAAAACTTGTTGAGTTCCATGTCCAATACACCTGTGTTAGTTGCAGTCTTATCGGTGTTGGAAAGCGATGTAGTTGAAGACGTGATAGTCGACCCCGATGGCATAACAGCCACTGCTGAAGTAACACCAGGGGTGGTGCTCGAACAAGTCGATAAAGAGTGAGATGAGGTTTTCAGTTTTGTAGTTTGTGCAGTGTATGCCGACCCTATATCTGGAAAAGACAAGGTAGAAGTATGCAATGTTTCTGATGTGGCCGTCATGGAAGGAGATGTCACTCTGTTAGGGAAAGACTTGGGTGTCATTAAAGCAGACGATGCCGAAAAGTCCAAATGCGTGGGGTTCACTGTCTGTTGGGCGCTTTTGTAGTCAGTAAGCGCAATCGTAAGGGGCTTTAATGTATAACCTTTCTTAGAAGACGAGTCTTTTCGGTAACGTCCGCTTGTCTGAGTTCCTTCATTGATAGCTTGGAGCGGCGCAGAAAGCATCAGAGGGTTTTTGGATTTTCTTATGTAAGAAACGTCTTTTGTCTTGGTATGGAAATCAGTTTCTTTCTTGCACTTTGGGAGTCTCTTTACGGTTCCCTAGAACGAGACGATAAGATTTGTGTAAATAGTGAGTGTGAAGAGAGGTCTTAGGCAGCTCAGAGAAACATTGCAACCAACTTGATTGGACCGATCTACTTAGTACTTTTGTTAGCTATAATACGGCCTTATGCGCATTCTATCGTACAGAGCGACTGATGATGAGGATGATGATGAGGACGACGGCGAGGAGGAGGAGGAGGAGGAGAAGGAGGAGGAGGGGGAGGAGGGGGAGGAGGGGGAGGAGAAGGAGGATGTTAGCTAAAATACAAACCTTCAAATGATCAAACAGTCTTTCAATGAGATATTGTCTTTCTGTTTCTGATTTCAGCTTCGTAAAATCAAGGTCTTTCAGGTCTGAACGTCCAGCTCCGTCCTCAATCTTGGTGAATATATTAGCAATCACCTCCTGGGCAGGCAAAACGATGTTGCGAAAAACCTTGACAAAAGACAATAAAAAATAAAAGATTAGGCACACTCATAATACTGTGAAACTTTTATTGACTAGATCAAAAACCCGTTCTCGCATGGAAGTTGTAGAGTGATTCTCATAAACCCTTGAAATACCCTTTAGCGTATTACACTACTTCACTCTGATTCTTTTGTTTTCTATTGTGTGTTTTTTTTTTTTTTTTTTTTTTTTTTTTTTGACTATTACACTTTAATAAATAGAATTTGTTCCACGGGTTAATGAAAACCACTCTATCAGCTGAGCGCCAAGCTATTGTCGCATATTATTACAGAATATTTTACGCGGTTTTAGGGTTACCCACACAATTATTAGTTTACTTGTGGGTTTGACCAAAATTAATATTAGTTAAGGTCAATGTTAGTGGTTAACTTGGTAATAAATAGGTTGCCTTAGAGAGAATAGTTTAAGTTGATCAAATGTGAACAAGGTGTAACATATATGGTTTGTAGTCCAAGAGCTCTTTGTAAAGTTTGTTTTGTTTACGTGTAGCGTAAAAATAGTTCTATCTGTTGTAGTACGTAAACACCGAATACCAGTTAGTCTTTCACTTATTGTAATCGACGGTTTCTAGAAACTAGCACAAAAGTAGAAAAAATGTAGTGACGTAGCAATACGTCATAATTAGATATAAATATTCGTCTTTGTCTGCTGACATGGATACCATATGGTGAAGAGACAGTAAAAACTGGTCCATAGTGGTCAATTTGAGTCTGGAGTATCAACCTAGTTGACGGGTTTGTATTGTATCAGCTGTTAGTTGGAAAATGAGAACAAAATTTTAAAATCTTCAGTTCAGGACCAACTCGAAGAAGTAAAATGTGTCATAACAATTAAAGGACAAAAGTAGAAAACTTGTAGAAGAAGCAGAACTGAGAAGAAGCTGAGCTAGAAAAATAAGACTATTACAATCCTTCCTGAAGAAAGATTTCGTGGTCCTCTTGGTACCATAAACTATCACTAGAAACGTACAAAGACGATTAGCATCGGAGGGTAGCGTTTGCCCTACACTGAAGAATAGTAAAGACATTCACGAGAGTCTTCAACTGATTGATACCCAGCAGTACAGAGATGTCTGCTTATTTCATCCATTTTTATGACCCTTTTATAGACTCGTTGCAGCACCTCGGAATGCAGCTCAATTTGGAGGACAAAACAATAAGTTCCAATATGCCTTTTTCCAAAATGGCGGCCGAAAATTCAAATGAATTAAAATTACAAACCAATACCAGCACTAGAGAGAACGCCTTTACCTTAGAAACTCTACAAAGATTCATTATGTCAGGTGTAATATCGGCCGAGAAAACGTTTTTTGAAAATCTATATCCCCAGCTATACAAACGTCTGTAAATTTTTCGATTTTCAAAAAACGTTTTCTCGGCCGATATTACACCTGACATAATGAATCTTTGTAGAGTTTCTAAGGTAAAGGTGTTCTTTCTAGTGCTGGTATTGGTTTTTCACTTATTTTAATTCTAACTCATTCGAATTTGCGGCCACCATTTTGGTAAAAGGTCCATTTTCAGGAAATGGAAATTCTTTTGAATGTTTTGCCCTCCAAATTGAACTGCTTTGACGTCACATGCAAAGGGTCTATGGATTTTGACTTTCTTCTCTCTTTCTCTCTCCCTCACCTTCAGCCGCGCAAACTTTCAATGTTTCAAGTTTTTAAATTAAACATTTTTGAAATCGGTGTAAATATCATTTTAACAAGAATACCTCCTGGTTTTTCACATCCAAGCTGGACAATTTCACTATATGTGGGACCCATATATCAGCTGTTGGCAGGAGGGATGACATTCGCGCACTGTGTACGACACGAGATACTATATTACACAGCTTGAAGATGATTTCTCTCTTGCGTATCTGACCTGGAAGACAAAGAATCGTGTATATTGAGAAGATTTACTGCACGAGATTCCTGGTACTTCTCAACTGCAACAAACGCTGAAAAAGACTAAAGCCTAAAGCTTTCCAGGTGATCTGAAATCTAGGCGCGCAATGCATTGTTTGTCACAGCGAACATTTCTATGTATTTTCTATTATCTCTTGTCAAAATGAAATATTTTCCACCAACGACGAAATGTGCTTTTTCTAAAAGGCATTTGGTGAATCTTTGCACAGATGAGTTTTATTTTCTTTATTTTCGAGCAAATAAGTGCCAGCTTGGGCTGCCTGTGTAGTTCAATGGTATTTACCTGAAAGTTTGTCCAGAAACTGAATGACTTCCGTAACACAATCCACCGTCACTTCACCATAGTCAAGGACAGAGAGAACAAAAGGCTGGAACCAGCCAATGGCTGTATTAGTAGGTCCACGCTGTATGTCGCCTGAAGTGCTATCCTGAAAATGGCAATCAAAAATTAGCACATTCCACTTGTTTCTTTTCTCATGAAAGCAGCTTTTACATATTCCTTATCTCTTTTCTCTTGATTTCAACCTGGTTGACAATGTCTCATTTTTTTCATTTCAGATGAAAAAAAAAATACTGAAAATAGGTCAGCGATTGTAGGTAAAATCGCGGGCTTTCGCGGCCCCTTGTCGACCTCAGAACCGCCCACTGCCATTCTTACCACCCATATATGGGAAGCACTGGAGGCGAACTGGGTTCGCCTTTGTCATATGTGAGTAGAGTTACTTTTTAGTTCTGTCCTGTGATTCGAGGGTTTTTTTCTCTGGGTTCTCCGGTTTTCCTCCCTCTAAATTCCAACTGACATTTCAGTGGACGAATAGCTATTCTGTTGAGGAGCCACTGCTAAATTTTGTCTTATTTTAATCTACTTTACTTCACTTCACTTCACTTCACTTCACTTCACTTCACTTCACTTCACTTCACTTCACTTCACTTCACTTCACTTCACTTCACTTCACTTCACTTCACTTCACTTCACTTCACTTCACTTCACTTCACTTCACTTCACTTCACTTCACTTCACTTCACTTCACTTCACTTCACTTCACTTTTCATTTCATTCCATTTCATTTTATTTTATTTCGTCCAAGAACGACACATGTCCCTACATATTTCAAACCACTGATTTACCTGTGATCCCCCTTGTTCAATTTGTTCATCTGTCTGAGGACCCTGTTTGTACCTATTGAGCTCTTCACAGTAGACGCTGTGTGACGTTATAATGTTCAACACTTGTAATGGTTGCCTAGTAACCATGGGCCAGATTCTTGGTCCACATCTTTCCAGGATGATCACAAGACAAGTGAAAGCTGACCAGAATAAGGACTTCGAACCTAAACATTACAATCAAAGTCACGTGAAAACGAAGAAGCAAACATTGGTATACAATATATCACTGATACGATAAGTAATTATTGCAGTGAAGTTGGTAAACAGCCTGGTAGACAGCCACTTGTTTTTAAAGCGGTTTTCGTACGAGTTGGAAAAGATACGGAAAATTCGTAACCGCACTGTAGCCGTATGTTACTGTAGCCGTGGCAACGCGTTGTGATTGGATGAATTACTAGAAGAAAATAGGAAGCCATTTCAATGTTACGGCATGTCGTACCGTGTCCGTGTCGTAAGTCGTACGTATATGTTTCCCACTCATACGAAAACCGCTCTAACGAACTGACATAAGTCTTTTTCAGTTACACCTTCTTCGAGCTGCAATTCGTACCCAAAAAGACTTTAGCTGTTTAACATGAAGTGTCTTCGGACGACTAACTTTATTGAAATAACTAATATAACCTAGGCATTGATCATGGTGGGTCGTTTCATTTTTTGTTTGTTTGTTTTGCCCTCATACTGAATTTACATCTCCCAGATTTAAAGGTAAAATGCTCCCACTTCATTAAAATGTGAGGCTGTATTAGGATTGCGAAAACTCAGCTTCATGATCCTTTGATTACCAGCTACATGTAACTACATATCATTTTTAAATTTCAAAATGGTGGAAAAATCACCTTTGTTTTCAATTGCATTCAAGATAGTGTCCGGCAAGTCCCGGTACCCAGATACACCCAAGACCTTATAACACAGTACATCTCCCTCCAGCCTTAACAGCAGCTTGGTAAAGCCTTTCCAGAACTCTAAGGGGCACTTGAGGTCACATAGATGAGTAGGGAGATATGCAGCAGAAGTAGAGACGTCATGCTCGTCCACCAATAGGATGTCATTGTCAAACATATTCAGAGTGATGACTCCAACCATCCACTGAATTGCATCTTTGATCATGTCATAATCGTCTGAGGATACACGAGTTAGACGCTGAGTAGTCTTGGTAGCCCATTTTCTTAGCTGAGTGTGAAAGAAATATGAAAGCTCACAAAAGTCAAGATAGGGGAATATTCCATCGGCACCTGAACAATATACTGTTAACAATGCTCGACTCAATTAAGGAAAACTGGCAGCAGAGCAGGGAAGGGAAGTGGATAATGGAGGTAAGGTATAACATCAAAAAATACAATATTTATTGAAGCTTTTTACCATAATGTGATGGCAGCCATAACAGGAGACAGGAATAATTGCCCTATTTCACTATGATGTCATAGTTTGTTTACATGAACAAGAATAATAGAAATTTAGGCAAAATCTTCTTTCCTTCGGGATATTTAGTGTAATATTTAGCTGCATATTTTATTGTTATTTTTAAATTAAAATTTGTTTTGCTGCTATTTTGCCCCCTCTCACGACCATGATCCTTAGCATTAAAACAATAGATTGTCTTGATGTGACGTCATAGTGAAATAGGGCAATTCATTCGGCTTTTATCTGATATACATAAGAAAGAATTCAGTTTCCCAGGGAAAAGGACTCATACCTCCTGCCATGACTGCCATCACACGATGGTGAAAAGCCTCTATAGAATATAGAGTACATCAAAAAAAGATGGAATTTTATGTGGGATGGCGAGATAACCACAGTATACCTGTTGTGATTGTATGATGAACAAGTAATACCTATCCAAGAATGCTTCTCAGAGAAACAATCTTATTATATGATTATCAATGAAATACCTATATATCTCTATTTCAAAAATTTGATATTTTCACATGTGAAGATAACATGTTATTTTCACATGTGAAAATATCTTCACTATGGCTACCTGCTTCTTAAAGCAGAAAAAAGCTCGAAAAAGCTTTCTTTTCTTTTTCATTGATAATTATATAATAAACAGAATATTACATGGGCGCATGGAGATATGAATCTGATCTTCTCATGTTGAAAATCTCTCATTCATGAGAGATCTTTTCAACCCTGGAAGATAAAATTTGTATCTATGCACGCCCATGTAATATCCTCTATGTCTTTCATACCTTTTGTGATGGATGTACAAGTAATACATAGATCCCAGGATACTTCTCTGACAGGATGAGAGGGGTGCCATTGTCTATTAATATGGTTATGGCATTTAAAAACAGCTCAGCCAGACCAGTATTGAAGAGTAATTGAGGGAACTGTAGAATTTCTAGCAGAGGAACATGAAGATTCTGAGCCACATTGTCCATGTTGAGTTGGGCTTTTTCAAAGTTGTCCAACAGCTGTGTTTTAAGTATATAAAATATTGAGTAACTTTACAGCACTTTTCATAATTCTACGACCTACTGTACCAAATCCAGATGTCTAGTGTTTTGGCTTTTGTCAATATCAAATTTATAAATGACTGAATTCATTCCAATCTCAAGCGATGAGAAATTCTCATGTAAAAATAACTGTCTAGTCACAGGAATTTTCTTATCTCTCAATCGGAATGATCTCAGCCTGTCATAGTTTGATTGATGGAAGCCAAAAATGCTAATGTACCATAAATTTCCTGCCAAACCCAGAGAAATCCTGCATTAATTCAGTTTGAAATTCCCACAAGATAATTGGCTAAATCCACATTGAAAATATTGAGGGAAAAGAAATTGAGCTCGCATTTTTTTCTAGCTTAGCCTAGTTCTCTTTTTAGTAATAAAATAAATAATTGTGAAATGCAAAGAAAAACAAAGTCTTTGCATTTGCATTCAATCCATTTATCTTGTAGCTGCTCAATGCACAAGATCAATTTATCTTCTCACCAAAAAGGTTGAAATTATAACCCTTATGAATTAATGAAATATCAGGGGGGACCTGCTGCTCCCTTGCCCTTCCTTGTTACGAAGCCACAATACAACATTGGGTTTTCATTCAAATATTGTTTTTATTTGTAGATTTTCCATCATATTTTTCTTCAAATTTGGTACATTGATAGCTTATGTAATTCTTTGTGAATTATCAAACAGAAAGGGGATCACTGATTTTGTTTGAGAGCTACAAGAATATGAAGAATTGAAAAACTACTTTTCTTCAGTGGTATGTTACCCATCAAAACATTTGAATGACATCATATCAATAATTAGCAGGCGTGCACTAAATTCATGTGCAGAAAGACTGCACATGAACAATGCCCACAAAATTAATGTCCTTAACTAAATACTGGATACTTATAAACAAGTAACTAACCTCCAAAGCAGTTTGATTGCACTCTTCTTCCACTTCCTTGTGTGAAGGCCGTAAGGCCTGCATGATGAATAAAGTTAACCTCTGTACATCTCCTTCCCATAAATTCTTTAATTTAGAGAAAAAAATATTTAGTGTACAGTATATACCAGTAACTTTTCTTTGTTTCTTTCTTTCTTCCTCCCTTCATTCCTTCCTTTGTTTCTTTCTTTCTTCCTCCCTTCATTCCTTCCTTTGTTTCTTTCTTTCTTCCTCCCTTCATTCCTTCCTTTGTTTCTTTCTTTCTCTCTTTAAAATTCTTTCTTTTTTCTTTCTTACTTACTTTCTTTCTTCTTTCTTTCCTTTCTTTCATTCCTTTTTTCTTTCCTTTCTTCTTTCTTTCATTCTTTCTTTCATTTTTCTGTCTTTCTTTTGTTCATTACCTTATTTGTTCCTTACTTTTTTTCTTTTCTTTCTCTAAAACCAATCTGAAGACCCTAAATATAAGACCTATAAGTACCTTCTTCTTCTGTGGTTCATTTTTAACAAAATCATCTCTTATCCTGTGATATTCCACAACACAATCCTCACAGTGCTGCAGGTCCAGTAGGAGATCTGCTGGCCACTGTGACCAAGGGTGCTGGCATAACCTAGGGAATTCATCCTTCATCCAACATGGACTGCTACACCACTCACAGGTCCTCTTGGTGACAACTGGAGGCCACTTTAGAAGTTCCTATAAAAAATCATCAAACACATTAAATTGGCAAGGGATGTGACAAATATGAATTTAACTAGTTGCTGCATATTGCAAGTGAAGTGCTGTGAGTCTGTGTGGAATGACTTCTATGTGACATCTAAGTGTTTGTAGTTCCTATTGATCAGATCATCAGGTTGTTTATTTGTTATGATGCAATGGAAAAAATAATACTGATCAAGTAGTATAGCTGCCTCTAATGACATATCTATCTTGGTTAACTTTGATAGTTATCATAGATAGCTTGTGTTCAAATTCAGGTTCAGCTGTATTGCTTTGTAAATGTCTTCCTTTAATACTACGCTTCTCAGTTTAGCTTGGAATGACTGAAGTTTTGTCATAAAGTTTTAATGTCTAGCTCTCAATGTCTAGCTCTAAATGTTTCTAAGGGCAACCTCCACCACAGACCCTGATGACAGGGATCCCAACCGTCAAGATTAGTGCTGCTGCTGGCCTAATGGCTTGCAGCAAACATGACAGGTTCAAAGGCCTAGGGGAGGTTAAACAGGCATGTGAAAAACCCTTCTGGTCTAGGATTTTCCTCAAAAATGTGATATATAAAGCATTAAATTTTATGAGAACACAAGAATTAAATAATCAATTTTTAATAATTAATAACCAAATTTACCAAAAGGTTTTTCAGTCGGTGGAGAAATTATATCAAACAGACAATCAGTCAAGATTGGAGATATTTTTGGTGCAAAACTGAAACTGAATCTCATTTCCCCTCTCTGCAATAGAAAAAGAAATTGGCAAGCACGAGTGTATTACGAGCGACAGAGCTGCAACTCTGTCGCCCTTAATACGTTCATGCTTGCCAAATTCTCTTTCTTTGCAGAGAGGGAAACTCTATCACTCATAATATGCTCATGCTTGCCAAATTCTGTTCCTATTGCAGAGAGGGAGGAAATGAGAGTGGACAACTTGTAGCCAATCTACATCAACTAGTAACTGCATGCTTTTCATTAATATAGCTGTTAAGTTGTGACATAATAAAGCAACAATAAAGCGAAAAATGTTCTCAATGATTTAACCTCCACCTGCAACGATTAGAATTTTGGACAACAAAATGAAAGAAAGGAAAACTAAGAAAAATATTTTAAAAACTGCTTTTCGTTTTGGACCCGGAAGTTGTTTTTGCACAAGAGTGATGTGGCACTTCAAAGCTGTATAGTTTTTTCAGTAAGGTATGTCTGATACTGAAGTTAGACCACAATGCATCTTGGATGAACAGATCAGATCATTTTACTTTCCATATTATGATGCTTTTTTGTGCTATATTTTTCATTAACATTCAAATGAAATCTACTCCATTAGAAATGTGACCAATGTAAAAAATTATAAACAAATCTTCAATGTCCTATCCCTAACATCAACAACCGAATGTCAAGGATCAGAGGTCCCACACAAAAAAAAAACAACAATGACAATTAAGTCGACAATTACTTGAGCTCTCAATTTTAACAAATCGTAAACACACACTTCTTTTTTTGTTCGAAAAATCTTGTTTAAATTTCATAGTGATCCTAAAAATATTTGTGAACGTCTGTTGGAAGCTACAATAGTGTTTACTTGTTTACATGGCCCAATTTTAAGCGTTCATTTTGGCAGTAGTCGAAATATTTGAAGCGTTCGCATGGCTTTTTAAAAAGCTTTAAAATTTATTGCTAATGAATTCCTATCAGTTTGACATTCTAAACTTATTTAAACGTATTTAGAGACAATAAAATTCAGTATTTTAAATAGAAAAGCGCTAGAATCACAATGAAGTTGAGTTCAAAGCCTTCAAAGTATCTGCAGCTGGAGCAAGATGTTCACATGTGAAGAAGCGAAACTTCGGTATGTTCAAGTCTAACTCTATCATGAAATTGCCTTTGGTCTAAAAAAATCATTATAAATGACTCTCCATCTAATAAATTTTATCCTGAAGACATGATAGGACTACTAGAACCGTTCACAGTTCACAAATAATTCATTTTAATATTTTATAAATCTTATCAGCTTAAGCTTAGAAAACTTACCGAAATTCCCGCCATTAAAAGTCTACTGTTTTCTTTTCTTGATGTGCATGCAACCATGACAGCCTCCTTGAATCCACTTCATCATTGAATAAGGGATATTGGTTGTAATGACGGACCGGACTTTATTATTTTCCTTTTATATAAACGTGAGTATAAACGTGGAGTAAACAGTCAAAGTGACAGTGCAGGACAGTGTAGTGTTTGACCAGGCCTCGTGCCTCGTCAAATGGTTTCTTGGAATTACGTCACGCATCACGCAACCTCAGGTTGTTTTATATTGTGACGCATTTCCGGGCAGGTGGCCACTACATGTCGTGACTGATTGGAATTTGGATTTCTCACTGTGACCCCTTTGCAGATCTACCTCTGCAGCCTGTGTCCTGTTCTACTTGAAAGATGGGAGACAAGGCAATTGTAGTTCGTCGTGCATGATATCACAAACCCCTATATCTATCTGGATAGGATACCATATGTTCAAAGTTGATGAAACTTTTTACCTCACGGTTCTAACTTATAAGGCCAGAATTATTTATTTATGCAGGGTTAGTTTTGCAAACTAACTTCATTTATTCCATTTCTTTCATTCTTTCGGCTTTCTTTCTTTCTCTCTCTCTCTCTCTCTCTTTCTTTCTTTCTTTCTTTCTTTCTTTCTTTCTTTCTTTCTTTCTTTCTTTCTTTCTTTCTTTTATTCTTATTTTTTCTGAATTGGTAAGAACAGTTTTGCCACTTGATATATCTTTCTTTTGCTTGCGAAAATATATTTTCTTCTCATTTCGAAACTCGTTCACGAAAGTAACGTATCCTCGGACTCCTAGATTTATTGTTTTTCCAGATGACATGTTCGCTAATTTTTGTCTTTACTCTGAACTAGCGGAGTGCAACTGGGACAATCGAACTGTCGTATCGTAATTTATTTTATTTGTATTTTAACTATTCTAATGACATCACATAGTATTTCAAAAGTATTTTTCTTCCCGCGAGAATGTTTGAAATTCACTCTTTTCCAACATTCCTTTAATCCTCTAAAGTATTTCTCCTCTTCGAGACCACCCCTCCCCCTACATTCTCAAAGGGGTATTCAGGAATTTTTACGACCCCTCCCCCTACATTCTCAAGAGGGTATTCAGGAATTTAGACCACCCCTCCCCCTACATTCTCAAGGGGGTATTCAGGAATTTAGACCACCCCTCCCCCTACATTCTCAAGGGGGTATTCAGGAATTTAGACCACCCCTCCCCCTACATTCTCAAGGGGGTATTCAGGAATTTAGACCACCCCTCCCCCTACATTCTCAAGGGGGTATTTAGGAATTTAGACCACCCCTCCCCTACATTCTCAAGAGGGTATTCAGGAATTTAGGCCACCCCTGCCCTACATTCTCAAAGGGGTATTCAGGAATTTAGACCACCCCTCCCCCTACATTCTCAAAGGGGTATTCAGGAATTTAGACCAACCCTCCCCTTTGGTATATTTTAATCATCTATCTGACGAGGTGAAGTTTTCCGGTTAAGTACAAAGTCCTCTTTCGGTCTTACTTATTTTTTGTAGTTAATAGGATTAATCTGAGAAACACTTCGAAAGACATAAGCTCAAAGTCCAACTGACAACCCCTCCCCAAAACACACCATATCCTAGTGCTCTCTACTGTCAAGACCACCCCTTCCATACCTGTTATGGAGGGGTTGGTCTTATTCAAACTGACAACCCCTCCCCAAAACACGCCATATTCCAGTGCTCTCTACTGCTAGACCAACCCCGTCATATTTGTTATGGAGGGGTTGGTCTTATTCAATGGGTGATGTCATCTAGTCTCACATTTTGACAGACCCCCTCCCCTCCCCCTCACTTTAATAGACATAAGGTCAGAGTCCAACTAACCACCCCTCCCCCAATCACGCCATATCGGAAGTATAAACTACTACTGACCGATCAGGAAGCTCGGCCGAAGCCTAAGGGAAAGGTAAGTCAAGGTTAGTCGGCCCCTTGACCGTAGATCATTAACCCCTTGCTATGACCAGCACACCCAGTATATCACTTGTTTTGCTTATGGTTTTGTCGTTGAGGTTATTTCTTTCCATGTGGGACGTGTTTTGAAAAATGAAACCCAGCTTGGGAGATTTTATTTTCCCATCCCTCAAAATATTTTGACAGAAGGCATTTTTGGCATAAGTGAGATATGTAAATATAGATCTAGCATGCGCAATGAGTACATAAGCATTATAATAGACTTACGATCAGCAGTGGAAAACAAAAACCCAAACAAACCAAAAATGGAAACGTACACGCTTATTCCTATATGTTCATCCAATCCATCTCGTGTACATTCCTTATTCTTATACGTTCATCCAATCCATCTCGTGTACATTCTTATTCCTATACGTTCATCCAATCCATCTCGTGTACATTCTTATTCCTATATGTTCATCCAATCCATCTCGTGTACATTCTTATTCCTATACGTTCATCCAATCCATCTCGTGTACATTCTTATTCCACATTCATCCAATCCATCTCGTGTACATTCTTATTCCTATGCGTTCATCCAATCCATCTCGTGTACATTCTTATTTCTTTACGTTCATCCAATCCATCTCGTGTACATTCTTATTCCTATGCGTTCATCCAATCCATCTCGTGTACATTCTTATTTCTTTACGTTCATCCAATCCATCTCGTGTACATTCTTATTCCTATGCGTTCATCCAATCCATCTCGTGTACATTCTTATTCCTATGCGTTCATCCAATCCATCTCGTGTACATTCTTATTCCTATGCGTTCATCCAATCCATCTCGTGTACATTCTTATTCCTATACGTTCATCCAATCCATCTCGTGTACATTCTTATTCCTATACGTTCATCCAATCCATCTCGTGTACATTCTTATTCCACATTCATCCAATCCATCTCGTGTACATTCTTATTCCTATGCGTTCATCCAATCCATCTCGTGTACATTCTTATTTCTTTACGTTCATCCAATCCATCTCGTGTACATTCTTATTCCTATGCGTTCATCCAATCCATCTCGTGTACATTCTTATTTCTTTACGTTCATCCAATCCATCTCGTGTACATTCTTATTCCTATGCGTTCATCCAATCCATCTCGTGTACATTCTTATTCCTATGCGTTCATCCAATCCATCTCGTGTACATTCTTATTCCTATGCGTTCATCCAATCCATCTCGTGTACATTCTTATTCCTATACGTTCATCCAATCCATCTCGTGTACATTCTTATTCCTATACATTCATCCAATCCATCTCGTGTACATTCTTATTCCTATACATTCATCCAATCCAACTCGTGTACATTCTTATTCCTATACATTCATCCAATCCATCTCGTGTACATTCTTATTCCTATACATTCATCCAATCCATCTCGTGTACATTCTTATTCCTATACATTCATCCAATCCATCTCGTGTACATTCTTATTCCTATACGTTCATCCAATCCATCTCGTGTACATTCTTATTCCTATACATTCATCCAATCCATCTCGTGTACATTCTTATTCCTATGCGTTCATCCAATCCATCTCGTGTACATTCTTATTTCTTTACGTTCATCCAATCCATCTCGTGTTCATTCTTATTCCTACGCGTTCATCCAATCCATCTCGTGTACATTCTTATTTCTTTACGTTCATCCAATCCATCTCGTGTACATTCTTATTTCTTTACGTTCATCCAATCCATCTCGTGTTCATTCTTATTCCTACGCGTTCATCCAATCCATCTAGTGTACATTCTTATTCCTATACGTTCATCCAATCCATCTCGTGTACATTCTTATTTCTTTACGTTCATCCAATCCATCTCGTGTACATTCTTATTCCTATGCGTTCATCCAATCCATCTCGTGTACATTCTTATTTCTTTACGTTCATCCAATCCATCTCGTGTACATTCTTATTCCTATGCGTTCATCCAATCCATCTCGTGTACATTCTTATTCCTATGCGTTCATCCAATCCATCTCGTGTACATTCTTATTCCTATACGTTCATCCAATCCAACTCGTGTACATTCTTATTCCTATACATTCATCCAATCCATCTCGTGTACATTCTTATTCCTATACATTCATCCAATCCATCTCGTGTACATTCTTATTCCTATACATTCATCCAATCCATCTCGTGTACATTCTTATTCCTATACGTTCATCCAATCCATCTCGTGTACATTCTTATTCCTATACATTCATCCAATTCATCTCGTGTACATTCTTATTCCTATGCGTTCATCCAATCCATCTCGTGTACATTCTTATTTCTTTACGTTCATCCAATCCATCTCGTGTTCATTCTTATTCCTACGCGTTCATCCAATCCATCTCGTGTACATTCTTATTTCTTTACGTTCATCCAATCCATCTCGTGTACATTCTTATTTCTTTACGTTCATCCAATCCATCTCGTGTTCATTCTTATTCCTACGCGTTCATCCAATCCATCTAGTGTACATTCTTATTCCTATACGTTCATCCAATCCATCTCGTGTACATTCTTATTTCTTTACGTTCATCCAATCCATCTCGTGTACATTCTTATTCCTATGCGTTCATCCAATCCATCTCGTGTACATTCTTATTTCTTTACGTTCATCCAATCCATCTCGTGTACATTCTTATTCCTATGCGTTCATCCAATCCATCTCGTGTACATTCTTATTCCTATGCGTTCATCCAATCCATCTCGAGCACATTCTTATTCCTATGCGTTCATCCAATCCATCTCGTGTACATTCTTATTCCTATACGTTCATCCAATCCATCTCGTGTACATTCTTATTCCTATGCGTTCATCCAATCCATCTCGTGTACATTCTTATTCCTATACGTTCATCCAATCCATCTCGTGTACATTCTTATTCCTATGCGTTCATCCAATCCATCTCGTGTACATTCTTATTTCTTTACGTTCATCCAATCCATCTCGTGTACATGCTTATTCCTATATGTTCATCCAATCCATCTCGTGTACATTCTTATTCCTATACATTCATCCAATCCATCTCGTGTACATTCTTATTCCTATGCGTTCATCCAATCCATCTCGTGTACATTCTTATTTCTTTACGTTCATCCAATCCATCTCGTGTACATTCTTATTCCTATGCGTTCATCCAATCCATCTCGTGTACATTCTTATTCCTATGCGTTCATCCAATCCATCTCGTGTACATTCTTATTCCTATGCGTTCATCCAATCCATCTCGTGTACATTCTTATTCCTATACGTTCATCCAATCCATCTCGTGTACATTCTTATTCCTATGCGTTAATCCAATCCATCTCGTGTACATTCTTATTCCTATACGTTAATCCAATCCATCTCGTGTACATTCTTATTCCTATGCGTTCATCCAATCCATCTCGTGTACATTCTTATTCCTATGCGTTCATCCAATCCATCTCGTGTACATTCTTATTCCCATGCCTTCATCCAATCCATCTCGTGTACGTTCTTTATTCCTATACATTCATCAAAACCAGCTCTTGTACATTCTTATTCCTATACGTTCATCCAATCCATCTCGTGTACATTCATATTCCTATTCGTTCATCCAATCCATCTCGTGTACATTCTTATTCCTATACGTTCCGCATCCAATCCATCTCGTGTACATTCTTATTCCTACTGCGTTCATCCAATCCATCTCGTGTACATTCTTATTCCTATACGTTCATCCAATCCATCTCGTGTACATTCATATTCCTATACGTTCATCCAATCCATGTCGTGTACATTCATATTCCTATTCGTTCATCCAATCCATCTCGTGTACAATCTTATTCCTATACGTTCATCCAATCCATCTCGCCGCGTCGGGATTCTTATTCCTATGGCTTCATCCAATCCATCTCGCCGGTGTACATTCCATATTCCTATGCGTTCATCCAATCCATCTCGTGTACATTCTTATTCCTATGCGTTCATCCAATCCATCTCGTGTACATTCTTATTCCTATGCGTTCATCCAATCCATCTCGTGTACATTCTTATTCCTATACGTTCATCCAATCCATCTCGTGTACATTCTTATTCCTATGCGTTAATCCAATCCATCTCGTGTACATTCTTATTCCTATACGTTAATCCAATCCATCTCGTGTATATTCTTATTCCTATGCGTTCATCCAATCCATCTCGTGTACATTCTTATTCCTATGCGTTCATCCAATCCATCTCGTGTACATTCTTATTCCCATGCCTTCATCCAATCCATCTCGTGTACGTTCTTTATTCCTATACATTCATCAAAACCAGCTCTTGTACATTCTTATTCCTATACGTTCATCCAATCCATCTCGTGTACATTCATATTCCTATTCGTTCATCCAATCCATCTCGTGTACATTCTTATTCCTATAGGTTCCGCATCCAATCCATCTCGTGTACATTCTTATTCCTACTGCGTTCATCCAATCCATCTCGTGTACATTCTTATTCCTATGCGTTCATCCAATCCATCTCGTGTACATTCTTATTCCTACTGCGTTCATCCAATCCATCTCGTGTACATTCTTATTCCTATGCGTTCATCCAATCCATCTCGTGTACATTCATATTCCTATTCGTTCATCCAATCCATCTCGTGTACATTCTTATTCCTATTCGTTCATCCAATCCATCTCGTGTACATTCATATTCCTATATGTTCATCCAATCCATCTAGTGTACATTCTTATTCCTATTCGTTCATCCAATCCATCTCGTGTACAATCTTATTCCTATACGTTCATCCAATCCATCTCGTGTACATTCATATTCCTATATGTTCATCCAATCCATCTAGTGTACATTCTTATTCCTATTCGTTCATCCAATCCATCTCGTGTACAATCTTATTCCTATACGTTCATCCAATCCATCTCGTGTACATTCATATTCCTATATGTTCATCCAATCCATCTAGTGTACATTCTTATTCCTATTCGTTCATCCAATCCATCTCGTGTACAATCTTATTCCTATACGTTCATCCAATCCATCTCGCCGCGTTGGGATTCTTATTCCTATGGCTTCATCCAATCCATCTCGCCGGTGTACATTCCATATTCCTATTCGTTCATCCAATCCATCTCGTGTACATTCTTATTCCTATACGTTCATCCAATCCATCTCGTGTACATTCTTATTCCTACTGCGTTCATCCAATCCATCTCGTGTACATTCTTATTCCTATGCGTTCATCCAATCCATCTCGTGTACATTCATATTCCTATTCGTTCATCCAATCTATCTCGTGTACATTCTTATTCCTATTCGTTCATCCAATCCATCTCGTGTACATTCATATTCCTATATGTTCATCCAATCCATCTAGTGTACATTCTTATTCCTATTCGTTCATCCAATCCATCTCGTGTACAATCTTATTCCTATACGTTCATCCAATCCATCTCGTGTACATTCATATTCCTATATGTTCATCCAATCCATCTAGTGTACATTCTTATTCCTATTCGTTCATCCAATCCATCTCGTGTACAATCTTATTCCTATACGTTCATCCAATCCATCTCGTGTACATTCATATTCCTATATGTTCATCCAATCCATCTAGTGTACATTCTTATTCCTATTCGTTCATCCAATCCATCTCGTGTACAATCTTATTCCTATACGTTCATCCAATCCATCTCGCCGCGTCGGGATTCTTATTCCTATGGCTTCATCCAATCCATCTCGCCGGTGTACATTCCATATTCCTATTCGTTCATCCAATCCATCTCGTGTACAGTCATATTCCTATTAAAATTCGGATTAAAATCGTTATTTTTTTCTATATTTTCAAAAAAAAAAAAGGATTTGCTCACATCTCATTTGCATGTATCTGCAAGAACAGCTATTACTCCAGTATTTTGACGAGTATCTCTAAATCAGTGTCTTGGAGAATTTAGAAAATAGATAGCGCTACTGTATGACATACACTTTACTTAAGTACAATTGGTTTTTAAATTTCGAAAATATTGAATTTCAGCTAAAATGTCACATTGCATGTAGGGAATGTCCTAGTCCTCCTCTGCTCAGTCCCGTAGTTCCTTCCAGGTTGATTCTATTCCGGATTTTCTAGAAAAATCGACCTTTGTACTTTCATGGATGAGGAGAGAGGTGTGTTGTGGGTTCGTTCACATTGATCGTCTAAAACCTAACCTCGATCCTTCTAAAACAAACTGAAACGCTCCGTTCTTCATCATGGCAGAAGCTAGGCTTGCCGTAGGATTCCAGTTACAAGTCACTGAGGAAGGAATCCATCTTCATTTTGACAGCGATGCTTTTAAATTCGTCCTTCGCGCCATGGCAAAAACAGCGAAAAGACGTGTAAAAGATATGAGACATGCTATTTTGAAGCGTTCCTTCCCGGCTACACCAGCTTCATGGATCGTTCTAGTTGCTGCACTGAGTGCTGCGAGGTATTCTGAGCACCAAGCGACTTTAGGAGTCCTCAGAAAGCTAGAAGGAGGGATTCCAGGGTAAGACAAGCGTAATTCTAGTTCATGCCTTTATTTACATCTGTAGACATTGAAAATAAACATAATCGCGTGTAATTTTACTGAGTAGACTTTGACCCTCTTCAAAACACTGGAATCTCAAACATTTCTCACGCCAAAAATCGTTTTTTTTCGTATTTAATGTGCTTTTCGTAAAGCTTGTTTTTGTTAAGCTTATTGTATTTTGCACAAAATGCCTTTTTTGTTGACATCATAACTGGTGATCGAGACGTAGAAAAACTATCAACCTGTATACATTTTAGAATTCATTTGGAAATAATAATTAAGACTTGATTCTCTGATCTAAAGAAATTATTCTCAATTACAATATCCATTTCTAAATTTACAAATCAATTCCCAGTTTTCTTCACTTTTCAGCTAAGTTATTTATCCTAAGAATTTTATAAAGGAATATTTTTTTTTGTTTTCAAGCGATTCGGTTCGATGATGCTGTGAAAATACTGCCTAAAACTACTGCTTTTTCTCTTGAATCGGTACAGGACAGTAATAGATAATAATTCGAGATAATTCTAAGTATGATATTTAAGCATTCGGAAAGAAAAACAGAGTTTTTATTTAATAATTTAAATATTTCTTCTTTAGTTATAAATAAGGCTTTACGGCAGTTTAGCAGAAAAGTTTAGCAATTTTTTTTTTTACAAATATGAAAACCATTGATATTTGGAAGCAAATATCACAAGGTTATTTTTTTATTAGAAGGTCCAAAATATTTATAATCATTATTCATGCAAGCTTTATACACCTTCGATAACAGCTGTCTAGCTAGATCATGGCCCCCTAAGGTTATAATATTTTCAACAGTAAGATATATCACATAATAGCCTAACTACGCACATGACCCCACACTTCGTTTCTGTCATGCAATCACCTATTGTCATTCACTGTTTGCCTCTTTGACCTTTTTTAAAATGAGATCCGTTTTTTGGGCACCAGGTAGACCATAATGTCTATTGTGATGTCACGTGTCAAGATTGGTTGAGAACTTGTAACCATAGCAATAGTCTGTCCAATGAAGTTGTGTTGTGTTATGCATTTGTGTACAAATATGATCGACAATTTAATAGAATTTGCCACATGATATAGAGCACAAGGTATTTATAGCTTTCGGTGTTTGGTTCTGTGGCCTACCATTGTCTTTAGCTTTTTTAATGGTACAATTAAACTACTTACAAACACACATGCCTAACGTGGTAGACCCACACTAAAAGATGTTATTGTGCAATTTTGGAAAGGGTTGGTCCACATACTCAAAGGGAGAAGTCTGAGAATCTATGAGCAAACTATGAGAATCATAGAACTAGACAAACCAGTTAAAATAGACTAAGAGAATCTATGAACTATCTAGCTATGATCAAACTAGATCTTACCTGATCTCAGATACAAAAAGATATACTGAGACAAACTACAAAACGACTGACAAACAAAGTTTTGATGAAAGCTGACTCCAAGAACTTATAGAAGTCAGACGAGCTGATAGTGATCTACAAGAAAGCGAACTTCCAACTGTGCCAAGACTTGTTGAATATTTCCATTTATGAAAATACAGCAAACAAAAATTGAGGGAAAAACAAATTAACAGTTAAACACATTTTGGCTAAGAGTATTTACATTGATAAAACATTTGTTTGGCAGTGAGCAGTTTCGATCCTGAAATAAACATAGCTAAGTCTTTAAGGTAGTGTAGGTCAACAAGTAACTTAATACTTTGGAATTAAAACGTGTTAGTAATGTAGTCAAAGCTGTTGTTGCACCAGTAAAGTAGGATAAGAGGTTGTTCTCCACAGGAAAGGAAAACTTTTGGCGAGTCTTGGAATGTTCATCATTGAGCCCTAGTTTTGATGTAAATACCTTATTTGGCAATAAGCAGTTCCGGGGGGGACTCCCTATAATTAACTATACGGGGATGCTCCGGCTGAAAGGGATACTTTTTTCAGGCCGCAGGTATAGAAAAGGGGTGGGAATTTGTGAATTTTGGTATTAAAAGGGGTATCTTTTCTTCAAAAGTATATGAAAGGGGTACATTTTCAGGCAAAAAAAGTATAAAAGGGGTACCTCTTTGCTGAAATTTGGTATATCAAAGGGTAAGGGGTCGAGAGTAACCCCTCTGGGGAGCAGTTTAGTAGTCTCCGCAACAACAAAACACTGTGAAATGACCCATAAAGGTTTTTCAGTCCACAAGAAAGGAAAAATCCTGCGCGAAACAAGTAAGCGTGATTAGCTTGGAGATTTGGCGAGTCTTGAAATGTTCATCATTGAGCTCTAGAATACTTGCAAAGGCAACCCAGTGAACGCTCCAAGAGCATCTAGTTTTTGAAATAGCTGTGCTCTATATAGATTAATGCATGTGAGTGGTTGGTGAACAAAGTATAGACCAATTGCCAATGTTTACATTTTCTGATACACACGCATCTCTATACAGTAGGCAAAAAAATCTGCCAAGCACTAAAATATGTTCTTACAGTGATTTTACTTGGCCCTTGAAAAAATTGGCGAACTAATAGTTAGTAGTAGACTCTGTCCATTGTTTTCTTTTTTTCTTTATCAACTAGTACTACAGTAACTAAATAGTCTTCTTTTTTTCACGGGATAATAAAATCACTCTATAGCCATCAAGTTTGACCATCCATTTACTGTAGTTGCATTTTCCCTGAAACTTACATATTTTTAGAAGTACATATAATAATAAGCAGTCTTTAAAATTATATGTATTAAATTGCTACTATACAGCTGTACACTCCATCAGTCATTTTCCGGACCTCCCCCTTCACCCCCCCCCCCCCCTTTTCAGAACCTGTTTGAAGAACCAAAAACCATTTGAATGGTGGTATACAGCAAACATTGCAAACAAAATGACATTAAATGTCATAAATTCTCATATATAAAGTTATATCCAAGTATTTCTACAAATATTTCATTGTAAAGTCAAGTGGTTTTCAGATCGTTCAACCTACTGGGCAATTCTGCCATTTGATATTTTAATAAATCATTCATTCATTCAAACACTGAAATGTCATCCAGTAACAGAAAACTTTATGATATATTTCTTTTATTGTTTTATTTAATCTCCAGAGCCCATAATCTCAACCCATCAACTGTCATTGCTCTAGCTGTGCTGCTAGTTGCTACAGTACTATGGTTATTGATAGGGAACATTCTGCAGTTTACTTTGCGTCAGTTTCTAAAGTACAGAAGATTTCTTTATGAGCCAAGAGGGTAAGAGCCAAACTGAAATCTTTTAGTAGCAACTTCACTAACCAAATTGATTTTTAAATCAGGGGCGGATCCACGGGATCCAAATACTATAAGAACAAATATAATTTAAAAAAACACACTCCTTGTTTTGATAAGGGTAGCACTATGAATACATGTAGCCAGTGGCTAACAAACCAGTGGCCCTCTTTCCATGATCAAATTGGAATTTAGAAGTTGATTTTTGTGGGAGGAGGAAAACTGGAGCACCCAGAGAAAAATCCTTGAAGCACAGGAGAGAACCAACTAGAAACTCTACTTACATACAGTACCACACCGAGCCCGGCGGAACTTGAACTCGGGTTGCTTTGGTGAGAGGTGAGCACTCTCACCACTATGCCACCCATGCTTCCTAATAACTCAGATCAAATTTATTGATGACATCACTATATTATCAGTTCTTTTCATTTCGGACGCCCCTTTGTAAATTAATGTTCAATCATTAATTTGTCTCAGTGACTTGTGCCACATATACAAGCAATATTACTGTTTTTATTTACTGTAATAATTATAATTAAAATATTTTAATATTTTTCTTACTTCCAGTAAAATATCATTTAAGACAAGGTGTTGGTGGGTAAGTATAAGTTTATAATTAAGCTTTATTTCTTTAGGTATGAATTGTGATACCTCCAAATATTACTAATAATATTTTCTCTAAGCCATTGTGTTATGGACTTACAAGTTTCATCTAATAAGCTGTACACACATATTAGATTTTATTTCCTGTGTAATAGTCTCTCCCTTGCAAATAGGAGTTTCTTGGTGTTGTTCAAATTTACAAATTTAAGACAATTTTTCTCACAGCTGCGAAAAATTAATCATTTTGAGTTGTGAGGTTTTGACTTAAGATCAGAAACTTGCAACATGTTGAAGTCAAAATTACTTTAAAAATTGCTCCATCTGGCATGCTACATTGTAATTGGGTCATCTATTAGAAGTGCCCTGTCCCAAGTCTGGAGTCTGATAATTTGTAAAACGATACAATTGTGTTACTCGTTGATATTTTTCAACTACAGGCCGTTGTTAAACTCCTTGGAGGCCGTAATCCATCTTTATTCAGTTATGAGAATGCAATGCCTTACCTACCAGTACCTGACTTGGACCAAACTGTTCAAAAGGTAGGATGTACATAAGAGAAGATCTTTCTTGACAACTGTTTAAAATTGTCACACTAAGCTTATTCAGAAAAACACTGCTAATGTGCCACCTCTGAGGGAGCATTCATTTTTTAGGAGGGGGGGGGCGGAGGAATTAGGGGGGGGGGGGGGTCATTAAAAAAATACTAGGTAAAAAGGGGGGGGTCACATTTTTTTTAACGTTGAACCAAGGGGGGGTCATTATAAAAATACGTTTTTCTTTTTTTTTTTTTTTTTTTTAGTCGATTTCTGAGGGGGGGGGGGGGTTAGAAAATTTTTATATTTGGAAGTGGGGGGGGTTATCGAAATATTCAATTCCTTACCATGGGGGCTAGCATTTTTTTTCTATTTGATTCCTCTAATTCCTCCGCCCCCCCCCCCCCCCCCCCTCCCAAAAAATGAATGCTCCCTGACTAGATTAGTCTTGGGTCCAACTCCTCCCTCGATATGCCATCTAATGTGAGGATTCAAGGGTGTTGTATATTCATTTGGTATTCTCTCCAAGGGATGCTGTATTTTTTCCATTGAACTCTGGGTGCAGGGAATTGACATTCTTTCTTGATGTTTGGATCAAAGCCATCAGGTTGTTTTTAATCTGTAACACATTCATTTAATTTACATAATCTAATATTTTTGTAGTATTTGGAATCTGTTGAACATCTTATGGATTCTGAAAAGCACCAAAGAATGGGGAAGTTGGCAAAAGAATTCAAGGTATGCAGCCTGATAATTCCCTTAGGCTATTGTGATAACCAGCAACATATACTGTAATGTGGTGTTAAGCAGTTGGCTGGCGGGTTGATCACAATAGCCCATCCCTTGTTCAGGATATTCATAGGCATTGTTTGTGAGCATCTGTTCTGTGCATATGTTGTGACAGCACACACAAGCATGACCTAGCTATGTTTTTCAAGATCAAACTGCATCACGTTCATTGGGAAAATGATCGGCTATATCTCAAAAACAACTATGGTAACCACCCTTTAGTATTTTATAAAGAATTACATAAGCTGTCAGTGTTCCAAATTTGAAGTAAAAAATATGGGGAAAACATAATAAAAACGTGTATTTGGATGAAAACTTCAATCTACAGTATGGCCAAAGCATCACTGAATGGTGCATGGTTGCTGCAAATTCGAGCCAAAAACTATAAGACAGTAAATATTTACTCATAATATTTATCTATGGGTTATTAGATGCTTGTTCCGGAAAAAAAAGCAATCCATTTAGTTTTTCTGCAAAAAAAAAAAAGATTTTTGTTAATGCTCAACTTGTATGTATTGAATGTGCGATTATCGACAAGAAAAAAAGCTGCACTTTGATATCATCTCACTCCTAAACTAGAGCATTGACCCATTTTTTTATTTGCTCAGGGAACTTCTGTTAGTCTTAATTCACCTTGCCAAGTTTGAAGAAAAAAACATAGGGAACACTTACTCAGACTTCAGTTCTTAAATATATTACTTAATTTAAAAACCTGTGCTCATGTTTCAAATGTTTTGTGATATTTTCTTGATATAGGATACAGTTGGATCAAGACTGCAAAGATATCTTGTACTCAAATCCTGGTGGTCAACCAACTATGTGAGTAAAACTTATACTTTCCCTTCTATTCATTTTCAGTTGACAATTCATTTTTAAGCCATTGTTATCTCTTAATATGACAGTCAACTGCAATTAAGCACCCAAGTTGAAAATGGGAATGGGGGGAGGGGGGGCAACCACTATTTCCCATGATATACAGTATACTGCAAAGTGAAGGAGTGATCTGTTTAACTTCATCATAGTACAAAGAATTTTATAGTTGCTGAAGGTTGTTTGTATATATTAGACATGTTTCTTAAGTTGGACAGTCATGTAACTATGTGCAATATTGCACCAACTTAAAATAACATTGTACTGTACACTGTGTGAAGCCAGAATGGTCAATGCATTATCCATAAATATGATATATAGTGTACTATCCAGGTGTCCAGAGCATGCACGAACCGTCCAATCACAGCGTGCTTCGATGTTTAGCCAAGCGGCCCTTGCTCCAAGTCTCTTCCCAATACAAAAACATGTGTTTCAAAGAATTTAGAGAAAAAAGTTGAAGTATACGTGTTGTTTAAAAAATTAAAGTAAATCTTTGCGATCCATCTCCTCAAATTCTGTGAGATATATGACTTTTAAGACTCAGGCGAGGGCCGCTTGAATTACAACAACAATCCTTTTCGCACTTAGTTTTTCGTACAGCTGGATATACATACAGTACATGGTTAAACATTTGAGATTTTGTTCTGTCTGAATGTGCATTATGCATACATATGATACTGTACATGCATGTAGTGTATGCATATCTCTGATTATTAATGAAACATTTCCAGGTAACTGACTGGTGGGAGCAGTATGTCTACCTGAGATCAAGGTCTCCATTAATGATCAACAGCAACTACTATGGAGTGGTAAGAAGTGTGTGTACTTGTAATACTCATGTGTTACCATGGCAGGAACTCATGCATGGTTTCCATGCTAAAATTTGAAGATTAAGCCCATAAAATGTTGTCAAGCTGGTAAATTTGTTTGACAGATAACAAACTAAGATAGCGCTTCCCAATCTCTAGCATGAATCACAGTCATGTTAAAATATGGTTTTGATAGATGTTTCCATGACATGTGGCATGTGCCACGTGGAATGTTGTTGAAATGCCTTGATTGACATCCACCAAAACCAACTTCTTTGGGACAGCTAATTGTATGACTTTGTGCATGTGATTGAGAAGCGCTGTAACTTTTGATCAGGAAGCATGGAAAAAAATGGCTGACAAATGTCTGATGTATGACTGGGGCCAGTCTGTGCAAGCTTATATTTAATACGCAGATATGGCTTTTACATATACACTGTGATTACCTCTTTCCAAGTTAACAGCTTTTCCCTGTCCATTTTCTCTTTAATTCTATTCAATTTTTTGCATGATAATTTGCATGCATTTAATATTATAAGAGGTTGACACCCTACTCATGCTTATTGAAACTACAGTATGGTTAGTGTCCCTCAATCATATTTGATATACTTGTATGACTTTACAGGATAGTGTCAATCATCCAACCAAGATACAAAGTGCCCGTGCCGCTAACTTCATTCAGGCTTTATTTTACTACCGTAAGCTGATCCTGAAAGAGAGGTTGGAACCTGTAAGTAGAGAAATTTAAATCTAAAAATAACTGTGCTCTTGCTCACTGGGCTCAAACAATAATATAGCTTAGCAGAAATTTTATAGAACATGTGCATAAGTTTCTTGTCCTAAGTCTATGACGGTGGGTACTTCAAAGAAAATGCCAGTTGGGGAAAAGTTGTTCCTCTTGAATACAAATGAAGTAAAAGAAAAAGAAAAGAAAAAGGTGTTGAAAGGCAAGGTATTGAAAGGGATGGAAGGGTACGAAGTCTCACCTTAATCATCTCTGGGTTCTGAACTCAACATCAGATGTGATGAAAGCAGAATTGGTTGAGGCTCCCCTTGATTCAAAGGTTTTTCTCCTAAATTCCAATTCTATTAGCTAGCTCTGCAGTGACTTACATCAGCATGGATCATATCGATTGTTGGTTTGATATAAGTGAGGGGTTTTTTTTTTATAGAGAAATAAGTGTAATTCTTTGGGTTTGTTATTCCAGTTCTATAAGATTTTCTTATTTTTGTTTCTTTTAACTGCTTTTTCCTAGCAATTTGCACTTGGTATTGTCCCTGTGTGCTCGTTTCAGTTTAGTAGGACGTTTGGCACCACGAGAATTCCTGGCAAAGAACAAGGTATTTTTCCCTTTTCCCCGAATCCAAAAATACTTGTTTTAAGGAAAATAAAGTCGATGGATAAAGCAATATAAAAGCATATCATTCAGGCTTTTAAATGTTTGTAAATACTATTTGGGGAAAAAATTAAATATCATCCTTTCTGTGTTAAATATCTTTTACTTATTAAACATATCTTGTGCATTGAACAGCTACGAGATAAATGGATTGAACGCAAATGCAAAGACTTTTTCTTTCAATGCATATCATTATCTCCTAAAAAGAGAACTAGCTAGAAAATGCGAAATCCATTTCTTTTCACTCGATATTTGTAATTTTCAACTTGCATTTAGCCAATTTTCTTGTGGAAATTTCGAACCCTGTAAGACTTGTTTAACTTTATACAACAGCCTTATTCAATACATGTGCTAATAGTAACTGAGTTGTATGTTTTGTTTTGTTTTGTAAACCAGACAAGTTAGTACATCACAGTAATGCCACTCACATCGCTGTGTACCACAAAGGAAGGTTCTTTAAACTTGAATGCTATTTTAGAGGATACCTTCTCAAACCTGCTGATTTAGAGAGGTAACTATAATTCTGTTATTTATATTAGCTGATTCTGTTTCTAAAAGCAGGGCTCAAAATAACGGCCAGTCATACGCCGGTCAAGATGTTCGGCGTATGATATTAAATTTTTTTTTTTTTTTTTTTTTCTAATATGACCGGTCAACAATTCCGTTCAAAACCGTATTTGACCAGTCAAGTAACAAATTTGGCCAGACAATGACCGTTGACTGGCTTTATTTCGAGCTCTGAGAAGGTTAATGCATTGCCTTGCATCACTGGTTTATCCTTGGACTGACCGTTTTTTTCTGAGTAGAGTTGTGTACTGAGCCTTTCTTCTGAATAGGTTTTTCTCCGGTTCTCCAGTTTTCTTTCACACAAAAATCAGTACTTCCAAATGTCATGCCACTCATGGTACTAGACTATTAAGTGCTACGCCGTCTCGTAAAACACGGACAATTATTTTGTTAAATGAATAAATTATTATTAATTATGTTTTATTCATTTTATGTAAACATTAAAAGTAGATTTTCATTCCTTCTGAATTCATTCTTTTAATTTGCTATTTTATTGTTCAGGCAAATTGAAAAAATTATTAACGACAAATCAGAGCCACTTCCGGGTGAAGAACTTCTGCCGGCATTGACTGCAGCTAACAGGTATGATGTATGTAGGGTTTGGTACGCGTGCTTTGATTGGTTCAAACTGTGCTCTCTCAGGAGAACGGAGCACGGTGCTGATGTCATCTGCGCACGCATATCGGCTTCACAAAGAAGTGTAGGAAAACATCTTTGACCTGTGAAAGCAATCATGCAAAGTTTTTTTCTGTGATGAAGGAAATAGAAGTGCTTGTTTCTTTTTTGTTTTGTTTTTCTACGTCCCACTTACCCGCAACTTTGTCATTCTAGGACGGTTTGGGCTGAGACCAGAGAGAAATATCTAAGACAAGGAGTCAATAAAACTTCTTTAGATGTCATTGAAAAGGTAGGTCAAAAGGTCTTTGCCAAAATTTTATTGCAGGCTTAAAATATGTAACTTTCAAAAGTAATTGTTTGAAGAAGAAAGGCATATTGTGACGGTATGGGATTGATGTCACCCGTTAAAACAAGGTTCTTTGGCACGATACAAGATTGGCTGTGACGTGCTGTTTCACAGTCTCCTCTATTCGTATCAACGAGAATGAACTCTTCGAAATGAGAAAAGGCTGGTGATTGCTTTCAGTTAGCTTCATATTTGACACCAAATAAATGGATTTTATTTTCAGTTTATTTATCTTTTTAATGGATATAAACATACCTACTGGTATAGCTAAAAAACTTTTGTTTTTCAAATAGGCGGCGTTTGTAGTTTTCCTTGATGAAGAAGAGATGGATTATTCAGAGGTGTGTAAACAATTTTACTCACAGGTAGCCCGAGGTGTTGGACGAAAGTAAAATATGGAAAAGTTTTCCCTTGAATGTTTTGAAATAGGTTTATGCGTTGCGGGTAGTTCAGTTTTCGAAACGCCCCACATGCATTGAAAGGGGTGAGTATTGGAGCTTAGGCATTGTATCATTGGTACATTTGAGATATCGGGCTTGCTGATCATAGGAACGGGTTTTAAATCTAACATGGGCTATGCGGAAAGACAAATAAACGAAAGTCTCTTTATCCGCCATCTTTGTGCTGTTTTGCCCCCTGGACATCCCATACTACCTTTTAAGCAAAATTTGAGTGTTCTAGCATAAATACTAGGGAAGTTACAGCAATTCAAAATTAGAAGGATTTTTATGTGAAACACAGTCATTGCCCGACCAGCTCGTTTTCATGTTTTTGGCACACTTCAATGCTTATAACTCTGCAAACAAATTAGTTTTTGAATCTGTGCACAGTTACTAATTCACGATGGTATTTCATGTGAACACAAAATATTTTCTCAATTCAAAATATTTCAAAAATATTTTATTAAGCTTTTCCTTTATGCAAATCAGGAGCGACTGATATTGCATAAGGTCTATACCTCGGTATTTCGTATCTCATTAATTCAGATTCAAGATGGCCGCCGTATCGTCAAAGTAGTCCATTGCCTACGAATCGTTTGGCATCTGTCCTGATCTGTACTGTTTTTTTTTTTGATTCCAGGAGAGTTCAGATGACCTTGATAGATTTGCTCACCAAACTATCCATGGTAACGGCCATAGCATTTGGTTTGACAAGAGCTTCTGTTTAATGGTGTTTAAGAACGGACGGGTAAGTTGTATCTACTATCATAAACCAGTTTCCAAAACCAGGCAAGTGAGAATGCAGAATATGTTCTAAGAAAAGACGCCCATCTTCTTTTACAAGTTTGTTACTTAGGTTATGAAGACGTGCTTCTTAAAATCTGAGTTCTCCTTTTCTATTTTCTATTGTATAGGTTGGGTTCAACTTTGAACACTCATGGTTAGTATATTTTTCAACACTTTTTAAAATAATATGTGTTCCAAGAAAATTGATTTTTTCTTTCACTTAGTCTTGCCTAATTGCTATTCCTTTTATTAAATTTTACTTTCCATTGCCTTTCCTCAGCCTTCCCTTCCCTTCCCTTCCCTTCCCTTCCCTTCCCTTCCCTTCCCTTCCCTTCCCTTCCCTTCCCTTCACTTCCCTTCCCTTCACTTTCCTTTCTTTTCTTTTCTTTTCTTTTCTTTTCCTCATCTGTTCCTTTCCAACATATCCCATCCCATCCCAACTATTTTTGTGTATTTTTTCTGTTTTCTGCTCTCTTTCTTACTCTTTTGATAATGACGACTTTAGTTTCATTTCTATCTAGGGCCGATGCACCCATTTGCTCTCACATGGCCGAATGTATTGTCACAGATGATAGTAAATACTTAGGGTGAGTGGGATATATTGCCGCCACCACCATCGTAATCGCCAACATCGATCACCAACATCGATATCATGACCACCATCATCATCCTGGATCATCATCATGACCACCATCATCATCATCATCATCATGACCACCATCATTATCACATCATCATCATCATCATGACCACCATCATTATCACATCATCATCATCATCATCATCATGACCACCATCATCATCATCATCATCATCACCACCATCATCATCACATCATCATTATCACCATTATCACATGATCATCATAACCATCATCGTCATCACATGATCATCACCACCATCATCATCACATGATCATCATCTTCATCACCACCATCATCATCACATGACCACCATCATCATCACCACCGTCATCATGACATGAACCATCGTCATCATCACCATTATCCTCATCCTCGTCATCATCATTATTACTATTGGAATTATTATTAATTTGTTTGCTACTCTGAAAGTCATAGTATGACTATATCAATATCACCATACGGCTACATATTGTACAATCTTTTCTCATGCCATGGAATATCTTATTTATGTTTTCTTTTTGTACGTACACAAAGTGACAAGCTATATATTCCAATCTATGCCGTAAAAAAGAATGGTATAACCTCTATTCCATTAATACTATCAAAAGAGGTCAGGGCTAAATAGGAAGAGTGACATATGGACGAGTATGTGACCTTTTTTCTGCCTTTTTATTGGCTGTATTTTTTTGGGGACGAGTTTCGATATGTGCAACAACCATCCCGATTTTCTTGGCTCGGCTCTTCAGCTTCAAATTGACAAAGAACTCTTGAATTTTATTGTTCTGTCGATAAATCATAGCAAATTATTAGTTCGATTATTAGTTCCTTGATTTTTCATTTTTCTATTTCTAGTTACAAGGAAGATGGGCACTGCAAGGGTGAGCCTTTGTTCGACAAGCTTCCAGCTCCTGTGAGATTACAGTGGGACATACCAGCCCAGGTCAGTTACCGATTATCAGCCCATCATAACTTAGCCTGGTACTCATTGTCAGGGGCGGTGGAAGGAACTAGAAAGTGTGTGTGTGTGGGGAGGGGAGGAGGGGGGCTGAAATATCCAAAATTACGACGAAGCCAAAACAAAACAGATTATAAGAAATATAAGAGATCCCTCAACTTGTTTTCAGTGTGTGGACGTAATTGAAACATGCCAGCACAAGTCTGAAGAACTCATTTCTGACTTGGATATTCACATTAAAGTTTTCAATGAATTCGGTGAGTATTGTGTGATAGAATGATATGATCATATACACTGCGTTATAGGTACTTTGAACAGACTCCCTTCCCGAATGCCAGCACATGATGGGCAGTATTTGCACCTTAATCTCGTCTGTACCGTGAATGTACCATGACTGTACCGTGACTGTACCGTGACTGTACTTTGAATGTACCGTGACTGTACCGTGACTGTACCGTGACTGTACCGTGACTGTACCGTGACTGTACCGTGACTGTACCGTGACTGTACCGTGACTGTACCGTGACTGTACCGCGTGCTGCAGTCAGACTGCTGCTTATTTGTAGTGGCCATAATTATTCTTCGCATGAATTAACTTTTTTTAATTGTCGTAAACAGGAAAAGGACTTATGAAGAAATGCAAAGTCAGGTATGAAATTAAAAGTAAAAGAAAGTCGTGATAAGGGAACCGGGAGTTAAAGGGAAACACCTCAAGTATGGCCAAGTAGTGCTTTAACATTGTTGTTTTTGTTGTGTTTAGCCCTGACGGCTACATCCAGATGGCTCTACAACTGGCTTATTACAAGGTAAATGTATTTTAGTCAAACTGTAGCTGTGCATCAATATTACATGTCTAATTCTTCTCTGTATGATGATCAGAAGAAAACACCACCCCTCAAACTAGGGGGGGGGGGGGGGAGATGTCTGCATCCAACCTGAATGGAAGTGGTTAGTAAACGTTGCACTTTTTTCAGGTGCTTGAAACGTGTTTGGTTTCGTGTCATAAAATGAACTCCAGATTTCTTTCAGCCTTTGAGCCATGCAGTACCTCTGGTATGATTCGACTCTCAACGTTTTGATAAATAATGCATGGTATCGGCTCTACTTAAATTGGCTTTAATGCAAAACAAACCGTTCTAAACTAATTTATCTAGTAAATATGTTCAGATTATGAGAACAAGTGAAAGAGATCGCGCGTGAGAAAAAGCAAAAAATTGCCAGAATGAATCGTTGATGCAGAAACATTAGAAGAACATTCCTAAACCAATTATTGTTATTTCAGTGCCTGTTTTTCTTGACTTGTATTGGGTACCATTCAGGCATGCATCTAATGTGTATTTGTCCCTCATCAGGATCAAGGAAGAGTCGACCTGACTTATGAATCGTCTATGACCCGACTCTTCAGGTTAGTGTACTCACACTTTACTGCCTCCCCCATTTTCTGAAGCACCGTTATTTATCAACAGAACCTCCCTCCCCCTCCTTCTCCCCCTCCCCCTCCATCGCTTGATTGTAGATGGTTTCATATTCAGTGCCAAAGTGTTCATTTCCCCTTCAATATTACAGAGAAGGCCGTACGGAGACAGTAAGAGCTTGCACGAAAGAATCGACCATCTTCGCAAAAGCAATGGTGGATCCCATGAAGACGGTGAGCAGTCTGGCTTTTAGCTAAGTGGGGGACTCTCACATACATGCAAACACACATGAAGTAATGCCTCGACAGTTTTTGATGATGTATTTTTACATATTTTCTTTTCATCTGACGAAATAGAAAAGCGAGAAGAAAGAACTTTTTCAGAAGGCAGTGGATCGACATGTTTTTGGGTTCAGACAAGCAATGGATGGAAAAGGTGAGGAACTTCTTACGTGCAGCTCAAAGGTCGAGGATTGCAATGATTGTCAATGTATTTTGTTTCTTATCCAGTTCTAATGATTTACATCCTTTTTATGATGGTGTTTCAGGAATTGACCGCCATTTGTTCTGTTTGTATGTGGTGTCCAAATATCTTGAAGTTGATTCTCCATTTCTTAATGAGGTAGGTAGTAACTTCCTTCTCCTCCTGTCTTCCCCCTCCGCCTACCCCCTACCCCTACCCCTTACCCCCACAAAAGGCAATAAATCCGCCGTATTCCATTCAGTATTTCATACGAAATCGATTGCAGTTTCTCGAGTAATACCATTGTTTTGTTCTTTTCAGGCTCTCAGCGCTTCCTGGAGGCTATCGACTAGTCAGGTACATAAAAATCTGCTTAGACAAGAATAGTTAAGATAAAAAGGCAGATGGAGAACAAAAGAAAGAAAGAAAGAAAGAAAGAAAGAAAGAAAGAAAGAAAGAAAGAAAGAAAGAAAGAAAGAAAGAAAGAAAGAAAGAAAGAAAGAAAGAAAGAAAGAAAGAAAGAAAGAAAGAAAGAAAGAAAGAAAGAAAGAAAGAAAGAAAGAAAGAAAGAAAGAAAGAAAGAAAGAAAGAAAGAAAGAAAGAAAGAAAGAAAGAAAGAAAGAAAGAAAGAAAGAAAGAAAGAAAGAAAGAAAGAAAGAAAGAAAGAAAGAATAAAAAGAGGACAAAGATAACGAAAATCCTAAAACTGTATGTTTGTGTTTATTGCAGACTCCAACGAACCAGACCAAGAGACTGGACTTGAGTAAGAACCCAGAACTGACAACGGTTGGTGGAGGCTTTGGGCCAGTGAGTATTCACTAGATCCATTACGATCATCATATTTTACTCATTAATTGTAGAAACGAGCAAGGGACTGGGGCGAGTTTTTTAACTAATACGAAAAAATCAGAATTGTCATTTGATAAAGCATCCCAAGATTAGTACGTCTGGGAAATATGAACGTGTTTCGTTAAAAAGCATCAGAGTTACAAGCCTTTAAAAATGTCGAAAATTAACAAAGAATGTAGCAGCAGTCTTCAAATGATCTTGTATAATCACAGGGAGCCCAATTTAGATACGAAATTGGGCTCCCTGTGGTATAATCTACTTGTTATTCACGTGATACTGTTCTGACTCACAGGTTGCTGACGATGGTTACGGTGTATCTTACATCATCAGTGGCGAAAATCTTTTGTTTTTCCACGTGGCTTGCACGGAAAAAGCGCCAAATACCGTAAGTAATTGTGATAAAAAAATCCAAGAGTTGTAAGAGGAAGAGTTTTATACTTCTATCGATATGTCGACTGTTACATCATTGCACTAATTTTCGCGACAGATCGATTTCACGAGTTTTGTGAATTTGAAGTTTTGCCAAAATATTATGAAACGAAAATGTAGTGACTCTCATGAACAGTCAGTTATTAGAGAAATATCGAATTTAATGACAATTAAAAGACGGAGATAAAGTAAGTGAGACGTTGTGTGAACTGAACTGAACGCCGAATGATTAGTATTATGATTAACATTATACTAGATTGCAAACCAAGGAAACATGCTTGATTAACGCGAATTTAAAGTGACTTACAATGTATTTTTTTCCGCAAAACTGATCGCGAAATATGCCACCTACAAGATCACGAAATTAATACGTCCCAAAAATTTCATGTAATGAGGGAAATTAGTAGCCAGATTTAGAAGCAGTTAAAGCCCGCTACACGGGCGCAGGAAAGGAAAAAAATTCTTTGGTATTTTTGATCCACGTTTTGGGATCAAGATAAATAGTTTTTTTCCTTGTTCTTCTTTTTTCTTTGATTTGACCACAGCCAGCCCATTCGTTTTAAAATGTTTCACATAGCCTGCATGACGACGCAGGTTTGAACGGGTATGCAGACTAATCTCACATTATGTTTAACATCTTACTTAGGATGCAAAGAGATTTGGAAACGCAATCGCTGAGAGTTTGAAGGAGATACGCGGTCTCTTCGATTGAAATTTTAACAGAAACAGAAACAAGATTAATGGAAAATAAATGGGAAATACGTGAAGGCCACTTTAAATGACGTTATCATCATCCCACAGCCGTGGACGTGGCTCTCCGGTTTTTCGTTTACGTACCTGTTTTGTCGCTTGTCAATATGTAATGTAATGTACAAATGTACACTTTGAGCTGTGTCAGCGATAGGTAACCATTAATTATAACGATATTTTTGATAAATATATATTGCCTGCCTTTTCTACCAATTTTCATGATTATGCAACCCACACTATAGTTGTCTAGTCAGTCTGAGTATTTTTTTAATCGACGGCAGCCAAATAGCCAGACGTCCTTGGCTGAGTTGGTCGTGTAATCATGAAAAAGGGTTCAATAATATGCATGCATTTCGGTCGTGATCAGGCAATATTCATAAGTTTTTCGTCGTTGCTGCAGTATTTTTCAAAGCCTGATTTTCACCAACGACGCAAGCATAGGGTGCAGACTGCAGTGCTCGTCACTAACGTCTAAAGCGATTAGCCCAGAAAAGTAATCTACTAGCACAGATAATAAGTGAGCTCTAATTTTCACTAGACCAGAGCAAAAATTCACTAGTCCCAGACTAGTGGACGAGCCTTAGTGTCGAGCACTGCAGACGGCTTCACAGAACAGACTTGAAATCTTTTGACTGTTCATACTGCGCTTGCGTAGTTGTACTTGCGTCGCCGACGAAAACCAGGTTTCTAAACAATGGACCAGTGCATTATCTATTTAAAATTTTCGTCTTCAATATCGATAGTAAGCATAGATTAACACCAATCAGTCAGGACCATGGCAACTAGAAATATACCTTTTTACCAATACGGCAGCCATCTTGAATCATGTGATGCCAAGGGGGCAAACGTGGAAGTATTTATGAAGCATAGAGTGGCGAGGTTACTTTCTGAAATAATTACGTTTTGTTGTTTCACATATCGCTCCAACTACCACCAAATTCAATTAGTTTTTAGATGTGTTTCTCATTGGATAACGTTAAATTAAATAAAAAAGCACCCTGACAGCTGTGCATACTGTAATTTTTTCAATAATTGCACCCTCGGCATCCCATAATGTCTTAGAACAAAATTTAAGATGGCCGCCTTATCGGTAAAGAGGTCTATTCAAGGATGCTCGCAGCCTCCATGGTAACAGACAGGACTATTTACCACCCTAAATCAGACAAACATTTTAAATAAATAATAATGGAAGAAATGAGATTTCAGTGTAAATTCTTATGCTTCTTGATCTGTTGCAAGATATTTACCCCGAGTTACGAGTGATCATAAAATTACTGATGTCAAGACAGTGTGGTGTTATTTGTTTTGATTCAAGTCGTCATAAAACAACTAAAAGACTATTTAACAAATCATAAGATAACTTACAAATCTCGTGCTCTAGGCTCTGATTGTTTAGGAGCGCGTGCATTGTGAGAGCACACAGCACAATCGCGCACCTTTCTATTTCATCATTTGTGTTCAAAATAACGGCTACTTTAATTTGTATTTCATAAAAGAAATGAAAAACCTCCTTGCTGTGCTGTGTGAATTTATAAAGTACTTGGGGGATTGGCAGACCACTCGAGAAGTGTTGCGTTTCGTTGCGCGCCGTGCTTCTCTTAACACTTCACTAGTGTTCTGCCATCCCCTGCGTGCTGTTTTTAAACTGGGGAAGATAATTATCCATTGTAAAATATGTTGTGCTTCCACAGTGGTACTCAGTTGGGAAAACGATGCATCGAACGGTTGTGAATAGCATTTTTCACGGTTACTAAAAATAGATATTGCAAAGCATTGTGGGATCGAAAAAAGATCGATATCAGTCGAAAACCATAGTTTTCCCTCGAATTAGAAACAACAAGACAAGAAAATATTTTTGCAACATATTAGCATGTGTTTTGGGTTTGGCTTGTCAGCATTTAGATCCCATAATGCATCATCGTGACGTCATCCGTGGAAAGCGCTATTCTAAGGTGTATATCGGTACACAACTAAGGCATTTGAATTTGTAATATTGCATGATATCATGTAATGAAATGTTTTGCAACATAAATAAGCAGTAATGAGTGTGAATAAAGAGTATTTCATTTGCCTATACATATTTGCTATTTAGGACTATTTAGTACTTTCGAATTCATGGATATGGTGCATGGTTTTTACTCTAAGTTCCATACATTGCCTTATACCAGTACATGATAGGATCCTTGTCTGGGCTGCTTGTGACTTATCTAAATGACCTATCGACATAATAAGATGGGAAACACGGGTGACGTAGCGGTGACAGCGATTGCCTCTCACCAATGCGAACCGAGTAGAGTCCCGCCGGGCTCATTGTCGTATATGAGTAGATCAGAGTTGTTTGTTGGTTCTCTCCTGTGTTTCCAGGGTTTTTCTGCGGGTTCTCCAGTTTTCCTCTCTCCGAAAAAATCAGCTTCAAAATTCCAATTGGAATTGCAGTGGACGAATAGCTAATCTGTCGAGGAACCACTGCTAAATCCCATTCATTTTAAATTTTTTTATAATGCTACGCGGTGCTTTTGAGTTTCGGACAGTCGTCCACGCTTTAGAGAAATTATGGGGAAAAAATATTTTTAGAACTTAAAAATCAGCTTAGCTCACGCTAATCTAATGCCATAGGGCAGGAGGATCCCTTCCTTCCTTTCCCCTTCCCCCTTCCCCCTCTCACCAAACCCAAAACCCATGCCAGAGAGCCGCTCCGCAAGCTGCTAGAGCTATACATAAAGCTAATATATACACCTATTTCAATAAAGTATGTCGCTACCGAAAGTCACAAGCAACAGGCAAGGACCAAATTGCAAACAATGCTTGAATTAGCTGAAGATTCGGGACAACACTTAAAAAAAAAAACGAAAAAGTTCCAGCCTACCATTACAAACCGTCCAAGCCCTGGCTAACTCCAGATAAAACACTAAAGCAACCTCAGGGCTGATCTAAGTCAGGGCATGCAAGGCTAATTCGACGAGGGGGTAGGGATGCAAAAGCCCCCCCCCCCCCCCCCCCCTATTTTAGATTAAGGCTATTGTGCTCTCTTTGTCTTATTTCCTTCGGCGATTTTTTCCGCGTAATTTTGGCGATTTCGGCCCCATATAATATGATTTTCGATCCTCCAGAATATGATTTCGGATCCTCCAGAATATGATTTCGGATCCTCCAGAATATGATTTTGAATACCCCAGAATATGATTTTGGATACCCCAGAATATGATTTTGGATCCTCCAGAATATGATTTTGGATCCTCCAGAATATGATTTTGAATACACTAGAATATGATTTTGGATACCGCAGAATATGATTTTGGATACTTCAGAATATGGTTTTGGATACTCCAGAATATGATTTCGGATACTCCAAAATATGATTTTCGATCCTCCAGAATATGATTTCGGATCCTCCAGAATATGATTTTGGATCCTCCAGAATATGATTTTGGATCCTCCAGAATATGATTTTGAATACACTAGAATATGATTTTGGATACCGCAGAATATGATTTTGGATACTTCAGAATATGGTTTTGGATACTCCAGAATATGATTTCGGATACTCCAAAATATGATTTTCGATCCTCCAGAATATGATTTTGGATCCTCCAGAATATGAATTTGGTTCATCCAGAATATGATTTTGGATCCTCCAGAATATGATTTTGGATCCTCCAAAATATGATTTTGCATCCTCCAGAATATGATTATGGATCCTCCAGAATATGATTTCGGATACTCCAAAAAATGATTTTCGATCCTCCAGAATATGATTTTGCATCCTCCAGAATATGATTTTGGATCCTCCAGAATATGGTTTAGTTTCCACCAGAATATGATTTTCGATCCTTCAGAATATGATTTTGAATACCCCAGAATATGATTTTGGATCCTCCAGAACATGATTTCGGATACTCCAAAAAATGATTTTCGATCCTCTAAAATATGATTTTCCATCTTCCACAATATGATTTTGCATCCTCCAGAATATGATTTTGGATCCTCCAGAATATGATTTAGTTTCCACCAGAATATGATTTTCGATCCTTCAGAATATGATTTTGAATACCCCAGAATATGATTTTGGATCCTCCAGAATATGATTTCGGATACTCCAAAAAATGATTTTCGATCCTCCAGAATATGATTTCGCATCCTCCAGAATATGATTTTGAATACCCCAGAATATGATTTTAGATCCTCCAGAATATGATTTCGGATACTCCAAAAAATGATTTTCGATCCTCCAGAATATGATTTCGCATCCTCCAGAATATGATTTTGGATCCTCAAGAATATGATTTTGGATCCTCCGGAATATGATTTTGGATCCTCCAGAATATGATTTTGGATCCTCCGGAATATGATTTTGGATCCTCCGGAATATGATTTTGATTCCTCCAGAATATGATTTTGGATCCTCCAGAATATGATTTGGTACCCTCCAGAATATGATTTCGGATCCTCCAGAATATGATTTTGGATCCTCCAGAATATGATTTTGGATCCTCCAAAATATGATTTTGGATCCTCAAGAATATGATTTTGGATCCTCCGGAATATGATTTTGGATCCTCAAGAATATGATTTTGGATCCTCCGGAATATGATTTTGGATCCTCCGGAATATGATTTTGTTTCCTCCAGAATATGATTTTGGATCCTCCAGTATATGATTTGGTACCCTCCAGAATATGATTTCGGATCCTCCAGAATATGATTTTGGATCCTCCAGAATATGATTTTGGATCCTCCAGAATATGAATTTGGATCCTCCAGAATATGATTTTGGATCCTCCGGAATATGATTTTGGATCCTCCAGAATATGATTTTGGATCCTCCAGAATATGATTTTGGATCCTCCGGAGTATGATTTTGGATCCTCCAGAATATGATTTTGGATCCTCCGGAATATGATTTTGGATCCTCCAGATTATGATTTTATATCCTTCAGAATATGATTTTATATCCTCCAGAATATGATTTTATATCCTCCAGAATATGATTTTGGATCCTCTGGAATATGATTTTGGATCCTGCAGAATATGATTTTGTTTCCTCCAGAATATGATTTTGGATCCTCCAGAATATGATTTTGGATCCTCCAGAATATGATTTTGGATCCTCCGGAATATGATTTTGGATCCTCCAGAATATGATTTTGAATACCCCAGAATATGATTTTGGATACCCCAGAATATGATTTTGGATCCTCCAGAATATGATTTTGGATCCTCCAGAATATGATTTTGAATACACTAGAATATGATTTTGGATACCGCAGAATATGATTTTGGATACTTCAGAATATGGTTTTGGATACTCCAGAATATGATTTCGGATACTCCAAAATATGATTTTGGATCCTCCAGAATATGATTTCGGATCCTCCAGAATATGATTTCGAATACTCCAAAATATGATTTTCGATCCTCCAGAATATGATTTTGGATCCTCCAGAATATGAATTTGGTTCATCCAGAATATGATTTTGGATCCTCCAGAATATGATTTTGGATCCTCCAGAATATGATTTTGCATCCTCCAGAATATGATTATGGATCCTCCAGAATATGATTTCGGATACTCCAAAAAATGATTTTCGATCCTCCAGAATATGATTTTGCATCCTCCAGAATATGATTTTGGATCCTCCAGAATATGGTTTAGTTTCCACCAGAATATGATTTTCGATCCTTCAGAATATGATTTTGAATACCCCAGAATATGATTTTGGATCCTCCAGAACATGATTTCGGATACTCCAAAAAATGATTTTCGATCCTCTAAAATATGATTTTGCATCTTCCACAATATGATTTTGCATCCTCCAGAATATGATTTTGGATCCTCCAGAATATGATTTAGTTTCCACCAGAATATGATTTTCGATCCTTCAGAATATGATTTTGAATACCCCAGAATATGATTTTGGATCCTCCAGAATATGATTTCGGATACTCCAAAAAATGATTTTCGATCCTCCAGAATATGATTTCGCATCCTCCAGAATATGATTTTGAATACCCCAGAATATGATTTTGGATCCTCCAGAATATGATTTCGGATACTCCAAAAAATGATTTTCGATCCTCCAGAATATGATTTCGCATCCTCCAGAATATGATTTTGGATCCTCAAGAATATGATTTTGGATCCTCCGGAATATGATTTTGGATCCTCCAGAATATGATTTTGGATCCTCCGGAAAATGATTTTGGATCCTCCGGAATATGATTTTGTTTCCTCCAGAATATGATTTTGGATCCTCCAGAATATGATTTGGTACCCTCCAGAATATGATTTCGGATCCTCCAGAATATGATTTTGGATCCTCCAGAATATGATTTTGGATCCTCCAGAATATGATTTTGGATCCTCAAGAATATGATTTTGGATCCTCCGGAATATGATTTTGGATCCTCAAGAATATGATTTTGGATCCTCCGGAATATGATTTTGGATCCTCCGGAATATGATTTTGTTTCCTCCAGAATATGATTTTGGATCCTCCAGTATATGATTTGGTACCCTCCAGAATATGATTTCGGATCCTCCAGAATATGATTTTGGATCCTCCAGAATATGATTTTGGATCCTCCAGAATATGAATTTGGATCCTCCAGAATATGATTTTGGATCCTCCGGAATATGATTTTGGATCCTCCAGAATATGATTTTGGATTCTCCAGAATATGATTTTGGATCCTCCGGAGTATGATTTTGGATCCTCCAGAATATGATTTTGGATCCTCCGGAATATGATTTTGGATCCTCCAGATTATGATTTTATATCCTTCAGAATATGATTTTATATCCTCCAGAATATGATTTTATATCCTCCAGAATATGATTTTGGATCCTCCAGAATATGATTTCGGATCCTCCAGAATATGATTTCGAATACTCCAAAATATGATTTTCGATCCTCCAGAATATGATTTTGGATCCTCCAGAATATGAATTTGGTTCATCCAGAATATGATTTTGGATCCTCCAGAATATGATTTTGGATCCTCCAGAATATGATTTTGCATCCTCCAGAATATGATTATGGATCCTCCAGAATATGATTTCGGATACTCCAAAAAATGATTTTCGATCCTCCAGAATATGATTTTGCATCCTCCAGAATATGATTTTGGATCCTCCAGAATATGGTTTAGTTTCCACCAGAATATGATTTTCGATCCTTCAGAATATGATTTTGAATACCCCAGAATATGATTTTGGATCCTCCAGAACATGATTTCGGATACTCCAAAAAATGATTTTCGATCCTCTAAAATATGATTTTGCATCTTCCACAATATGATTTTGCATCCTCCAGAATATGATTTTGGATCCTCCAGAATATGATTTAGTTTCCACCAGAATATGATTTTCGATCCTTCAGAATATGATTTTGAATACCCCAGAATATGATTTTGGATCCTCCAGAATATGATTTCGGATACTCCAAAAAATGATTTTCGATCCTCCAGAATATGATTTCGCATCCTCCAGAATATGATTTTGAATACCCCAGAATATGATTTTGGATCCTCCAGAATATGATTTCGGATACTCCAAAAAATGATTTTCGATCCTCCAGAATATGATTTCGCATCCTCCAGAATATGATTTTGGATCCTCAAGAATATGATTTTGGATCCTCCGGAATATGATTTTGGATCCTCCAGAATATGATTTTGGATCCTCCGGAAAATGATTTTGGATCCTCCGGAATATGATTTTGTTTCCTCCAGAATATGATTTTGGATCCTCCAGAATATGATTTGGTACCCTCCAGAATATGATTTCGGATCCTCCAGAATATGATTTTGGATCCTCCAGAATATGATTTTGGATCCTCCAGAATATGATTTTGGATCCTCAAGAATATGATTTTGGATCCTCCGGAATATGATTTTGGATCCTCAAGAATATGATTTTGGATCCTCCGGAATATGATTTTGGATCCTCCGGAATATGATTTTGTTTCCTCCAGAATATGATTTTGGATCCTCCAGTATATGATTTGGTACCCTCCAGAATATGATTTCGGATCCTCCAGAATATGATTTTGGATCCTCCAGAATATGATTTTGGATCCTCCAGAATATGAATTTGGATCCTCCAGAATATGATTTTGGATCCTCCGGAATATGATTTTGGATCCTCCAGAATATGATTTTGGATTCTCCAGAATATGATTTTGGATCCTCCGGAGTATGATTTTGGATCCTCCAGAATATGATTTTGGATCCTCCGGAATATGATTTTGGATCCTCCAGATTATGATTTTATATCCTTCAGAATATGATTTTATATCCTCCAGAATATGATTTTATATCCTCCAGAATATGATTTTGGATCCTCCAGAATATGATTTTGGATCCTGCAGAATATGATTTTGTTTCCTCCAGAATATGATTTTGGATCCTTCAGAATATGATTTTATATCCTCCAGAATATGATTTTGGATCCTCCGGAATATGATTTTGGATCCTCCAGAATATGATTTTGGATCCTCCGGAATATGATTTTGGATCCTCCAGAATATGATTTTGGATCCTCTAGAATATGATTTTGTTTCCTCCAGAATATGATTTTTGATCCTCCAGAATATCATTTTGGATCTTCCAGAATATGATTTTGGATCCTCCAGAATATGATTTTGGATCCTCCAGAATATGATTTTGGATCCTCCAGAATATGATTTTGGATCCTCTAGAATATGATTTTGGAACCTCCAGAATATGATTTTGGATCCTCTAGATTATGATTTTGGATCCTCCAGAATATGATTTTGGATCCTCCAGAATATGATTTTGAATCCTCCAGAATATGATTTTGGATCCTCTAGAATATGATTTTGGATCCTCCAGAATATGATTTTGGATCCTCCAGAATATGAATTTGGATCCTCCAGAATATGATTTTGGATCCTCCGGAATATGATTTTGGATCCTCCAGAATATGATTTTGGATCCTCCAGAATATGATTTTGGATCCTCCGGAGTATGATTTTGGATCCTCGAGAATATGATTTTGGATCCTCCGGAATATGATTTTGGATCCTCCAGATTATGATTTTATATCCTTCAGAATATGATTTTATATCCTCCAGAATATGATTTTATATCCTCCAGAATATGATTTTGGATCCTCCGGAATATGATTTTGGATCCTGCAGAATATGATTTTGTTTCCTCCAGAATATGATTTTGGATCCTCCAGAATATGATTTTGGATCCTCCAGAATATGATTTTGGATCCTCCGGAATATGATTTTGGATCCTCCAGAATATGATTTTGGATCCTCCGGAATATGATTTTGGATCCTCCAGAATATGATTTTGGATCCTCTAGAATATGATTTTGTTTCCTCCAGAATATGATTTTCGATCCTCCAGAATATCATTTTGGATCTTCCAGAATATGATTTTGGATCCTCCAGAATATGATTTTGGATCCTCCGGAATATGATTTTGGATCCTCCAGAATATGATTTTGGATCCTCTAGAATATGATTTTGGAACCTCCAGAATATGATTTTGGATCCTCTAGAATATGATTTTGGATCCTCCAGAATATGATTTTGGATCCTCCAGAATATGATTTTGAATCCTCCAGAATATGATTTTGGATCCTCTAGAATATGATTTTGGATCCTCCAGAATATGATTTTGGATCCTCCAGAATATGATTTTGGATCCTCTAGAATATGATTTTGGATCCTCCAGAATATGATTTTGGATCCTCTAGAATATGATTTTGGATGCTCTGGAATATGATTTTGTTTCCTCCAGAATATGGTTTTGGATCCTCCAGAATATGATTTCGGATACTCCAAAATATGATTTTCGATCCTCCAGAATATGATTTTGGATCCTCCAGAATATGATTTTGAATCCTCCAGAATATGATTTTGGATCCTCTAGAATATGATTTTGGATCCTCCAGAATATGATTTTGGATCCTCCAGAATATGATTTTGGATCCTCTAGAATATGATTTTGGATCCTCCAGAATATGATTTTGGATCCTCTAGAATATGATTTTGGATGCTCCGGAATATGATTTTGTTTCCTCCAGAATATGGTTTTGGATCCTCCAGAATATGATTTCGGATACTCCAAAATATGATTTTCGATCCTCCAGAATATGATTTTGGATCCTCCAGAATATGATTTTGGATACTCCCGGGTGGATACTCCAGAATATGATTTTGGATCCTCCAGAATATGATTTTGGATCCTCTAGAATATGATTTTGGATCCTCCAGAATATGATTTTGGATCCTCCAGAATATGATTTTGGATCCTCTAGAATATGATTTTGGATCCTCCAGAATATGATTTTGGATCCTCTAGAATATGATTTTGGATGCTCCGGAATATGATTTTGTTTCCTCCAGAATATGGTTTTGGATTCTCCAAAATATCATTTTCGATCCTCCAGAATATTTAGTAAATAAACCCCTCCTGGCGGCTGGGATATCGGCTGATAATGTCCGAGGATGAGAAATGGTCCTAAAAAGAACATTTGGCCGAGAAGCGAAGGTTCGAGGGGAAATGTGATATTTTGAGGACCATTTCTCATCCAAGGACATTATCAGCCGATATTCCAGTGAGCCAGAGGGGGTTTATTTATTTTGTAACCCAACGACTTCACTGAAATGAATTCAGCAAACTGCATCGACTCGTCATCTCCAGAGTTTTCAAAAAATAATTCTCTCTCGTCTCCACGCTGGATATAAAAACAATTATTTTGGTAAATGAAAGCTATTTGACATTGAATTATTCTATTGTTTGACATTTGTTGTCGAATTCTTTGTTGGTTTTTAGTAGTTTATAAAAACAATTTCGAAAACAAACCAAAAACTTCATTCACGAAACATGGATGCTTACCATTGAAGACATTTACAGTATATTTTGTTGATTTTTTCGTGTTTCCTTGCGTAGTTTTCTCAACCAGTCTTTGTATTTTACTCTCACTTGTTTGTAAAAACCGAGTTTCTTTGTTTTCCGGGTTTTTTCTTTTCTTTTTTAACGTTTTTACCTTCTGCTGGACGAATATCACTTCGGACGGGGGATATCGCCTGATACCCGTCCTGCACGTGACCCATTTGAACCAATGACAGCGCGCGAAAATTCATCGTTGGGTTATAAGATTTGGTATCCTCCAGAATATGATTTCGGATCCTCCAGAATATGATTTTGGATACTCCCTGCTGGATACTCCAGAATATGATCTGATTCTCCAGAATGTCATTGGATGCTTTTGTAATATAAGAAGGTCAGTTGGAAGGATGGAATTGTACTACTATCCTTCGGACTGAGATTTTGCACAAAACGTCATTTTTATAAGTCGCTGGACTCGTGGTTCCACTTGAGTTTGGATCATTTTCTGATGCTATTCTACTATATGTGTTGATAAGACGAGGACAGACCATAAAAAAAAAAATATTTCACTGAATTTGTTGATATACATGATTGATCCATCTAAGGTAGGACTGAAATTTTGTCCCCAAAAACTACTAGGAGCAAGTCTTGTTAAACGAGTATTCACGTTCCTCCTGCTCTTTCAAGAATAGATCGGTTTAATAGTTTTATTTTCATGGAACACGAGACTCGGGTTTATGGAATTAATTTATTTTTCTAGATTGGTTTACCAGTACCATACTTCCAGACATCGATTGCTGTAGCATCGTATGGACTTACGGCTACGCTGGAGATTTCGACCCCAACACCGCTATCCCGGGAGGACATTACTGACTGATCAGGAAGCTCGGCCGAAGCCTAAGGGAGAGGTTAGTCGGCCCCTAGACCGTAGATGTGTTTAAATATGTGGGAATTAACTCGGGCAAAGTATGACCGAGTTAACTCGAACAATAACAGGTATTCGGACCCAAGCTAGGGGGGAGTAGTAAATGTGTGTTTGTGTGTTGGGGGCTGTGGTAGGGGTTGTTTTTTGTTTTATGTGTGTGTAAAGAGAGGGAAAATATCCCTATGTGTTGGGGGCTGTGGTAGGGGTTGTTTTTGTTTTATGTGTGTGTAAAGAGAGGGAAACTATCCCTATGTGTTGGGGGCTGTGGTAGAGGTTGTTTTTTGTTTTATGTGTGTGTAAAGAGAGGGAAGATATATATATATAGAGAGAGTGTATGAGATAGACGCTAATCTATACAAATCCACAGTTCAGGGAACCGCACAAGTGTACAAGCAAGAGCTCAGATGAGTTCCAGCATAAATGTAAGAGTGTGTGGTAGTGTATCAATGTGGGAAGATTGGCTTTGCTGCAATGATGCAAGATGAAACGTAATATGTGTATATACAGGAAAATGTTTTGTATAGTGTTGGATATACAAGACGATAATGGTAAAGGGGATGTTATAGTAGTGGAGTAGAGGTTAAGGTGTAGTATAATAAAGGGGTAAATATAGTATACCTATTAAAAAAGTGGATGTAGTGATTGTAAGCAATTATAATAATAATAATAGTAGTAATAATAATGAGGAGGATAATAATTGTAGCATTGTAACGGTATTGAGAACGAACTTGTATGTATATCAGTCTGTATTTTACGTTTGCGTGATCGTTGTTCCACATGTCAATCACACTAACTGATAAGGTGATAAACCTCAGCTACGTGATCGTTGTTCTACATGTCAACCAATATTACGTGATAAGGTGTAAGGGTATAGGGTTAAAAGCTAAGATAGTTTAAATTACGATAAGCTGGCCTAAAGAAGCCACAGAGTAAACAACTCATCACGTTGTGGAGCAATTATAAAAATATATTCAAGCACGTGAATGTACAAGAATATATTCAAGCAAAACCAGGTATTCGGACCCAAGCTAAGGAATGAAGGAGTGTTGCAGGGGGGGGGGGGGGGGGGAGAGGGTGTTTAAGAGATGTGTAGCTCTTTGACGACTGTATAACGAATGGTATGATACATATAGAATGGAGAAAAGATTAATTGTGAGTGAAGGCAACGTTTCGAAACATGTTTAAATATGTGGGAATTAACTCGGGCAAAGTATGACCGAGTTAACTCGAACAATAACAGGTATTCGGACCCAAGCTAGGGGGAGTAGTAAATGTGTGTTTGTGTGTTGGGGGCTGTGGTAGGGGTTGTTTTTTGTTTTTTGTGTGTGTAAAGAGAGGGAAAAAATATATGGAGAGAGTGTATGAGATAGACGCTAATCTGTATAAAAATGCAAAAATATACTCAAGCTCGTGAATGCACAAGAATATATTCAAGCAAAAATAGGTATTCAGACCCAAGCTAAGGAATAAAGGAGGGTTGTAGGGGAGGGGGAGAGAGGGTGTTTAAGAGATGTGTAGTTTTTTGACGACTGTATAACGAATGGTATGATACATACAGAGTGGAGAAAAGATTAATTGTGAGTGAAGGCAACGTTTCGAAACATGAGCTCATTTTTCGCGGCGGCGTGGGGAAGGTGAACTATAAATAAACGATGGTTCTGGGATGGTCGTTCGTTCTACCAAGTGTTTCTCATCAGGGGTTGAGACACAAGGTAGAGGTCAGTGTCCGACCTACACGTTTCAAAACCCATGGTACCAAAGGCTCAACCCTACGTGTAACGAAACGACCAGGGACACACCACGTTGACCTGTGTTGTATGTTGAAGATATATAGCGGTCGGTAGCGTGTGTGGTGAGTTCAACTGACATAAAGAACGGTGTAGGATACGGAATTAAAGTGAGAAAGGTGAAAGACTTACTTAAGTTGACTTGAGTGGTTTGTAAAGCTTGTTTACGGCTTGCAATGTGGTCTTTGCTTGCATATTCGAAGATGAATAGATCGTATAGAGGAAGTGAAAGAATGTAGGGAATGTATGTGGTGTAATACGAGTAACATGGGATTGGGTGTCCTGTGTAATTGTTTGGAAAGATGATATTGGAGAGAGAGTGTGTGTGTGTGTGTGTGGGGGGGGGGGGGGGGGGGGGGGGTTATTTCCATGTGGGACGTGTTTTGAAAAATGAAACCCAGCTTGGGAGATTTTATTTTCCCATCCCTCAAAATATTTTGACAGAAGGCATTTTTGGCATAAGTGAGATATGTAAATATAGATCTAGCATGCGCAATGAGTACATAAGCATTATAATAGACTTACGATCAGCAGTGGAAAACAAAAACCCAAACAAACAATAAATGGAAATGTACACGCTTATTCCTATATGTTCATCCAATCCATCTCGTGTACATTCTTATTCCTATATGTTCATCCAATCCATCTCGTGTACATTCTTATTCCTATGCGTTCATCCTGATCCATCTCGTGTACATTCTTATTCCTATATGTTTATCCGATCCATCTCGTGTACATTCTTATTCCTATATGTTCATCCAATCCATCTCGTGTACATGCTTATTCCTATACGTTCATTCAATCCATCTCGTGTACATTCTTATTCCTATATGTTCATCCAATCCATCTCGTGTACATTCTTATTCCTATATGTTCATCCAATCCATCTCGTGTACATTCTTATTCCTATACGTTCATCCAATCCATCTCGTGTACATTCTTATTCCTATGCGTTCATCCAATCCATCTCGTGTACATTCTTATTCAGGCATCCAATCCATCTCGTATACATTCTTATTCCTATACGTTCATCCAATCCATCTCGTGTACATTCTTATTCCTATATGTTCATCCAATCCATCTCGTGTACATTCTTATTCCTATACGTTCATCCAATCCATCTCGTGTACATGCTTATTCCTATACGTTCATTCAATCCATCTCGTGTACATTCTTATTCCTATATGTTCATCCAATCCATCTCGTGTACATTCTTATTCCTATATGTTCATCCAATCCATCTCGTGTACATTCTTATTCCTATATGTTCATCCAATCCATCTCGTGTACATTCTTATTCCTATATGTTCATCCAATCCATCTCGTGTACATTCTTATTCCTATGCGTTCATCCAATCCATCTCGTGTACATTCTTATTCAGGCATCCAATCCATCTCGTATACATTCTTATTCCTATACGTTCATCCAATCCATCTCGTGTACATTCTTATTCAGGCATCCAATCCATCTCGTATACATTCTTATTCCTATATGTTCATCCAATCCATCTCGTGTACATTGTTATTCAGGCATCCAATCCATCTCGTGTACATTCTTATTCCTATACGTTCATCCAATCCATCTCGTGTACATTCTTATTCAGGCATCCAATCCATCTCGTGTACATTCTTATTCCTATACGTTCATCCAATCCATCTCGTGTACATTCTTATTCAGGCATCCAATCCATCTCTTGTACATTCTTATTCAGGCATCCAATCCATCTCGTGTACATTCTTATTCCTATACGTTCATCCAATCCATCTCGTGTACATTCTTATTCAGGCATCCAATCCATCTCGTGTACATTCTTATTCAGGCATCCAATCCATCTCGTGTACATTCTTATTCCTATGCGTTCATCCAATCCATCTCGTGTACATTCTTATTCAGGCATCCAATCCATCTCGTATACATTCTTATTCCTATACGTTCATCCAATCCATCTCGTGTACATTCTTATTCAGGCATCCAATCCATCTCGTGTACATTCTTATTCCTATGCGTTCATCCAATCCATCTCGTGTACATTCTTATTCAGGCATCCAATCCATCTCGCATACATTCTTATTCCTATATGTTCATCCAATCCATCTCGTGTACATTCTTATTCCTATATGTTCATCCAATCCATCTCGTGTACATTCTTATTCCTATACGTTCATCCAATCCATCTCGTGTACATTCTTATTCCTATATGTTCATCCAATCCATCTCGTGTACATTCTTATTCCTATGCGTTCATCCAATCCATCTCGTGTACATTCTTATTCAGGCATCCAATCCATCTCGTATACATTCTTATTCCTATACGTTCATCCAATCCATCTCGTGTACATTCTTATTCCTATACGTTAATCCAATCCATCTCGTGTACATTCTTATTCCTATACGTTCATCCAATCCATCTCGTGTACATTCTTATTCCTATACGTTCATCCAATCCATCTCGTGTACATTCTTATTCCTATACGTTTATCCAATCCATCTCGTGTACATGCTTATTCCTATACGTTCATCCAATCCATCTCGTGTACATTCTTATTCAGGCATCCAATCCATCTCGTATACATTCTTATTCCTATACGTTCATCCAATCCATCTCGTGTACATTCTTATTCCTATATGTTCATCCAATCCATCTCGTGTACATTCTTATTCCTATATGTTCATCCAATCCATCTCGTGTACATTCTTATTCCTATATGTTCATCCAATCCATCTCGTGTACATTCTTATTCCTATACGTTCATCCAATCCATCTCGTGTACATTCTTATTCCTATATGTTCATCCAATCCATCTCGTGTACATTCTTATTCCTATGCGTTCATCCAATCCTTCTCGTGTACATTCTTATTCAGGCATCCAATCCATCTCGTATACATTCTTATTCCTATACGTTCATCCAATCCATCTCGTGTACATTCTTATTCCTATGCGTTCATCCAATCCATCTCGTGTACATTCTTATTCCTATACGTTCATCCAATCCATCTCGTGTACATTCTTATTCAGGCATCCAATCCATCTCGTGTACATTCTTATTCCTATACGTTCATCCAATCCATCTCGTGTACATGCTTATTCCTATACGTTCATCCAATCCATCTCGTGTACATTCTTATTCCTATACGTTCATCCAATCCATCTCGTGTACATTCTTATTCCTATACGTTCATCCAATCCATCTCGTGTACATTCTTATTCCTATACGTTCATCCAATCCATCTCGTGTACATTCCTATTCCTATACGTTCATCCAATCCATCTCGTGTACATTCCTATTCCTATACGTTCATCCAATCCATCTCGTGTACATTCTTATTCCTATACGTTCATCCAATCCATCTCGTGTACATTCTTATTCCTATACGTTCATCCAATCCATCTCGTTTACATTCTTATTCTTATACGTTCATCCAATCCATCTCGTGTACATTCTTATTCCTATATATTCATCCAATCCATCTCGTGTACATTCTTATTCCTATATATTCATCCAATCCATCTCGTGTACATATTCTTATTCCTATATGCGTTCATCCAATCCATCTAGTGTACATTCCTTATTCCCAGACGTTCATCCAATCCATCTCGTGTACATATTCGTATTCCTATATGCGTTCATCCAATCCATCTTGTGTACATTCTTATTCCTAGACATTCATCCAATCCATCTCGTGCACATATTCGTATTTCTATATGCGTTCATCCAATCCATCTCGTGTACATTCTTATTCCTAGACGTTCATCCAATCCATCTCGTGCACATATTCGTATTCCTATATGCGTTCATCCAATCCATCTTTTGTACATTCTTATTCCTAGACGTTCACACCGCGTGAAAAGGTGCGTAGCGGGACCTGATATTCTCGTATACGAACTCGTATATTTGAAGAATACGAAAGTATACGCAAGTTTCCGGTAACCGGATATCTAAAGTGTCATGGAATATGCGATTTTGTATACTCCCGTATTCGGACTTTTTTTCCCTGTCATGGAATATCAGGGACCTGATATTTAAGTGACACGTCTAATATCGACTTCCTATTCTCAATGATTTTCCCTGTCACTTCAAGTATTCAAGAATCACGATGCCGTATATTTTCTGATTCCCCGGATATATTTTTCGTATTCTCAATGATTTTCCCTGTCACTTCAAGTATTCAAGAATCACGTTGCCGTATATTTTATGATTCCCCGGATATATTTTTCGTATTCTCAATGATTTTTCCTGTCACTTCAAGTATTCAAGAATCACGATGCCGTATATTTTCTGATTCCCCGGATATATTTTTCGTATTCTCAATGATTTTTCCTGTCACTTCAAGTATTCAAGAATCACGATGCCGTATATTTTCTGATTCCCCGGATATATTTTTCGTATTCTCAATGATTTTCCCTGTCACTTCAAGTATTCAAGAATCACGTTGCCGTATATTTTCTGATTCCCCGGATATATTTTTCGTATTCTCAATGATTTTCCCTGTCACTTCAAGTATTCAAGAATCACGATGCCGTATATTTTCTGATTCCCCGGATATATTTTTCGTATTCTCAATGATTTTCCCTGTCACTTCAAGTATTCAAGAATCACGTTGCCGTATTTTTTCTGATTCCCCGGATATATTTTTCGTATTCTCAATGATTTTTCCTGTCACTTCAAGTATTCAAGAATTACGATGCCGTATATTTTCTGATTCCCCGGATATATTTTTCGTATTCTCAATGATTTTTCCTGTCACTTCAAGTATTCAAGAATCACGATGCCGTATATTTTCTGATTCCCCGGATATATTTTTCGTATTCTCAATGATTTTCCCTGTCACTTCAAGTATTCAAGAATCACGTTGCCGTATATTTTCTGATTCCCCGGATATATTTTTCGTATTCTCAATGATTTTCCCTGTCACTTCAAGTATTCAAGAATCACGATGCCGTATATTTTCTGATTCCCCGGATATATTTTTCGTATTCTCAATGATTTTCCCTGTCACTTCAAGTATTCAAGAATCACGTTGCCGTATTTTTTCTGATTCCCCGGATATATTTTTCGTATTCTCAATGATTTTTCCTGTCACTTCAAGTATTCAAGAATCACGATGCCGTATATTTTCTGATTCCCCGGATATATTTTTCGTATTCTCAATGATTTTTCCTGTCACTTCAAGTATTCAAGAATCACGATGCCGTATATTTTCTGATTCCCCAGATATATTTTTCGTATTCTCAATGATTTTCCCTGTCATTTCTAGTATCCCCGTTTCACGTATCGATTCATCTATAGTATATCAGACATTTTAATTTCCTTCAAAACGTTTTTAATGCAATAATATGATACTATTTGCTCTGGCGTTTTAGTATGCGGACGCTCCAACTCTTCTTGAACTGCTCAAAAACAAAAAGAGTTCCAAAAAGAAAAAAATTAACATACAAATCAGGGAAAAAATGTACTATGCTCATGCAATAAATAAGTGACTAACCTTGAGAAAATGACAATTTCTTTCTGTTACGACTTCTTTCTTCTTCGGCTATGGGCACTTCTATGTCTGATTCATTATCTGAAAATTCTCCCTCTTCGAACTCTTCTTCGAACTCTTCTCCCAACTCTTCTTCGAACTCTTCTTCGAATTCTGGGAACTCTGCTCCACGCTCTTCATCTGAGTCTAGCGAAGAAAATAAATATATTTTATAGCGTATGCAGGATCAATCACAATAGAAAGTATTTTTCTTCAGGCCATGCTTTCATCTTCAGTAGAAACATGTTACTGATGAATTTAAAAGACAGAATCACGCTTTTCAATATTATATTCAGTTTTATCAGGCATGTTTCGGAAGGTCTTCCTGCATCTTCAGTGCACATCAATTAATTTAACATGATATGATATGATATGATATCTCAGCTATGCAGATGAAAAACTGAACCAATTTTGCTGCAAGTTTGAAGAACTGCTAGGGAGGATAGTTGTACACCCAATATGCACCTACATGGTCATCTCAAGCAATGCATTGTGGATTATGGGCCTATTTACTCTTTCTGGTGTTTTTCCTTTGAGAGGTATAACGGCATACTTGGAGACTATCAAACTAACAACACCAATATTGGTAAGTGACATGATATGATGTTAACACTAGATCATAACAAACCTCTGTTGTGGTTCCCAATCATCTCACTGACTTAGATTTAGAGATAGTGAAGCAAATAAAATAAAACCACATACCATACCATATTTCCCCTAATTAAGCCCCAAGCCTCTAACAAGCCCCCTTCAAATAACTAACCCCCAGTTCAGGGACTGCAGAACACCCTAAAAAGTTTTGGGGCTAAGATTGGAAAATATAAGTGACTAGTATGGGAAAAGGGAAAAAGTGGTGGGGGTAAAGCCCTACCATGCCTTCCCGCTCTTCGGTCCATGCAGTCTGAAGCACCAAACATTTAATATGCCCCCACCCCTACTTAAAGACAACTTCACTCAAGTACATACAGTATTGAAACATGTGACACTAAGTAATCATTATTTGATTTATCAACAGGGCTTCAAATCATGAGAAAATTTGACAGAGACAAGCAAGTTATGATGTCACAATTCCCAAAAGAAATGGCACATGTTACCCAGATTATTGAATCTGCAACAAATCCCAAAGGGACATTATTGGAAATGACACTTCCAAGTAAACAGTATTTAGAAATACTTTCATTACAAATGAGCAGTCCTTTAGAAGTTAACTTTGCAAAAACACCAGATCAGGTTCCTCTTCTACCCATGAAAAGGAAAGCTTTAGAACAAGGAGAAAAGAGAAAATTGGAAGAAATGTATGCATTAATTTATGACACTTCTAATATTAAACATGTATCCAAATTTTGTCAATCCTTTACACAGCTATCATATACAGGTAATTTGTACAGTTCTAGTACTACGAAAGATGACAATGCTTCAATAATTATCACAGCAACATGGTGTGATGAAATGAAGCGACCAGCAATACTCAGAGTATTCTTGTTGCATGATGTTATTTTGAAAGTTGAAAATAACAGCCAACAGAAAAATACACATGTTTTAGCTAAAGTAGATTGGTACAGTACTTACTCTGGATAATATTTATTCTCATCCAGTGGAAACATGGTCAACTGTTTATGAGCCTTACTCAAAATTTTCATTCATGCCAGTTGGTAGATTCCAACAAAAATGTGTTGTTGTAAGAGGAACAGTTAAGGCAAGTGGTAATAGGAAGGATCAAGTCAATATTGTTATCCCTCTGCCTTTAGAAACCAGGATATAATCATGGGTTATTAATCAAGTATAGTGTAACTATGACTGTTAATGATTACAGAAAACTTATGAAAGTGCTATTTGGCTTAGACATTGGTAAACAATGATCCATTTTTTGTTTTCATTTGTCAGAAGAAGTACAGTGGATATAATTGGAGCACAACAGTGAGAAGAAAAACAAAATACCTTTAGTGTCTGTTTTTCTTTGTGATTTTAACCAAAGTGAATTATTAGTTACTTGATAACTGATAGAGTACAAACACTAAATATACCAGTGCTATCTCATTAGTACTAAATACATCAAAACTGGTAAAAAAAACTCAAAATCAAGAAAAAAGATGCATTTCACATAATGTTTGTACTCTAGTTGGTAACTATTAAGATCTAAATAATTAGTAAATATTTCACATATGTATGGCAAGCACTCTATTAATATATTGAGTGCAAGATATTTATTTCAAAACATATATGTTAATTCTGTTTTTTGTTTTATATTCTGATACTAAATAAACTATTGCTAAATATTGTCAATATTTCTCCAAAATATAAAAGTACTTTCACTCTGATCTAGAGCCTGGAAATTGAATTCTTCTTCTTATTTCAAGTATATAGTATGTGCACAATTATATATTATAGATTTCATTATTGAACAGTACAGTATTAACAGCTATAAGTTGCTTTTAAAATATTTGAGATACAAGGCCCATGTCAGGTGGCTTGCTTGCATTTACACCTACTTCAAAAAGGGCGACAGGTCATTCCAAGACAGAAAGCTATTCTTGGATATTGAAAAGCATGACCTACTGTATTTCCTATCGCCTATGACAACCTTTTATGAAATTGGTATATACACATGTCAAAGGACAGAGAATTGTTCCTGCACAATTATTCAAAAAAATATTTCATAACATCAATATAAAATGCACAAATTTAAACATTTCTCTGTTGTGTGGTGTAAATACTCTGAGATTTGTAGATACTCTCTGTACTGTGATATAAATACTCAGGGATTTGTAGAGCACTCAAAATCAAGAAAATAATTTTGCAATAACTACTATAACTTTTGTCTCCCTGTTGAGTCAAATGAGAAGTATACACCAGTATATGTTATGACAGAATCATAGAGACTTTAGTGAGTGATGCACGGCAGCTCCATGTTTTAACTCTATAACACTCTTTTACTATTTGTTTAAGGCAAGATGACGTTGGGCATAAGAAAGTAGAAATCTTGTAAACTAAATAGCCAAATGAATAAATATCACTATAGATTGATTGCTTGTAGCTTCCATTGATTATTTCTGGAGCAATGTGCCTATATCTCAGATGATACCTAATTTGTTCCTCGCTTGTCAGATTCTTAGTATTTCCTTTTTCTGGCTTACAGCTCTTACCAAAGTCAACTAAAACTGGAATGAACTCATCCTTATGTTTATATACAACAACATTATCAGATTTGATGTCATTATGCAAATAGCCACAACTATGTATGTGGTCAATGCCCTTTGTCAACTTATTTAAGAGAGAATGCCACTGTTTGTCAATGAGGGTAATGGAACCCTTTTCATTAAACATTGAATGCAAAGTAACTGAGACGTTGTCAATACCATAAAACTGCATAACAATTTTCAGTGGTTCCTTATCTATGCTGACACCCAACAAGGTAGGTATACATTCATTGCACCTCAAGTTCAGCAAAATTTTAGCTTCATGAAAAAGTGCCCTTCTTAGCTCTGTTGTTGTCTGAGTTTCATAATGTTTCAAGAGCTTGACAGCAACATAGCTTCCTTTATAGCTACATAGCTTGACAGTTCCAAACACACCAGAACCAAGCACATTGTCATTATTGGAGTCAGATTCAAAACTAAGCATTTCAGCTGGTATGAAGAATGAGTCAGGAAGCCAAGTGACAGGTTTGGTTACTTGTATCGCAAGAGCACGGTCCTTCTCAAAACGCTCTGCCTTCCATTCCTTGTAATATTTATTGGCAACATGCTCTGCTAGTTTTCGCTTTTTAACTTCATTTTTGTGTAAAGTATCCATTTGCTGAAGTTCTTGTCTCAGTTCCTCTGAACAGCCTTCACTTGACTCCTTATGGTCAACCATCCTTAACCCACAGTAAACACTTTTTCTTTCCTTTCCTTTTCGCTTTCGCAAACATCTCTTGAAAGCCTCAACAATAACAGATCTTTGCTGGCTGTAGCTAATGTTACCAAATTTTGTAACAAGATCCTCTCTAACAACAGCAGTAAAAACACATTCATTGTGGTGAATGTCTTGACAATTGAAGGCTTCAAATTTTGAGGATAATTTCAACCTGAAAGAAAAGAAAGTCTAAGTTCTATTGACTTCAAATGATCATCAATGATTTTCAACACTTGATATCTATTAGGTGAATTATTTATAGGAACCTTTGAACATATCCAAGACAAACCAATGTTTTGATTACACCCTGCATGACCCTGAACCTGGATTATTTACAAATTAATAAAGCACTGCAATTTTTTTCTCGTTGTAATTTATCTCTTAAATCTTACTTAGCACCATACTATCCAATCACATAAGTATAAGACCATAATCGAGAACATATTTAAAGTCTTGCTTTAATGCAAGTATGATTGACAAAAAAATGAACGCCATAACTAAGGTATTGTGAGTCCTCTAGCTGAGCTAAGCAAAAATAGAATTGTGCATAATTGATATAACTATTCTTGCTTACCATTCGGCCATTGACTTGATACTTGATTGAGGAAAATCTGACTTTGTTTTGAGTGCATCAAACGAATCCATCTTACATTGAATATTGACGCCGACTCAATAAACAAACGTGACTCGTGCTGCATTGAATCATGGGCCGTGGACATTTGTCCACGGCCCATGGCTCTTTGCGCACTTTCAGTCAGGATTCAGTCATCATCGTTACTCCCTACACTTCAATACAATACAATACCATAAATTGTACTTAAACACGATTAAAGCTTAAAGCCATTCCGCTTGTGGAGTCGTGTATCTACAAGTAAACTGACTAATTTAGTAAATGACTAATTTAATTATAACATAATCAATGATACTAAGACCCAGTTTAGACATCGAATCCCCACGCGCCGAATCCAACGCAAACGAATTCATAATATTATATATAAATGATATAATGACTGACAATTATATCAGTCACTGACACTGGAAATCGAATGGCAAGATTCTACCCATACATGGTCACCTTCAAATTCTGAAAGTTCGGCCTTCTTCCCCTGGTTTTGGGTCCCGCGCATGCGCGGCCTGAAAGATGTGCACTTTTCGATTTTGGAAATTAACAATTTTTACCACGGAAATGGATTCCTGGCAAGATTCTACACATACATGGTCACCTTCAAATTCTGAAAGTTCGGCCTTCTTCCCCTGGTTTTGGTTCCCGCGCATGCGCGACCTGAAAGATGTGCACTTTTCGATTTTGGAAATTAACAATTTTTACCACGGAAATGGATTCCTGGCAAGATTCTACACATACATGGTCACCTTCAAATTGTGAAAATTCCGCCTTCTTCCCCTTGTTTTGGGTCCCGCGCATGCGCGGCCTGAAAGATGTGCACTTTTCGATTTTGGAATTTGACAATTTTGACCACGGAAATGGATTCCTGGCAAGATTCTACCCATACATGGTCACCTTCAAATTGTGAAAATTCCGCCTTCTTCCCCTGGTTTTGGGTCCCGCGCATGCGCGGCCTGAAAGATGTGCACTTTTCGATTTTGAAATTTGACAATTTTGACCACGGAAATGGATTCCTGGCAAGATTCTACCCATACTTGGTCACCTTCAAATTGTGAAAATTCCGCCTTCTTCCCCTGGTTTTGGGTCCCGCGCATGCGCCTCCTGAAAGATGTGCACTTTTCGATTTTGGAATTTGACAATTTTGACCACGGAAATGGATTCCAGGAAAGATTCTACCCATACATGGTCACCTTCAAATTGTGAAAATTCCGCCTTCTTCCCCTGGTTTTGGGTCCCGCGCATGCGCGGCCTGAAAGATGTCAACTTTTCGATTTTGGAATTTGACAATTTTGACCACGGAAATGGATTCCTGGAAAGATTCTACCCATACATGGTCACCTTCAAATTGTGAAAATTCCGCCTTCTTCCCCTGGTTTTGGGTCCCGCGCATGCGCGGCCTGAAAGATGTGCAGTTTTCGATTTTTGAATTTGACAATTTTGACCACGGAAATGGATTCCTGGCAAGATTCTATCCATACATGGTCACCTTCAAATTGTGAAAATTCCTTCTTCTTCCCCTGGTTTTGGGTCCCGCGCATGCGCGGCCTGAAAGATGTGCACTTTTCGATTTTGGAATTTGACAATTTTGACCACGGAAATGGATTCTTGGAAAGATTCTACCCATACATGGTCACCTTCAAATTGTGAAAATTCCGCCTTCTTCCCCTGGTTTTGGGTCCCGCGCATGCGCAGCTGCAAAGATGGGCACTTTGGGGGGTCGGAGTTTGGGGATTTTGAGCACGGAATCCGATTGCCCAGACGATTCTGGCACTACATGGTCACGTTTATTTTGTGAAACTTCGGCCTCCTTGCCCGGTTCTGGGGGCCGCGCATGCGCGGCAGCAAAGATGGGCACTTTGGGGGGTCGGAGTTTGGGGATTTTGAGCACGGAATCCGATTGCCCAGACGATTCTGACCCTACATGGTCACGTTTATTTTGTGAAAATTCGGCCTCCTTGCCCGGTTGTGGGGGTCGCGCATGCGCAGCAGCAAAGATGGGCACTTTGGGGGGTCGGAGTTTGGGGATTTTGAGCACGGAATCCGATTGCCCAGACGATTCTGGCCCTACATGGTCACGTTTATTTTGTGAAAATTCGGCCTCCTTGCCCGGTTGTGGGGGCCGCGCATGCGCAGCAGCAAAGATGGGCACTTTGGGGGGTCGGAGTTTGGGGATTTTGAGCACGGAATCCGATTGCCCAGACGATTCTGGCCCTACATGGTCACGTTTATTTTGTGAAAATTCGGCCTCCTTGCCCGGTTGTGGGGGCCGCGCATGCGCAGCAGCAAAGATGGGCACTTTGGGGGGTCGGAGTTTGGGGATTTTGAGCACGGAATCCGATTGCCCAGACGATTCTGGCCCTACATGGTCACGTTTATTTTGTGAAAATTCGCACTCCTTGCCCGGTTGTGGGGGCCGCTCATGCGCAGCAGCAAAGATGGGCACTTTGGGGGGTCGGAGTTTGGGGATTTTGAGCACGGAATCCGATTGCCCAGACGATTCTGGCCCTACATGGTCACGTTTATTTTGTGAAAATTCGGCCTCCTTGCCCGGTTGTGGGGGCCGCGCATGCGCAGCAGCAAAGATGGGCACTTTGGGGGGTCGGAGTTTGGGGATTTTGAGCACGGAATCCGATTGCCCAGACGATTCTGGCCCTACATGGTCACGTTTATTTTGTGAAAATTCGGCCTCCTTGCCCGGTTCTGGGGGCCGCGCATGCGCAGCAGCAAAGATGGGCACTTTGGGGGGTCGGAGTTTGGGGATTTTGAGCACGGAATCCGATTGCCCAGACGATTCTGGCCCTACATGGTCACGTTTATTTTGTGAAAATTCGGCCTCCTTGCCCGGTTCTGGGGGCCGCGCATGCGAAGCTGCAAAGATCGGCACTTTGGGGGGTCGGAGTTTGGGGAATTTGAGCACGGATTCGGACTGGGCGGACGATTCTGGCCCAACATGGTCACGTTGATTTTGTGAAAATTCGCACTCCTTGCCTGGTTCTGGGGGCCGCGCATGCGCAGCTGCAAAGATGGGCACTTTGGGGGGTCGGAGTTTGGGGATTTTGAGCACGGATTCGGACTGGGCGGACGATTCTGGCCCAACATGGTCACGTTTATTTTGTGAAAATTCGCACTCCTTGCCTGGTTCTGGGGGCCGCGCATGCGCAGCTGCAAAGATGGGCACTTTGGGGGTCGGAGTTTGGGGATTTTGAGCACGGATTCGGACTGGGCGGACGATTCTGGCCCAACATGGTCACGTTTATTTTGTGAAAATTCGCACTCCTTGCCTGGTTCTGGGGGCCGCGCATGCGCAGCTGCAAAGATGGGCACTTTGGGGGGTCGGAGTTTGGGGATTTTGAGCACGGATTCGGACTGGGCGGACGATTCTGGCCCAACATGGTCACGTTTATTTTGTGAAAATTCGCACTCTTTGCCTGGTTCTGGGGGCCGCGCATGCGCAGCTGCAAAGATTGGCACTTTGGGGGGTCGGAGTTTGGGGATTTTGAGCACGGATTCGGACTGGGCGGACGATTCTGGCCCTACATGGTCACGTTTATTTTGTGAAAATTCGCACTCCTTGCCTGGTTCTGGGGGCCGCGCATGCGCAGCTGCAAAGATGGGCACTTTGGGGGGTCGGAGTTTGGGGATTTTGAGCACGGATTCGGACTGGGCGGACGATTCTGGCCCTACATGGTCACGTTTATTTTGTGAAAATTCGCACTCCTTGCCTGGTTCTGGGTGCCGCGCATGCGCAGCTGCAAAGATTGGCACTTTGGGGGGTCGGTGTTTGGGGATTTTGAGCACGGATTCGGACTGGGCGGACGATTCTTGCCCTACATGGTCACGTTTATTTTGTGAAAATTCGCACTCCTTGCCTGGTTCTGGGGGCCGCGCATGCGCAGCTGCAAAGATGGGCACTTTGGGGGGTCGGAGTTTGGGGATTTTGAGCACGGATTCGGACTGGGCGGACGATTCTGGCCCTACATGGTCACGTTTATTTTGTGAAAATTCGCACTCCTTGCCTGGTTCTGGGGGCCGCGCATGCGCAGCTGCAAAGATGGGCACTTTGGGGTTCGGAGTTTGGGGATTTTGAGCACGGATTCGGACTGGGCGGACGATTCTGGCCCTACATGGTCACGTTTATTTTGTGAAAATTCGCACTCCTTGCCTGGTTCTGGGTGCCGCGCATGCGCAGCTACAAAGATGGGCACTTTGGGGGGTCGGAGTTTGGGGATTTTGAGCACGGATTCGGACTGGGCGGACGATTCTGGCCCAACATGGTCACGTTTATTTTGTGAAAATTCGCACTCCTTGCCTGGTTCTGGGGGCCGCGCATGCGCAGCTGCAAAGATGGGCACTTTGGGGGGTCGGAGTTTGGGGATTTTGAGCACGGATTCGGACTGGGCGGACGATTCTGGCCCAACATGGTCACGTTTATTTTGTGAAAATTCGCACTCCTTGCCTGGTTCTGGGGGCCGCGCATGCGCAGCTGCAAAGATTGGCACTTTGGGGGGTCGGAATTTGGGGATTTTGAGCACGGATTCGGACTGGGCGGACGATTCTGGCCCTACATGGTCACGTTTATTTTGTGAAAATTCGCACTCCTTGCCTGGTTCTGGGGGCCGCGCATGCGCAGCTGCAAAGATGGGCACTTTGGGGGGTCGGAGTTTGGGGATTTGGAGCACGGATTCGGACTGGGCGGACGATTCTGGCCCTACATGGTCACGTTTATTTTGTGAAAATTCGCACTCCTTGCCTGGTTCTGGGGGCCGCGCATGCGCAGCTGCAAAGATGGGCACTTTGGGGGGTCGGAGTTTGGGGATTTTGAGCACGGATTCGGACTGGGCGGACGATTCTGGCCCTACATGGTCACGTTTATTTTGTGAAAATTCGCACTCCTTGCCTGGTTCTGGGGGCCGCGCATGCGCAGCTGCAAAGATGGGCACTTTGGGGGGTCGGAGTTTGGGGATTTTGAGCACGGATTCGGACTGGGCGGACGATTCTGGCCCTACGTGGTCACGTTTATTTTGTGAAAATTCGCACTCCTTGCCTGGTTCTGGGGGCCGCGCATGCGCAGCTGCAAAGATGGGCACTTTGGGGGGTCGGAGTTTGGGGATTTTGAGCACGGATTCGGACTGGGCGGACGATTCTGGCCCAACATGGTCACGTTTATTTTGTGAAAATTCGCACTCCTTGCCTGGTTCTGGGGGCCGTGCATGCGCAGCTGCAAAGATGGGCACTTTGGGGGGTCGGAGTTTGGGGATTTTGAGCACGGATTCGGACTGGGCGGACGATTCTGGCCCAACATGGTCACGTTGACTTTGTGAAAATTCGCACTCCTTGCCTGGTTCTGGGGGCCGCGCATGCGCAGCTGCAAAGATGGGCACTTTGGGGGGTCGGAGTTTGGGGATTTTGAGCACGGATTCGGACTGGGCGGACGATTCTGTCCCAACATGGTCACGTTTATTTTGTGAAAATTCGCACTCCTTGCTTGGTTCTGGGGGCCGCGCATGCGCAGCTGCAAAGATTGGCACTTTGGGGGGTCGGAGTTTGGGGATTTTGAGCACGGATTCGGATTGGGCGGACGATTCTGGCCCTACATGGTCACGTTTATTTTGTGAAAATTCGCACTCCTTGCCTGGTTCTGGGGGCCGCGCATGCGCAGCTGCAAAGATTGGCACTTTGGGGGGTCGGAGTTTGGGGATTTTGAGCACGGATTCGGACTGGGCGGACGATTCTGGCCCTACATGGTCACGTTTATTTTGTGAAAATTCGCACTCCTTGCCTGGTTCTGGGGGCCGCGCATGCGCAGCTGCAAAGATGGGCACTTTGGGGGGTCGGAGTTTGGGGATTTTGAGCACGGATTCAGACTGGGCGGACGATTCTGGCCCTACATGGTCACGTTTATTTTGTGAAAATTCGCACTCCTTGCCTGGTTCTGGGGGCCGCGCATGCGCAGCTGCAAAGATTGGCACTTTGAAGGGTCGGAGTTTGGGGATTTTGAGCACGGATTCGGACTGGGCGGACGATTCTGGCCCTACATGGTCACGTTTATTTTGTGAAAATTCGCACTCCTTGCCTGGTTCTGGGGGCCGCGCATGCGCAGCTGCAAAGATGGGCACTTTGGGGGGTCGGAGTTTGGGGATTTGGAGCACGGATTCGGACTGGGCGGACGATTCTGGCCCTACATGGTCACGTTTATTTTGTGAAAATTCGCACTCCTTGCCTGGTTCTGGGGGCCGCGCATGCGCAGCTGCAAAGATTGGCACTTTGGGGGGTCGGAGTTTGGGGATTTTGAGCACGGATTCGGACTGGGCGGACGATTCTGGCCCTACATGGTCACGTTTATTTTGTGAAAATTCGCACTCCTTGCCTGGTTCTGGGTGCCGCGCATGCGCAGCTACAAAGATGGGCACTTTGGGGGGTCGGAGTTTGGGGATTTTGAGCACGGATTCGGACTGGGCGGACGATTCTGGCCCTACATGGTCACGTTTATTTTGTGAAAATTCGCACTCCTTGCCTGGTTCTGGGGGCCGCGCATGCGCAGCTGCAAAGATGGGCACTTTGGGGGGTCGGAGTTTGGGGATTTTGAGCACGGATTCGGACTGGGCGGACGATTCTGGCCCAACATGGTCACGTTTATTTTGTGAAAATTCGCACTCTTTGCCTGGTTCTGGGGGCCGCGCATGCATAGCTGCAAAGATTGGCACTTTGGGGGGTCGGAGTTTGGGGATTTTGAGCACGGATTCGGACTGGGCGGACGATTCTGGCCCTACATGGTCACGTTTATTTTGTGAAAATTCGCACTCCTTGCCTGGTTCTGGGGGCCGCGCATGCGCAGCTGCAAAGATGGGCACTTTGGGGGGTCGGAGTTTGGGGATTTTGAGCACGGATTCGGACTGGGCGGACGATTCTGGCCCTACATGGTCACGTTTATTTTGTGAAAATTCGCACTCCTTGCCTGGTTCTGGGGGCCGCGCATGCGCAGCTGCAAAGATTGGCACTTTGGGGGGTCGGTGTTTGGGGATTTTGAGCACGGATTCGGACTGGGCGGACGATTCTGGCCCTACATGGTCACGTTTATTTTGTGAAAATTCGCACTCCTTGCCTGGTTCTGGGGGCCGCGCATGCGCAGCTGCAAAGATGGGCACTTTGGGGGGTCGGAGTTTGGAGATTTTGAGCACGGATTCGGACTGGGCGGAAGATTCTGGCCCTACATGGTCACGTTTATTTTGTGAAAATTCGCACTCCTTGCCTGGTTCTGGGGGCCGCGCATGCGCAGCTGCAAAGATGGGCACTTTGAGGTTCGGAGTTTGGGGATTTTGAGCACGGATTCGGACTGGGCGGACGATTCTGGCTCTACATGGTCACGTTTATTTTGTGAAAATTCGCACTCCTTGCCTGGTTCTGGGGGCCGCGCATGCGGAGCTGCAAAGATGGGCACTTTGGGGGGTCGGAGTTTGGGGATTTTGAGCACGGATTCGGACTAAGCGGACGATTCTGGCCCTACGTGGTCATGTTTATTTTGTGAAAATTCGCACTCCTTGCCTGGTTCTGGGGGCCGCGCATGCGCAGCTGCAAAGATGGGCACTTTGGGGGGTCGGAGTTTGGGGATTTTGAGCACGGATTCGGACTGGGCGGACGATTCTGGCCCTACATGGTCACGTTTATTTTGTGAAAATTCGCACTCCTTGCCTGGTTCTGGGGGCCGCGCATGCGCAGCTGCAAAGATGGGCACTTTGGGGGGTCGGAGTTTGGGGATTTTGAGCACGGATTCGGACTGGGCGGACGATTCTGGCCCTACATGGTCACGTTTATTTTGTGAAAATTCGCACTCCTTGCCTGGTTCTGGGGGCCGCGCATGCGCAGCTGCAAAGATAGGCACTTTGGGGGGTCGGAGTTTGGGGATTTTGAGCACGGATTCGGACTGGGCGGACGATTCTGGCCCTACATGGTCACGTTTATTTTGTGAAAATTCGCACTCCTTGCCTGGTTCTGGGGGTCGCGTATGCGCAGCTGCAAAGATGGGCACTTTGGGGGGTCGGAGTTTGGGGATTTTGAGCACGGATTCGGACTGGGCGGACGATTCTGGCCCTACATGGTCACGTTTATTTTGTGAAAATTCGCACTCCTTGCCTGGTTCTGGGGGCCGCGCATGCGCAGCTGCAAAGATTGGCACTTTGGGGGGTCGGTGTTTGGGGATTTTGAGCACGGATTCGGACTGGGCGGACGATTCTGGCCCTACATGGTCACGTTTATTTTGTGAAAATTCGCACTCCTTGCCTGGTTCTGGGGGCCGCGCATGCGGAGCTGCAAAGATGGGCACTTTGGGGGGTCGGAGTTTGGGGATTTTGAGCACGGATTCGGACTGGGCGGACGATTCTGGCCCTACGTGGTCACGTTTATTTTGTGAAAATTCGCACTCCTTGCCTGGTTCTGGGGGCCGCGCATGCGCAGCTGCAAAGATGGGCACTTTGGGGGGTCGGAGTTTGGGGATTTTGAGCACGGATTCGGACTGGGCGGACGATTCTGGCCCAACATGGTCACGTTTATTTTGTGAAAATTCGCACTCCTTGCCTGGTTCTGGGGGCCGCGCATGCGCAGCTGCAAACATGGGCACTTTGGGGGGTCGGAGTTTGGGGATTTTGAGCACGGATTCGGACTGGGCGGACGATTCTGGCCCAACATGGTCACGTTTATTTTGTGAAAATTCGCACTCCTTGCCTGGTTCTGGGGGCCGCGCATGCGCAGCTGCAAAGATTGGCACTTTGGGGGGTCGGTGTTTGGGGATTTTGAGCACGGATTCGGACTGGGCGGACGATTCTGGCCCTACATGGTCACGTTTATTTTGTGAAAATTCGCACTCCTTGCCTGGTTCTGGGGGCCGCGCATGCGCAGCTGCAAAGATGGGCACTTTGGGGGGTCGGAGTTTGGAGATTTTGAGCACGGATTCGGACTGGGCGGACGATTCTGGCCCAACATGGTCACGTTTATTTTGTGAAAATTCGCACTCCTTGCCTGGTTCTGGGGGCCGCGCATGCGCAGCTGCAAACATGGGCACTTTGGGGGGTCGGAGTTTGGGGATTTTGAGCACGGATTCGGACTGGGCGGACGATTCTGGCCCAACATGGTCACGTTTATTTTGTGAAAATTCGCACTCCTTGCCTGGTTCTGGGGGCCGCGCATGCGCAGCTGCAAAGATTGGCACTTTGGGGGGTCGGTGTTTGGGGATTTTGAGCACGGATTCGGACTGGGCGGACGATTCTGGCCCTACATGGTCACGTTTATTTTGTGAAAATTCGCACTCCTTGCCTGGTTCTGGGGGCCGCGCATGCGCAGCTGCAAAGATGGGCACTTTGGGGGGTCGGAGTTTGGAGATTTTGAGCACGGATTCGGACTGGGCGGAAGATTCTGGCCCTACATGGTCACGTTTATTTTGTGAAAATTCGCACTCCTTGCCTGGTTCTGGGGGCCGCGCATGCGGAGCTGCAAAGATGGGCACTTTGGGGGGTCGGAGTTTGGGGATTTTGAGCACGGATTCGGACTGGGCGGACGATTCTGGCCCTACGTGGTCACGTTTATTTTGTGAAAATTCGCACTCCTTGCCTGGTTCTGGGGGCCGCGCATGCGGAGCTGCAAAGATTGGCACTTTGGGGGGTCGGTGTTTGGGGATTTTGAGCACGGATTCGGACTGGGCGGACGATTCTGGCCCTACATGGTCACGTTTATTTTGTGAAAATTCGCACTCCTTGCCTGGTTCTGGGGGCCGCGCATGCGCAGCTGCAAAGATGGGCACTTTGGGGGGTCGGAGTTTGGGGATTTTGAGCACGGATTCGGACTGGGCGGACGATTCTGGCCCTACATGGTCACGTTTATTTTGTGAAAATTCGCACTCCTTGCCTGGTTCTGGGGGCCGCGCATGCGCAGCTGCAAAGATGGGCACTTTGGGGGGTCGGAGTTTGGGGATTTTGAGCACGGATTCGGACTGGGCGGACGATTCTGGCCCAACATGGTCACGTTTATTTTGTGAAAATTCGCACTCTTTGCCTGGTTCTGGGGGCCGCGCATGCGCAGCTGCAAAGATAGGCACTTTGGGGGGTCGGAGTTTGGGGATTTTGAGCACGGATTCGGACTGGGCGGACGATTCTGCCCCTACATGGTCACGTTTATTTTGTGAAAATTCGCACTCCTTGCCTGGTTCTGGGGGCCGCGCATGCGCAGCTGCAAAGATGGGCACTTTGGGGGGTCGGAGTTTGGGGATTTTGAGCACGGATTCGGACTGGGCGGACGATTCTGGCCCTACATGGTCACGTTTATTTTGTGAAAATTCGCACTCCTTGCCTGGTTCTGGGGGCCGCGCATGCGCAGCTGCAAAGATGGGCACTTTGGGGTTCGGAGTTTGGGGATTTTGAGCACGGATTCGGACTGGGCGGACGATTCTGGCCCTACATGGTCACGTTTATTTTGTGAAAATTCGCACTCCTTGCCTGGTTCTGGGGGCCGCGCATGCGCAGCTGCAAAGATGGGCACTTTGGGGGGTCGGAGTTTGGGGATTTTGAGCACGGATTCGGACTGGGCGGACGATTCTGGCCCTACGTGGTCACGTTTATTTTGTGAAAATTCGCACTCCTTGCCTGGTTCTGGGGGCCGCGCATGCGCAGCTGCAAAGATGGGCACTTTGGGGGGTCGGAGTTTGGGGATTTTGAGCACGGATTCGGACTGGGCGGACGATTCTGGCCCAACATGGTCACGTTTATTTTGTGAAAATTCGCACTCCTTGCCTGGTTCTGGGGGCCGCGCATGCGCAGCTGCAAAGATGGGCACTTTGGGGGGTCGGAGTTTGGGGATTTTGAGCACGGATTCGGACTGGGCGGACGATTCTGGCCCAACATGGTCACGTTTATTTTGTGAAAATTCGCACTCCTTGCCTGGTTCTGGGGGCCGCGCATGCGCAGCTGCAAAGATTGGCACTTTGGGGGGTCGGAGTTTGGGGATTTTGAGCACGGATTCGGACTGGGCGGACGATTCTGGCCCTACATGGTCACGTTTATTTTGTGAAAATTCGCACTCCTTGCCTGGTTCTGGGGGCCACGCATGCGCAGCTGCAAAGATGGGCACTTTGGGGGGTCGGAGTTTGGGGATTTTGAGCACGGATTCGGACTGGGCGGAAGATTCTGGCCCTACATGGTCACGTTTATTTTGTGAAAATTCGCACTCCTTGCCTGGTTCTGGGGGCCGCGCATGCGCAGCTGCAAAGATGGGCACTTTGGGGTTCGGAGTTTGGGGATTTTGAGCACGGATTCGGACTGGGCGGACGATTCTGGCCCTACATGGTCACGTTTATTTTGTGAAAATTCGCACTCCTTGCCTGGTACTGGGGGCCGCGCATGCGCAGCTGCAAAGATGGGCACTTTGGGGGGTCGGAGTTTGGGGATTTTGAGCACGGATTCGGACTGGGCGGACGATTCTGGCCCTACGTGGTCACGTTTATTTTGTGAAAATTCGCACTCCTTGCCTGGTTCTGGGGGCCGCGCATGCGCAGCTGCAAAGATGGGCACTTTGGGGGGTCGGAGTTTGGGGATTTTGAGCACGGATTCGGACTGGGCGGACGATTCTGGCCCAACATGGTCACGTTTATTTTGTGAAAATTCGCACTCCTTGCCTGGTTCTGGGGGCCGCGCATGCGCAGCTGCAAAGATGGGCACTTTGGGGGGTCGGAGTTTGGGGATTTTGAGCACGGATTCGGACTGGGCGGACGATTCTGGCCCAACATGGTCACGTTTATTTTGTGAAAATTCGCACTCCTTGCCTGGTTCTGGGGGCCGCGCATGCGCAGCTGCAAAGATTGGCACTTTGGGGGGTCGGAGTTTGGGGATTTTGAGCACGGATTCGGACTGGGCGGACGATTCTGGCCCTACATGGTCACGTTTATTTTGTGAAAATTCGCACTCCTTGCCTGGTTCTGGGGGCCGCGCATGCGCAGCTGCAAAGATTGGCACTTTGGGGGGTCGGTGTTTGGGGATTTTGAGCACGGATTCGGACTGGGCGGACGATTCTGGCCCTACATGGTCACGTTTATTTTGTGAAAATTCGCACTCCTTGCCTGGTTCTGGGGGCCACGCATGCGCAGCTGCAAAGATGGGCACTTTGAGGGGTCGGAGTTTGGGGATTTTGAGCACGGATTCGGACTGGGCGGAAGATTCTGGCCCTACATGGTCACGTTTATTTTGTGAAAATTCGCACTCCTTGCCTGGTTCTGGGGGCCGCGCATGCGCAGCTGCAAAGATGGGCACTTTGGGGTTCGGAGTTTGGGGATTTTGAGCACGGATTCGGACTGGGCGGACGATTCTGGCCCTACATGGTCACGTTTATTTTGTGAAAATTCGCACTCCTTGCCTGGTTCTGGGGGCCGCGCATGCGCAGCTGCAAAGATGGGCACTTTGGGGGGTCGGAGTTTGGGGATTTTGAGCACGGATTCGGACTGGGCGGACGATTCTGGCCCTACGTGGTCACGTTTATTTTGTGAAAATTCGCACTCCTTGCCTGGTTCTGGGGGCCGCGCATGCGCAGCTGCAAAGATGGGCACTTTGGGGGGTCGGAGTTTGGGGATTTTGAGCACGGATTCGGACTGGGCGGACGATTCTGGCCCAACATGGTCACGTTTATTTTGTGAAAATTCGCACTCCTTGCCTGGTTCTGGGGGCCGCGCATGCGCAGCTGCAAAGATGGGCACTTTGGGGGGTCGGAGTTTGGGGATTTTGAGCACGGATTCGGACTGGGCGGACGATTCTGGCCCAACATGGTCACGTTTATTTTGTGAAAATTCGCACTCCTTGCCTGGTTCTGGGGGCCGCGCATGCGCAGCTGCAAAGATTGGCACTTTGGGGGGTCGGAGTTTGGGGATTTTGAGCACGGATTCGGACTGGGCGGACGATTCTGGCCCTACATGGTCACGTTTATTTTGTGAAAATTCGCACTCCTTGCCTGGTTCTGGGGGCCACGCATGCGCAGCTGCAAAGATGGGCACTTTGGGGGGTCGGAGTTTGGGGATTTTGAGCACGGATTCGGACTGGGCGGAAGATTCTGGCCCTACATGGTCACGTTTATTTTGTGAAAATTCGCACTCCTTGCCTGGTTCTGGGGGCCGCGCATGCGCAGCTGCAAAGATGGGCACTTTGGGGTTCGGAGTTTGGGGATTTTGAGCACGGATTCGGACTGGGCGGACGATTCTGGCCCTACATGGTCACGTTTATTTTGTGAAAATTCGCACTCCTTGCCTGGTTCTGGGGGCCGCGCATGCGCAGCTGCAAAGATGGGCACTTTGGGGGGTCGGAGTTTGGGGATTTTGAGCACGGATTCGGATTGGGCGGACGATTCTGGCCCTACGTGGTCACGTTTATTTTGTGAAAATTCGCACTCCTTGCCTGGTTCTGGGGGCCGCGCATGCGCAGCTGCAAAGATGGGCACTTTGGGGGGTCGGAGTTTGGGGATTTTGAGCACGGATTCGGACTGGGCGGACGATTCTGGCCCAACATGGTCACGTTTATTTTGTGAAAATTCGCACTCCTTGCCTGGTTCTGGGGGCCGCGCATGCGCAGCTGCAAAGATGGGCACTTTGGGGGGTCGGAGTTTGGGGATTTTGAGCACGGATTCGGACTGGGCGGACGATTCTGGCCCAACATGGTCACGTTTATTTTGTGAAAATTCGCACTCCTTGCCTGGTTCTGGGGGCCGCGCATGCGCAGCTGCAAAGATTGGCACTTTGGGGGGTCGGAGTTTGGGGATTTTGAGCACGGATTCGGACTGGGCGGACGATTCTGGCCCTACATGGTCACGTTTATTTTGTGAAAATTCGCACTCCTTGCCTGGTTCTGGGGGCCGCGCATGCGCAGCTGCAAAGATGGGCACTTTGGGGGGTCGGAGTTTGGGGATTTTGAGCACGGATTCGGACTGGGCGGACGATTCTGGCCCTACATGGTCACGTTTATTTTGTGAAAATTCGCACTCCTTGCCTGGTTCTGGGGGCCGCGCATGCGCAGCTGCAAAGATGGGCACTTTGGGGGGTCGGAGTTTGGGGATTTTGAGCACGGATTCGGACTGGGCGGACGATTCTGGCCCTACATGGTCACGTTTATTTTGTGAAAATTCGCACTCCTTGCCTGGTTCTGGGGGCCGCGCATGCGCAGCTGCAAAGATGGGCACTTTGGGGGGTCGGAGTTTGGGGATTTTGAGCACGGATTCGGACTGGGCGGACGATTCTGGCCCTACATGGTCACGTTTATTTTGTGAAAATTCGCACTCCTTGCCTGGTTCTGGGGGCCGCGCATGCGCAGCTGCAAAGATGGGCACTTTGGGGGGTCGGAGTTTGGGGATTTTGAGCACGGATTCGGACTGGGCGGACGATTCTGGCCCTACATGGTCACGTTTATTTTGTGAAAATTCGCACTCCTTGCCTGGTTCTGGGGGCCGCGCATGCGCAGCTGCAAAGATTGGCACTTTGGGGGGTCGGTGTTTGGGGATTTTGAGCACGGATTCGGACTGGGCGGACGATTCTTGCCCTACATGGTCACGTTTATTTTGTGAAAATTCGCACTCCTTGCCTGGTTCTGGGGGCCGCGCATGCGCAGCTGCAAAGATGGGCACTTTGGGGGGTCGGAGTTTGGGGATTTTGAGCACGGATTCGGACTGGGCGGACGATTCTGGCCCTACATGGTCACGTTTATTTTGTGAAAATTCGCACTCCTTGCCTGGTTCTGGGGGCCGCGCATGCGCAGCTGCAAAGATGGGCACTTTGGGGTTCGGAGTTTGGGGATTTTGAGCACGGATTCGGACTGGGCGGACGATTCTGGCCCTACATGGTCACGTTTATTTTGTGAAAATTCGCACTCCTTGCCTGGTTCTGGGTGCCGCGCATGCGCAGCTACAAAGATGGGCACTTTGGGGGGTCGGAGTTTGGGGATTTTGAGCACGGATTCGGACTGGGCGGACGATTCTGGCCCAACATGGTCACGTTTATTTTGTGAAAATTCGCACTCCTTGCCTGGTTCTGGGGGCCGCGCATGCGCAGCTGCAAAGATGGGCACTTTGGGGGGTCGGAGTTTGGGGATTTTGAGCACGGATTCGGACTGGGCGGACGATTCTGGCCCAACATGGTCACGTTTATTTTGTGAAAATTCGCACTCCTTGCCTGGTTCTGGGGGCCGCGCATGCGCAGCTGCAAAGATTGGCACTTTGGGGGGTCGGAATTTGGGGATTTTGAGCACGGATTCGGACTGGGCGGACGATTCTGGCCCTACATGGTCACGTTTATTTTGTGAAAATTCGCACTCCTTGCCTGGTTCTGGGGGCCGCGCATGCGCAGCTGCAAAGATGGGCACTTTGGGGGGTCGGAGTTTGGGGATTTGGAGCACGGATTCGGACTGGGCGGACGATTCTGGCCCTACATGGTCACGTTTATTTTGTGAAAATTCGCACTCCTTGCCTGGTTCTGGGGGCCGCGCATGCGCAGCTGCAAAGATGGGCACTTTGGGGGGTCGGAGTTTGGGGATTTTGAGCACGGATTCGGACTGGGCGGACGATTCTGGCCCTACATGGTCACGTTTATTTTGTGAAAATTCGCACTCCTTGCCTGGTTCTGGGGGCCGCGCATGCGCAGCTGCAAAGATGGGCACTTTGGGGGGTCGGAGTTTGGGGATTTTGAGCACGGATTCGGACTGGGCGGACGATTCTGGCCCTACGTGGTCACGTTTATTTTGTGAAAATTCGCACTCCTTGCCTGGTTCTGGGGGCCGCGCATGCGCAGCTGCAAAGATGGGCACTTTGGGGGGTCGGAGTTTGGGGATTTTGAGCACGGATTCGGACTGGGCGGACGATTCTGGCCCTACATGGTCACGTTTATTTTGTGAAAATTCGCACTCCTTGCCTGGTTCTGGGGGCCGCGCATGCGCAGCTGCAAAGATGGGCACTTTGGGGGGTCGGAGTTTGGGGATTTTGAGCACGGATTCGGACTGGGCGGACGATTCTGGCCCAACATGGTCACGTTTATTTTGTGAAAATTCGCACTCTTTGCCTGGTTCTGGGGGCCGCGCATGCGCAGCTGCAAAGATAGGCACTTTGGGGGGTCGGAGTTTGGGGATTTTGAGCACGGATTCGGACTGGGCGGACGATTCTGCCCCTACATGGTCACGTTTATTTTGTGAAAATTCGCACTCCTTGCCTGGTTCTGGGGGCCGCGCATGCGCAGCTGCAAAGATGGGCACTTTGGGGGGTCGGAGTTTGGGGATTTTGAGCACGGATTCGGACTGGGCGGACGATTCTGGCCCTACATGGTCACGTTTATTTTGTGAAAATTCGCACTCCTTGCCTGGTTCTGGGGGCCGCGCATGCGCAGCTGCAAAGATGGGCACTTTGGGGTTCGGAGTTTGGGGATTTTGAGCACGGATTCGGACTGGGCGGACGATTCTGGCCCTACATGGTCACGTTTATTTTGTGAAAATTCGCACTCCTTGCCTGGTTCTGGGGGCCGCGCATGCGCAGCTGCAAAGATGGGCACTTTGGGGGGTCGGAGTTTGGGGATTTTGAGCACGGATTCGGACTGGGCGGACGATTCTGGCCCTACGTGGTCACGTTTATTTTGTGAAAATTCGCACTCCTTGCCTGGTTCTGGGGGCCGCGCATGCGCAGCTGCAAAGATGGGCACTTTGGGGGGTCGGAGTTTGGGGATTTTGAGCACGGATTCGGACTGGGCGGACGATTCTGGCCCAACATGGTCACGTTTATTTTGTGAAAATTCGCACTCCTTGCCTGGTTCTGGGGGCCGCGCATGCGCAGCTGCAAAGATGGGCACTTTGGGGGGTCGGAGTTTGGGGATTTTGAGCACGGATTCGGACTGGGCGGACGATTCTGGCCCAACATGGTCACGTTTATTTTGTGAAAATTCGCACTCCTTGCCTGGTTCTGGGGGCCGCGCATGCGCAGCTGCAAAGATTGGCACTTTGGGGGGTCGGAGTTTGGGGATTTTGAGCACGGATTCGGACTGGGCGGACGATTCTGGCCCTACATGGTCACGTTTATTTTGTGAAAATTCGCACTCCTTGCCTGGTTCTGGGGGCCACGCATGCGCAGCTGCAAAGATGGGCACTTTGGGGGGTCGGAGTTTGGGGATTTTGAGCACGGATTCGGACTGGGCGGAAGATTCTGGCCCTACATGGTCACGTTTATTTTGTGAAAATTCGCACTCCTTGCCTGGTTCTGGGGGCCGCGCATGCGCAGCTGCAAAGATGGGCACTTTGGGGTTCGGAGTTTGGGGATTTTGAGCACGGATTCGGACTGGGCGGACGATTCTGGCCCTACATGGTCACGTTTATTTTGTGAAAATTCGCACTCCTTGCCTGGTTCTGGGGGCCGCGCATGCGCAGCTGCAAAGATGGGCACTTTGGGGGGTCGGAGTTTGGGGATTTTGAGCACGGATTCGGACTGGGCGGACGATTCTGGCCCTACGTGGTCACGTTTATTTTGTGAAAATTCGCACTCCTTGCCTGGTTCTGGGGGCCGCGCATGCGCAGCTGCAAAGATGGGCACTTTGGGGGGTCGGAGTTTGGGGATTTTGAGCACGGATTCGGACTGGGCGGACGATTCTGGCCCAACATGGTCACGTTTATTTTGTGAAAATTCGCACTCCTTGCCTGGTTCTGGGGGCCGCGCATGCGCAGCTGCAAAGATGGGCACTTTGGGGGGTCGGAGTTTGGGGATTTTGAGCACGGATTCGGACTGGGCGGACGATTCTGGCCCAACATGGTCACGTTTATTTTGTGAAAATTCGCACTCCTTGCCTGGTTCTGGGGGCCGCGCATGCGCAGCTGCAAAGATTGGCACTTTGGGGGGTCGGAGTTTGGGGATTTTGAGCACGGATTCGGACTGGGCGGACGATTCTGGCCCTACATGGTCACGTTTATTTTGTGAAAATTCGCACTCCTTGCCTGGTTCTGGGGGCCGCGCATGCGCAGCTGCAAAGATTGGCACTTTGGGGGGTCGGTGTTTGGGGATTTTGAGCACGGATTCGGACTGGGCGGACGATTCTGGCCCTACATGGTCACGTTTATTTTGTGAAAATTCGCACTCCTTGCCTGGTTCTGGGGGCCACGCATGCGCAGCTGCAAAGATGGGCACTTTGAGGGGTCGGAGTTTGGGGATTTTGAGCACGGATTCGGACTGGGCGGAAGATTCTGGCCCTACATGGTCACGTTTATTTTGTGAAAATTCGCACTCCTTGCCTGGTTCTGGGGGCCGCGCATGCGCAGCTGCAAAGATGGGCACTTTGGGGTTCGGAGTTTGGGGATTTTGAGCACGGATTCGGACTGGGCGGACGATTCTGGCCCTACATGGTCACGTTTATTTTGTGAAAATTCGCACTCCTTGCCTGGTTCTGGGGGCCGCGCATGCGCAGCTGCAAAGATGGGCACTTTGGGGGGTCGGAGTTTGGGGATTTTGAGCACGGATTCGGACTGGGCGGACGATTCTGGCCCTACGTGGTCACGTTTATTTTGTGAAAATTCGCACTCCTTGCCTGGTTCTGGGGGCCGCGCATGCGCAGCTGCAAAGATGGGCACTTTGGGGGGTCGGAGTTTGGGGATTTTGAGCACGGATTCGGACTGGGCGGACGATTCTGGCCCAACATGGTCACGTTTATTTTGTGAAAATTCGCACTCCTTGCCTGGTTCTGGGGGCCGCGCATGCGCAGCTGCAAAGATGGGCACTTTGGGGGGTCGGAGTTTGGGGATTTTGAGCACGGATTCGGACTGGGCGGACGATTCTGGCCCAACATGGTCACGTTTATTTTGTGAAAATTCGCACTCCTTGCCTGGTTCTGGGGGCCGCGCATGCGCAGCTGCAAAGATTGGCACTTTGGGGGGTCGGAGTTTGGGGATTTTGAGCACGGATTCGGACTGGGCGGACGATTCTGGCCCTACATGGTCACGTTTATTTTGTGAAAATTCGCACTCCTTGCCTGGTTCTGGGGGCCACGCATGCGCAGCTGCAAAGATGGGCACTTTGGGGGGTCGGAGTTTGGGGATTTTGAGCACGGATTCGGACTGGGCGGAAGATTCTGGCCCTACATGGTCACGTTTATTTTGTGAAAATTCGCACTCCTTGCCTGGTTCTGGGGGCCGCGCATGCGCAGCTGCAAAGATGGGCACTTTGGGGTTCGGAGTTTGGGGATTTTGAGCACGGATTCGGACTGGGCGGACGATTCTGGCCCTACATGGTCACGTTTATTTTGTGAAAATTCGCACTCCTTGCCTGGTTCTGGGGGCCGCGCATGCGCAGCTGCAAAGATGGGCACTTTGGGGGGTCGGAGTTTGGGGATTTTGAGCACGGATTCGGATTGGGCGGACGATTCTGGCCCTACGTGGTCACGTTTATTTTGTGAAAATTCGCACTCCTTGCCTGGTTCTGGGGGCCGCGCATGCGCAGCTGCAAAGATGGGCACTTTGGGGGGTCGGAGTTTGGGGATTTTGAGCACGGATTCGGACTGGGCGGACGATTCTGGCCCAACATGGTCACGTTTATTTTGTGAAAATTCGCACTCCTTGCCTGGTTCTGGGGGCCGCGCATGCGCAGCTGCAAAGATGGGCACTTTGGGGGGTCGGAGTTTGGGGATTTTGAGCACGGATTCGGACTGGGCGGACGATTCTGGCCCAACATGGTCACGTTTATTTTGTGAAAATTCGCACTCCTTGCCTGGTTCTGGGGGCCGCGCATGCGCAGCTGCAAAGATTGGCACTTTGGGGGGTCGGAGTTTGGGGATTTTGAGCACGGATTCGGACTGGGCGGACGATTCTGGCCCTACATGGTCACGTTTATTTTGTGAAAATTCGCACTCCTTGCCTGGTTCTGGGGGCCGCGCATGCGCAGCTGCAAAGATGGGCACTTTGGGGGGTCGGAGTTTGGGGATTTTGAGCACGGATTCGGACTGGGCGGACGATTCTGGCCCTACATGGTCACGTTTATTTTGTGAAAATTCGCACTCCTTGCCTGGTTCTGGGGGCCGCGCATGCGCAGCTGCAAAGATGGGCACTTTGGGGGGTCGGAGTTTGGGGATTTTGAGCACGGATTCGGACTGGGCGGACGATTCTGGCCCTACATGGTCACGTTTATTTTGTGAAAATTCGCACTCCTTGCCTGGTTCTGGGGGCCGCGCATGCGCAGCTGCAAAGATGGGCACTTTGGGGGGTCGGAGTTTGGGGATTTTGAGCACGGATTCGGACTGGGCGGACGATTCTGGCCCTACATGGTCACGTTTATTTTGTGAAAATTCGCACTCCTTGCCTGGTTCTGGGGGCCGCGCATGCGCAGCTGCAAAGATGGGCACTTTGGGGGGTCGGAGTTTGGGGATTTTGAGCACGGATTCGGACTGGGCGGACGATTCTGGCCCTACATGGTCACGTTTATTTTGTGAAAATTCGCACTCCTTGCCTGGTTCTGGGGGCCGCGCATGCGCAGCTGCAAAGATTGGCACTTTGGGGGGTCGGTGTTTGGGGATTTTGAGCACGGATTCGGACTGGGCGGACGATTCTTGCCCTACATGGTCACGTTTATTTTGTGAAAATTCGCACTCCTTGCCTGGTTCTGGGGGCCGCGCATGCGCAGCTGCAAAGATGGGCACTTTGGGGGGTCGGAGTTTGGGGATTTTGAGCACGGATTCGGACTGGGCGGACGATTCTGGCCCTACATGGTCACGTTTATTTTGTGAAAATTCGCACTCCTTGCCTGGTTCTGGGGGCCGCGCATGCGCAGCTGCAAAGATGGGCACTTTGGGGTTCGGAGTTTGGGGATTTTGAGCACGGATTCGGACTGGGCGGACGATTCTGGCCCTACATGGTCACGTTTATTTTGTGAAAATTCGCACTCCTTGCCTGGTTCTGGGTGCCGCGCATGCGCAGCTACAAAGATGGGCACTTTGGGGGGTCGGAGTTTGGGGATTTTGAGCACGGATTCGGACTGGGCGGACGATTCTGGCCCAACATGGTCACGTTTATTTTGTGAAAATTCGCACTCCTTGCCTGGTTCTGGGGGCCGCGCATGCGCAGCTGCAAAGATGGGCACTTTGGGGGGTCGGAGTTTGGGGATTTTGAGCACGGATTCGGACTGGGCGGACGATTCTGGCCCAACATGGTCACGTTTATTTTGTGAAAATTCGCACTCCTTGCCTGGTTCTGGGGGCCGCGCATGCGCAGCTGCAAAGATTGGCACTTTGGGGGGTCGGAATTTGGGGATTTTGAGCACGGATTCGGACTGGGCGGACGATTCTGGCCCTACATGGTCACGTTTATTTTGTGAAAATTCGCACTCCTTGCCTGGTTCTGGGGGCCGCGCATGCGCAGCTGCAAAGATGGGCACTTTGGGGGGTCGGAGTTTGGGGATTTGGAGCACGGATTCGGACTGGGCGGACGATTCTGGCCCTACATGGTCACGTTTATTTTGTGAAAATTCGCACTCCTTGCCTGGTTCTGGGGGCCGCGCATGCGCAGCTGCAAAGATGGGCACTTTGGGGGGTCGGAGTTTGGGGATTTTGAGCACGGATTCGGACTGGGCGGACGATTCTGGCCCTACATGGTCACGTTTATTTTGTGAAAATTCGCACTCCTTGCCTGGTTCTGGGGGCCGCGCATGCGCAGCTGCAAAGATGGGCACTTTGGGGGGTCGGAGTTTGGGGATTTTGAGCACGGATTCGGACTGGGCGGACGATTCTGGCCCTACGTGGTCACGTTTATTTTGTGAAAATTCGCACTCCTTGCCTGGTTCTGGGGGCCGCGCATGCGCAGCTGCAAAGATGGGCACTTTGGGGGGTCGGAGTTTGGGGATTTTGAGCACGGATTCGGACTGGGCGGACGATTCTGGCCCAACATGGTCACGTTTATTTTGTGAAAATTCGCACTCCTTGCCTGGTTCTGGGGGCCGTGCATGCGCAGCTGCAAAGATGGGCACTTTGGGGGGTCGGAGTTTGGGGATTTTGAGCACGGATTCGGACTGGGCGGACGATTCTGGCCCAACATGGTCACGTTGACTTTGTGAAAATTCGCACTCCTTGCCTGGTTCTGGGGGCCGCGCATGCGCAGCTGCAAAGATAGGCACTTTGGGGGGTCGGAGTTTGGGGATTTTGAGCACGGATTCGGACTGGGCGGACGATTCTGTCCCAACATGGTCACGTTTATTTTGTGAAAATTCGCACTCCTTGCTTGGTTCTGGGGGCCGCGCATGCGCAGCTGCAAAGATTGGCACTTTGGGGGGTCGGAGTTTGGGGATTTTGAGCACGGATTCGGATTGGGCGGACGATTCTGGCCCTACATGGTCACGTTTATTTTGTGAAAATTCGCACTCCTTGCCTGGTTCTGGGGGCCGCGCATGCGCAGCTGCAAAGATTGGCACTTTGGGGGGTCGGAGTTTGGGGATTTTGAGCACGGATTCGGACTGGGCGGACGATTCTGGCCCTACATGGTCACGTTTATTTTGTGAAAATTCGCACTCCTTGCCTGGTTCTGGGGGCCGCGCATGCGCAGCTGCAAAGATGGGCACTTTGGGGGGTCATAGTTTGGGGATTTTGAGCACGGATTCAGACTGGGCGGACGATTCTGGCCCTACATGGTCACGTTTATTTTGTGAAAATTCGCACTCCTTGCCTGGTTCTGGGGGCCGCGCATGCGCAGCTGCAAAGATTGGCACTTTGAAGGGTCGGAGTTTGGGGATTTTGAGCACGGATTCGGACTGGGCGGACGATTCTGGCCCTACATGGTCACGTTTATTTTGTGAAAATTCGCACTCCTTGCCTGGTTCTGGGGGCCGCGCATGCGCAGCTGCAAAGATGGGCACTTTGGGGGGTCGGAGTTTGGGGATTTGGAGCACGGATTCGGACTGGGCGGACGATTCTGGCCCTACATGGTCACGTTTATTTTGTGAAAATTCGCACTCCTTGCCTGGTTCTGGGGGCCGCGCATGCGCAGCTGCAAAGATTGGCACTTTGGGGGGTCGGAGTTTGGGGATTTTGAGCACGGATTCGGACTGGGCGGACGATTCTGGCCCTACATGGTCACGTTTATTTTGTGAAAATTCGCACTCCTTGCCTGGTTCTGGGTGCCGCGCATGCGCAGCTACAAAGATGGGCACTTTGGGGGGTCGGAGTTTGGGGATTTTGAGCACGGATTCGGACTGGGCGGACGATTCTGGCCCTACATGGTCACGTTTATTTTGTGAAAATTCGCACTCCTTGCCTGGTTCTGGGGGCCGCGCATGCGCAGCTGCAAAGATGGGCACTTTGGGGGGTCGGAGTTTGGGGATTTTGAGCACGGATTCGGACTGGGCGGACGATTCTGGCCCAACATGGTCACGTTTATTTTGTGAAAATTCGCACTCTTTGCCTGGTTCTGGGGGCCGCGCATGCATAGCTGCAAAGATTGGCACTTTGGGGGGTCGGAGTTTGGGGATTTTGAGCACGGATTCGGACTGGGCGGACGATTCTGGCCCTACATGGTCACGTTTATTTTGTGAAAATTCGCACTCCTTGCCTGGTTCTGGGGGCCGCGCATGCGCAGCTGCAAAGATGGGCACTTTGGGGGGTCGGAGTTTGGGGATTTTGAGCACGGATTCGGACTGGGCGGACGATTCTGGCCCAACATGGTCACGTTTATTTTGTGAAAATTCGCACTCCTTGCCTGGTTCTGGGGGCCGCGCATGCGCAGCTGCAAAGATTGGCACTTTGGGGGATCGGTGTTTGGGGATTTTGAGCACGGATTCGGACTGGGCGGACGATTCTGGCCCTACATGGTCACGTTTATTTTGTGAAAATTCGCACTCCTTGCCTGGTTCTGGGGGCCGCGCATGCGCAGCTGCAAAGATGGGCACTTTGGGGGGTCGGAGTTTGGAGATTTTGAGCACGGATTCGGACTGGGCGGAAGATTCTGGCCCTACATGGTCACGTTTATTTTGTGAAAATTCGCACTCCTTGCCTGGTTCTGGGGGCCGCGCATGCGCAGCTGCAAAGATTGGCACTTTGGGGGGTCGGAATTTGGGGATTTTGAGCACGGATTCGGACTGGGCGGACGATTCTGGCCCTACATGGTCACGTTTATTTTGTGAAAATTCGCACTCCTTGCCTGGTTCTGGGGGCCGCGCATGCGCAGCTGCAAAGATGGGCACGTTGGGGGGTCGGAGTTTGGGGATTTGGAGCACGGATTCGGACTGGGCGGACGATTCTGGCCCTACATGGTCACGTTTATTTTGTGAAAATTCGCACTCCTTGCCTGGTTCTGGGGGCCGCGCATGCGCAGCTGCAAAGATGGGCACTTTGGGGGGTCGGAGTTTGGGGATTTTGAGCACGGATTCGGACTGGGCGGACGATTCTGGCCCTACATGGTCACGTTTATTTTGTGAAAATTCGCACTCCTTGCCTGGTTCTGGGGGCCGCGCATGCGCAGCTGCAAAGATGGGCACTTTGGGGGGTCGGAGTTTGGGGATTTTGAGCACGGATTCGGACTGGGCGGACGATTCTGGCCCTACGTGGTCACGTTTATTTTGTGAAAATTCGCACTCCTTGCCTGGTTCTGGGGGCCGCGCATGCGCAGCTGCAAAGATGGGCACTTTGGGGGGTCGGAGTTTGGGGATTTTGAGCACGGATTCGGACTGGGCGGACGATTCTGGCCCAACATGGTCACGTTTATTTTGTGAAAATTCGCACTCCTTGCCTGGTTCTGGGGGCCGTGCATGCGCAGCTGCAAAGATGGGCACTTTGGGGGGTCGGAGTTTGGGGATTTTGAGCACGGATTCGGACTGGGCGGACGATTCTGGCCCAACATGGTCACGTTGACTTTGTGAAAATTCGCACTCCTTGCCTGGTTCTGGGGGCCGCGCATGCGCAGCTGCAAAGATGGGCACTTTGGGGGGTCGGAGTTTGGGGATTTTGAGCACGGATTCGGACTGGGCGGACGATTCTGTCCCAACATGGTCACGTTTATTTTGTGAAAATTCGCACTCCTTGCTTGGTTCTGGGGGCCGCGCATGCGCAGCTGCAAAGATTGGCACTTTGGGGGGTCGGAGTTTGGGGATTTTGAGCACGGATTCGGATTGGGCGGACGATTCTGGCCCTACATGGTCACGTTTATTTTGTGAAAATTCGCACTCCTTGCCTGGTTCTGGGGGCCGCGCATGCGCAGCTGCAAAGATTGGCACTTTGGGGGGTCGGAGTTTGGGGATTTTGAGCACGGATTCGGACTGGGCGGACGATTCTGGCCCTACATGGTCACGTTTATTTTGTGAAAATTCGCACTCCTTGCCTGGTTCTGGGGGCCGCGCATGCGCAGCTGCAAAGATGGGCACTTTGGGGGGTCGGAGTTTGGGGATTTTGAGCACGGATTCAGACTGGGCGGACGATTCTGGCCCTACATGGTCACGTTTATTTTGTGAAAATTCGCACTCCTTGCCTGGTTCTGGGGGCCGCGCATGCGCAGCTGCAAAGATTGGCACTTTGAAGGGTCGGAGTTTGGGGATTTTGAGCACGGATTCGGACTGGGCGGACGATTCTGGCCCTACATGGTCACGTTTATTTTGTGAAAATTCGCACTCCTTGCCTGGTTCTGGGGGCCGCGCATGCGCAGCTGCAAAGATGGGCACTTTGGGGGGTCGGAGTTTGGGGATTTGGAGCACGGATTCGGACTGGGCGGACGATTCTGGCCCTACATGGTCACGTTTATTTTGTGAAAATTCGCACTCCTTGCCTGGTTCTGGGGGCCGCGCATGCGCAGCTGCAAAGATTGGCACTTTGGGGGGTCGGTGTTTGGGGATTTTGAGCACGGATTCGGACTGGGCGGACGATTCTGGCCCTACATGGTCACGTTTATTTTGTGAAAATTCGCACTCCTTGCCTGGTTCTGGGTGCCGCGCATGCGCAGCTACAAAGATGGGCACTTTGGGGGGTCGGAGTTTGGGGATTTTGAGCACGGATTCGGACTGGGCGGACGATTCTGGCCCTACATGGTCACGTTTATTTTGTGAAAATTCGCACTCCTTGCCTGGTTCTGGGGGCCGCGCATGCGCAGCTGCAAAGATGGGCACTTTGGGGGGTCGGAGTTTGGGGATTTTGAGCACGGATTCGGACTGGGCGGACGATTCTGGCCCAACATGGTCACGTTTATTTTGTGAAAATTCGCACTCTTTGCCTGGTTCTGGGGGCCGCGCATGCATAGCTGCAAAGATTGGCACTTTGGGGGGTCGGAGTTTGGGGATTTTGAGCACGGATTCGGACTGGGCGGACGATTCTGGCCCTACATGGTCACGTTTATTTTGTGAAAATTCGCACTCCTTGCCTGGTTCTGGGGGCCGCGCATGCGCAGCTGCAAAGATGGGCACTTTGGGGGGTCGGAGTTTGGGGATTTTGAGCACGGATTCGGACTGGGCGGACGATTCTGGCCCTACATGGTCACGTTTATTTTGTGAAAATTCGCACTCCTTGCCTGGTTCTGGGGGCCGCGCATGCGCAGCTGCAAAGATTGGCACTTTGGGGGGTCGGTGTTTGGGGATTTTGAGCACGGATTCGGACTGGGCGGACGATTCTGGCCCTACATGGTCACGTTTATTTTGTGAAAATTCGCACTCCTTGCCTGGTTCTGGGGGCCGCGCATGCGCAGCTGCAAAGATGGGCACTTTGGGGGGTCGGAGTTTGGAGATTTTGAGCACGGATTCGGACTGGGCGGAAGATTCTGGCCCTACATGGTCACGTTTATTTTGTGAAAATTCGCACTCCTTGCCTGGTTCTGGGGGCCGCGCATGCGCAGCTGCAAAGATGGGCACTTTGAGGTTCGGAGTTTGGGGATTTTGAGCACGGATTCGGACTGGGCGGACGATTCTGGCTCTACATGGTCACGTTTATTTTGTGAAAATTCGCACTCCTTGCCTGGTTCTGGGGGCCGCGATTGCGCAGCTGCAAAGATAGGCACTTTGGGGGGTCGGAGTTTGGGGATTTTGAGCACGGATTCGGACTGGGCGGACGATTCTGGCCCTACATGGTCACGTTTATTTTGTGAAAATTCGCACTCCTTGCCTGGTTCTGGGGTCCGCGTATGCGCAGCTGCAAAGATGGGCACTTTGGGGGGTCGGAGTTTGGGGATTTTGAGCACGGATTCGGACTGGGCGGACGATTCTGGCCCTACATGGTCACGTTTATTTTGTGAAAATTCGCACTCCTTGCCTGGTTCTGGGGGCCGCGCATGCGCAGCTGCAAAGATTGGCACTTTGGGGGGTCGGTGTTTGGGGATTTTGAGCACGGATTCGGACTGGGCGGACGATTCTGGCCCTACATGGTCACGTTTATTTTGTGAAAATTCGCACTCCTTGCCTGGTTCTGGGGGCCGCGCATGCGGAGCTGCAAAGATGGGCACTTTGGGGGGTCGGAGTTTGGGGATTTTGAGCACGGATTCGGACTGGGCGGACGATTCTGGCCCTACGTGGTCACGTTTATTTTGTGAAAATTCGTACTCCTTGCCTTGTTCTGGGGGCCGCGCATGCGCAGCTGCAAAGATGGGCACTTTGGGGGGTCGGAGTTTGGGGATTTTGAGCACGGATTCGGACTGGGCGGACGATTCTGGCCCAACATGGTCACGTTTATTTTGTGAAAATTCGCACTCCTTGCCTGGTTCTGGGGGCCGCGCATGCGCAGCTGCAAAGATGGGCACTTTGGGGGGTCGGAGTTTGGGGATTTTGAGCACGGATTCGGACTGGGCGGACGATTCTGGCCCTACATGGTCACGTTTATTTTGTGAAAATTCGCACTCCTTGCCTGGTTCTGGGGGCCGCGCATGCGCAGCTGCAAAGATTGGCACTTTGGGGGGTCGGTGTTTGGGGATTTTGAGCACGGATTCGGACTGGGCGGACGATTCTGGCCCTACATGGTCACGTTTATTTTGTGAAAATTCGCACTCCTTGCCTGGTTCTGGGGGCCGCGCATGCGGAGCTGCAAAGATGGGCACTTTGGGGGGTCGGAGTTTGGGGATTTTGAGCACGGATTCGGACTGGGCGGACGATTCTGGCCCTACGTGGTCACGTTTATTTTGTGAAAATTCGTACTCCTTGCCTTGTTCTGGGGGCCGCGCATGCGCAGCTGCAAAGATGGGCACTTTGGGGGGTCGGAGTTTGGGGATTTTGAGCACGGATTCGGACTGGGCGGACGATTCTGGCCCAACATGGTCACGTTTATTTTGTGAAAATTCGCACTCCTTGCCTGGTTCTGGGGGCCGCGCATGCGCAGCTGCAAAGATGGGCACTTTGGGGGGTCGGAGTTTGGGGATTTTGAGCACGGATTCGGACTGGGCGGACGATTCTGGCCCAACATGGTCACGTTTATTTTGTGAAAATTCGCACTCCTTGCCTGGTTCTGGGGGCCGCGCATGCGCAGCTGCAAAGATTGGCACTTTGGGGGGTCGGAGTTTGGGGATTTTGAGCACGGATTCGGACTGGGCGGACGATTCTGGCCCTACATGGTCACGTTTATTTTGTGAAAATTCGCACTCCTTGCCTGGTTCTGGGGGCCGCGCATGCGCAGCTGCAAAGATTGGCACTTTGGGGGGTCGGTGTTTGGGGATTTTGAGCACGGATTCGGACTGGGCGGACGATTCTGGCCCTACATGGTCACGTTTATTTTGTGAAAATTCGCACTCCTTGCCTGGTTCTGGGGGCCGCGCATGCGCAGCTGCAAAGATGGGCACTTTGGGGGGTCGGAGTTTGGGGATTTTGAGCACGGATTCGGACTGGGCGGACGATTCTGGCCCTACATGGTCACGTTTATTTTGTGAAAATTCGCACTCCTTGCCTGGTTCTGGGGGCCGCGCATGCGCAGCTGCAAAGATTGGCACTTTGGGGGGTCGGTGTTTGGGGATTTTGAGCACGGATTCGGACTGGGCGGACGATTCTGGCCCTACATGGTCACGTTTATTTTGTGAAAATTCGCACTCCTTGCCTGGTTCTGGGGGCCGCGCATGCGCAGCTGCAAAGATGGGCACTTTGGGGGGTCGGAGTTTGGGGATTTTGAGCACGGATTCGGACTGGGCGGAAGATTCTGGCCCTACATGGTCACGTTTATTTTGTGAAAATTCGCACTCCTTGCCTGGTTCTGGGGGCCGCGCATGCGCAGCTGCAAAGATGGGCACTTTGAGGTTCGGAGTTTGGGGATTTTGAGCACGGATTCGGACTGGGCGGACGATTCTGGCCCTACATGGTCACGTTTATTTTGTGAAAATTCGCACTCCTTGCCTGGTTCTGGGGGCCGCGCATGCGCAGCTGCAAAGATTGGCACTTTTAGGGGTCGGTGTTTGGGGATTTTGAGCACGGATTCGGACTTGGCGGACGATTCTGGCCCTACATGGTCACGTTTATTTTGTGAAAATTCGCACTCCTTGCCTGGTTCTGGGGGCCGCGCATGCGCAGCTGCAAAGATGGGCACTTTGGGGGGTCGGAGTTTGGGGATTTTGAGCACGGATTCGGACTGGGCGGAAGATTCTGGCCCTACATGGTCACGTTTATTTTGTGAAAATTCGCACTCCTTGCCTGGTTCTGGGGGCCGCGCATGCGCAGCTGCAAAGATGGGCACTTTGGGGTTCGGAGTTTGGGGATTTTGAGCACGGATTCGGACTGGGCGGACGATTCTGGCCCTACATGGTCACGTTTATTTTGTGAAAATTCGCACTCCTTGCCTGGTTCTGGGGGCCGCGCATGCGGAGCTGCAAAGATGGGCACTTTGGGGGGTCGGAGTTTGGGGATTTTGAGCACGGATTCGGACTGGGAGGACGATTCTGGCCCTACGTGGTCACGTTTATTTTGTGAAAATTTGCACTCCTTGCCTGGTTCTGGGGGCCGCGCATGCGCAGCTGCAAAGATGGGCACTTTGGGGGGTCGGAGTTTGGGGATTTTGAGCACGGATTCGGACTGGGCGGACGATTCTGGCCCAACATGGTCTCGTTTATTTTGTGAAAATTCGCACTCCTTGCCTGGTTCTGGGGGCCGGGCATGCGCAGCTGCAAAGATGGGCACTTTGGGGGGTCGGAGTTTGGGGATTTTGAGCACGGATTCGGACTGGGCGGACGATTCTGGCCCAACATGGTCACGTTTATTTTGTGAAAATTCGCACTCCTTGCCTGGTTCTGGGGGCCGCGCATGCGCAGCTGCAAAGATTGGCACTTTGGGGGGTCGGAGTTTGGGGATTTTGAGCACGGATTCGGACTGGGCGGACGATTCTGGCCCTACATGGTCACGTTTATTTTGTGAAAATTCGCACTCCTTGCCTGGTTCTGGGGGCCGCGCATGCGCAGCTGCAAAGATGGGCACTTTGGGGGGTCGGAGTTTGGGGATTTTGAGCACGGATTCGGACTGGGCGGAAGATTCTGGCCCTACATGGTCACGTTTATTTTGTGAAAATTCGCACTCCTTGCCTGGTTCTGGGGGCCGCGCATGCGCAGCTGCAAAGATGGGCACTTTGGGGTTCGGAGTTTGGGGATTTTGAGCACGGATTCGGACTGGGCGGACGATTCTGGCCCTACATGGTCACGTTTATTTTGTGAAAATTCGCACTCCTTGCCTGGTTCTGGGGGCCGCGCATGCGGAGCTGCAAAGATGGGCACTTTGGGGGGTCGGAGTTTGGGGATTTTGAGCACGGATTCGGACTAAGCGGACGATTCTGGCCCTACGTGGTCACGTTTATTTTGTGAAAATTCGCACTCCTTGCCTGGTTCTGGGGGCCGCGCATGCGCAGCTGCAAAGATGGGCACTTTGGGGGGTCGGAGTTTGGGGATTTTGAGCACGGATTCGGACTGGGCGGACGATTCTGGCCCTACATGGTCACGTTTATTTTGTGAAAATTCGCACTCCTTGCCTGGTTCTGGGGGCCGCGCATGCGCAGCTGCAAAGATGGGCACTTTGGGGGGTCGGAGTTTGGGGATTTTGAGCACGGATTCGGACTGGGCGGACGATTCTGGCCCAACATGGTCACGTTTATTTTGTGAAAATTCGCACTCTTTGCCTGGTTCTGGGGGCCGCGCATGCGCAGCTGCAAAGATAGGCACTTTGGGGGGTCGGAGTTTGGGGATTTTGAGCACGGATTCGGACTGGGCGGACGATTCTGCCCCTACATGGTCACGTTTATTTTGTGAAAATTCGCACTCCTTGCCTGGTTCTGGGGGCCGCGCATGCGCAGCTGCAAAGATGGGCACTTTGGGGGGTCGGAGTTTGGGGATTTTGAGCACGGATTCGGACTGGGCGGACGATTCTGGCCCTACATGGTCACGTTTATTTTGTGAAAATTCGCACTCCTTGCCTGGTTCTGGGGGCCGCGCATGCGCAGCTGCAAAGATTGGCACTTTGGGGGGTCGGTGTTTGGGGATTTTGAGCACGGATTCGGACTGGGCGGACGATTCTGGCCCTACATGGTCACGTTTATTTTGTGAAAATTCGCACTCCTTGCCTGGTTCTGGGGGCCACGCATGCGCAGCTGCAAAGATGGGCACTTTGGGGGGTCGGAGTTTGGGGATTTTGAGCACGGATTCGGACTGGGCGGAAGATTCTGGCCCTACATGGTCACGTTTATTTTGTGAAAATTCGCACTCCTTGCCTGGTTCTGGGGGCCGCGCATGCGCAGCTGCAAAGATGGGCACTTTGGGGTTCGGAGTTTGGGGATTTTGAGCACGGATTCGGACTGGGCGGACGATTCTGGCCCTACATGGTCACGTTTATTTTGTGAAAATTCGCACTCCTTGCCTGGTTCTGGGGGCCGCGCATGCGCAGCTGCAAAGATGGGCACTTTGGGGGGTCGGAGTTTGGGGATTTTGAGCACGGATTCGGACTGGGCGGACGATTCTGGCCCTACGTGGTCACGTTTATTTTGTGAAAATTCGCACTCCTTGCCTGGTTCTGGGGGCCGCGCATGCGCAGCTGCAAAGATGGGCACTTTGGGGGGTCGGAGTTTGGGGATTTTGAGCACGGATTCGGACTGGGCGGACGATTCTGGCCCAACATGGTCACGTTTATTTTGTGAAAATTCGCACTCCTTGCCTGGTTCTGGGGGCCGCGCATGCGCAGCTGCAAAGATGGGCACTTTGAGGTTCGGAGTTTGGGGATTTTGAGCACGGATTCGGACTGGGCGGACGATTCTGGCCCTACATGGTCACGTTTATTTTGTGAAAATTCGCACTCCTTGCCTGGTTCTGGGGGCCGCGCATGCGGAGCTGCAAAGATGGGCACTTTGGGGGGTCGGAGTTTGGGGATTTTGAGCACGGATTCGGACTAAGCGGACGATTCTGGCCCTACGTGGTCACGTTTATTTTGTGAAAATTCGCACTCCTTGCCTGGTTCTGGGGGCCGCGCATGCGCAGCTGCAAAGATGGGCACTTTGGGGGGTCGGAGTTTGGGGATTTTGAGCACGGATTCGGACTGGGCGGACGATTCTGGCCCTACATGGTCACGTTTATTTTGTGAAAATTCGCACTCCTTGCCTGGTTCTGGGGGCCGCGCATGCGCAGCTGCAAAGATGGGCACTTTGGGGGGTCGGAGTTTGGGGATTTTGAGCACGGATTCGGACTGGGCGGACGATTCTGGCCCAACATGGTCACGTTTATTTTGTGAAAATTCGCACTCTTTGCCTGGTTCTGGGGGCCGCGCATGCGCAGCTGCAAAGATAGGCACTTTGGGGGGTCGGAGTTTGGGGATTTTGAGCACGGATTCGGACTGGGCGGACGATTCTGCCCCTACATGGTCACGTTTATTTTGTGAAAATTCGCACTCCTTGCCTGGTTCTGGGGGCCGCGCATGCGCAGCTGCAAAGATGGGCACTTTGGGGGGTCGGAGTTTGGGGATTTTGAGCACGGATTCGGACTGGGCGGACGATTCTGGCCCTACATGGTCACGTTTATTTTGTGAAAATTCGCACTCCTTGCCTGGTTCTGGGGGCCGCGCATGCGCAGCTGCAAAGATTGGCACTTTGGGGGGTCGGTGTTTGGGGATTTTGAGCACGGATTCGGACTGGGCGGACGATTCTGGCCCTACATGGTCACGTTTATTTTGTGAAAATTCGCACTCCTTGCCTGGTTCTGGGGGCCACGCATGCGCAGCTGCAAAGATGGGCACTTTGGGGGGTCGGAGTTTGGGGATTTTGAGCACGGATTCGGACTGGGCGGAAGATTCTGGCCCTACATGGTCACGTTTATTTTGTGAAAATTCGCACTCCTTGCCTGGTTCTGGGGGCCGCGCATGCGCAGCTGCAAAGATGGGCACTTTGGGGTTCGGAGTTTGGGGATTTTGAGCACGGATTCGGACTGGGCGGACGATTCTGGCCCTACATGGTCACGTTTATTTTGTGAAAATTCGCACTCCTTGCCTGGTTCTGGGGGCCGCGCATGCGCAGCTGCAAAGATGGGCACTTTGGGGGGTCGGAGTTTGGGGATTTTGAGCACGGATTCGGACTGGGCGGACGATTCTGGCCCTACGTGGTCACGTTTATTTTGTGAAAATTCGCACTCCTTGCCTGGTTCTGGGGGCCGCGCATGCGCAGCTGCAAAGATGGGCACTTTGGGGGGTCGGAGTTTGGGGATTTTGAGCACGGATTCGGACTGGGCGGACGATTCTGGCCCAACATGGTCACGTTTATTTTGTGAAAATTCGCACTCCTTGCCTGGTTCTGGGGGCCGCGCATGCGCAGCTGCAAAGATGGGCACTTTGGGGGGTCGGAGTTTGGGGATTTTGAGCACGGATTCGGACTGGGCGGACGATTCTGGCCCAACATGGTCACGTTTATTTTGTGAAAATTCGCACTCCTTGCCTGGTTCTGGGGGCCGCGCATGCGCAGCTGCAAAGATTGGCACTTTGGGGGGTCGGAGTTTGGGGATTTTGAGCACGGATTCGGACTGGGCGGACGATTCTGGCCCTACATGGTCACGTTTATTTTGTGAAAATTCGCACTCCTTGCCTGGTTCTGGGGGCCGCGCATGCGCAGCTGCAAAGATGGGCACTTTGGGGGGTCGGAGTTTGGGGATTTTGAGCACGGATTCGGACTGGGCGGACGATTCTGGCCCTACATGGTCACGTTTATTTTGTGAAAATTCGCACTCCTTGCCTGGTTCTGGGGGCCGCGCATGCGCAGCTGCAAAGATGGGCACTTTGGGGGGTCGGAGTTTGGGGATTTTGAGCACGGATTCGGACTGGGCGGACGATTCTGGCCCTACATGGTCACGTTTATTTTGTGAAAATTCGCACTCCTTGCCTGGTTCTGGGGGCCGCGCATGCGCAGCTGCAAAGATGGGCACTTTGGGGGGTCGGAGTTTGGGGATTTTGAGCACGGATTCGGACTGGGCGGACGATTCTGGCCCTACATGGTCACGTTTATTTTGTGAAAATTCGCACTCCTTGCCTGGTTCTGGGGGCCGCGCATGCGCAGCTGCAAAGATGGGCACTTTGGGGGGTCGGAGTTTGGGGATTTTGAGCACGGATTCGGACTGGGCGGACGTTTCTGGCCCTACATGGTCACGTTTATTTTGTGAAAATTCGCACTCCTTGCCTGGTTCTGGGGGCCGCGCATGCGCAGCTGCAAAGATTGGCACTTTGGGGGGTCGGTGTTTGGGGATTTTGAGCACGGATTCGGACTGGGCGGACGATTCTGGCCCTACATGGTCACGTTTATTTTGTGAAAATTCGCACTCCTTGCCTGGTTCTGGGGGCCACGCATGCGCAGCTGCAAAGATGGGCACTTTGGGGGGTCGGAGTTTGGGGATTTTGAGCACGGATTCGGACTGGGCGGAAGATTCTGGCCCTACATGGTCACGTTTATTTTGTGAAAATTCGCACTCCTTGCCTGGTTCTGGGGGCCGCGCATGCGCAGCTGCAAAGATGGGCACTTTGGGGTTCGGAGTTTGGGGATTTTGAGCACGGATTCGGACTGGGCGGACGATTCTGGCCCTACATGGTCACGTTTATTTTGTGAAAATTCGCACTCCTTGCCTGGTTCTGGGGGCCGCGCATGCGGAGCTGCAAAGATGGGCACTTTGGGGGGTCGGAGTTTGGGGATTTTGAGCACGGATTCGGACTGGGCGGACGATTCTGGCCTTACGTGGTCACGTTTATTTTGTGAAAATTCGCACTCCTTGCCTGGTTCTGGGGGCCGCGCATGCGCAGCTGCAAAGATGGGCACTTTGGGGGGTCGGAGTTTGGGGATTTTGAGCACGGATTCGGACTGGGCGGACGATTCTGGCCCAACATGGTCACGTTTATTTTGTGAAAATTCGCACTCCTTGCCTGGTTCTGGGGGCCGCGCATGCGCAGCTGCAAAGATGGGCACTTTGGGGGGTCGGAGTTTGGGGATTTTGAGCACGGATTCGGACTGGGCGGACGATTCTGGCCCAACATGGTCACGTTTATTTTGTGAAAATTCGCACTCCTTGCCTGGTTCTGGGGGCCGCGCATGCGCAGCTGCAAAGATTGGCACTTTGGGGGGTCGGAGTTTGGGGATTTTGAGCACGGATTCGGACTGGGCGGACGATTCTGGCCCTACATGGTCACGTTTATTTTGTGAAAATTCGCACTCCTTGCCTGGTTCTGGGGGCCGCGCATGCGCAGCTGCAAAGATGGGCACTTTAGGGGGTCGGAGTTTGGGGATTTTGAGCACGGATTCGGACTGGGCGGACGATTCTGGCCCTACATGGTCACGTTTATTTTGTGAAAATTCGCACTCCTTGCCTGGTTCTGGGGGCCGCGCATGCGCAGCTGCAAAGATGGGCACTTTGGGGGGTCGGAGTTTGGGGATTTTGAGCACGGATTCGGACTGGGCGGACGATTCTGGCCCTACATGGTCACGTTTATTTTGTGAAAATTCGCACTCCTTGCCTGGTTCTGGGGGCCGCGCATGCGCAGCTGCAAAGATGGGCACTTTGGGGGGTCGGAGCTTGGGGATTTTGAGCACGGATTCGGACTGGGCGGACGATTCTGGCCCTACATGGTCACGTTTATTTTGTGAAAATTCGCACTCCTTGCCTGGTTCTGGGGGCCGCGCATGCGCAGCTGCAAAGATGGGCACTTTGGGGGGTCGGAGTTTGGGGATTTTGAGCACGGATTCGGACTAGGCGGACGTTTCTGGCCCTACATGGTCACGTTTATTTTGTGAAAATTCGCACTCCTTGCCTGGTTCTGGGGGCCGCGCATGCGCAGCTGCAAAGATGGGCACTTTGGGGGGTCGGAGTTTGGGGATTTTGAGCACGGATTCGGACTGGGCGGACGATTCTGGCCCTACATGGTCACGTTTATTTTGTGAAAATTCGCACTCCTTTCCTGGTTCTGGGGGCCGCGCATGCGCAGCTGCAAAGATGGGCACTTTGGGGGGTCGGAGTTTGGGGATTTTGAGCACGGATTCGGACTGGGCGGACGATTCTGGCCCAACATGGTCACGTTTATTTTGTGAAAATTCGCACTCTTTGCCTGGTTCTGGGGGCCGCGCATGCGCAGCTGCAAAGATTGGCACTTTGGGGGGTCGGAGTTTGGGGATTTTGAGCACGGATTCGGACTGGGCGGACGATTCTGGCCCTACATGGTCACGTTTATTTTGTGAAAATTCGCACTCCTTGCCTGGTTCTGGGGGCCGCGCATGCGCAGCTGCAAAGATGGGCACTTTGGGGGGTCGGAGTTTGGGGATTTTGAGCACGGATTCGGACTGGGCGGACGATTCTGGCCCTACATGGTCACGTTTGTTTTGTGAAAATTCGCACTCCTTGCCTGGTTCTGGGGGCCGCGCATGCGCAGCTGCAAAGATTGGCACTTTGGGGTTCGGTGTTTGGGGATTTTGAGCACGGATTCGGACTGGGCGGACGATTCTGGCCCTACATGGTCACGTTTATTTTGTGAAAATTCGCACTCCTTGCCTGGTTCTGGGGGCCGCGCATGCGCAGCTGCAAAGATTGGCACTTTGGGGGGTCGGTGTTTGGGGATTTTGAGCACGGATTCGGACTGGGCGGACGATTCTGGCCCTACATGGTCACGTTTATTTTGTGAAAATTCGCACTCCTTTCCTGGTTCTGGGGGCCGCGCATGCGCAGCTGCAAAGATGGGCACTTTGGGGGGTCGGAGTTTGGGGATTTTGAGCACGGATTCGGACTGGGCGGACGATTCTGGCCCAACATGGTCACGTTTATTTTGTGAAAATTCGCACTCTTTGCCTGGTTCTGGGGGCCGCGCATGCGCAGCTGCAAAGATTGGCACTTTGGGGGGTCGGAGTTTGGGGATTTTGAGCACGGATTCGGACTGGGCGGACGATTCTGGCCCTACATGGTCACGTTTATTTTGTGAAAATTCGCACTCCTTGCCTGGTTCTGGGGGCCGCGCATGCGCAGCTGCAAAGATGGGCACTTTGGGGGGTCGGAGTTTGGGGATTTTGAGCACGGATTCGGACTGGGCGGACGATTCTGGCCCTACATGGTCACGTTTGTTTTGTGAAAATTCGCACTCCTTGCCTGGTTCTGGGGGCCGCGCATGCGCAGCTGCAAAGATTGGCACTTTGGGGTTCGGTGTTTGGGGATTTTGAGCACGGATTCGGACTGGGCGGACGATTCTGGCCCAACATGGTCACGTTTATTTTGTGAAAATTCGCACTCCTTGCCTGGTTCTGGGGGCCGCGCATGCGCAGCTGCAAAGATTGGCACTTTGGGGGGTCGGTGTTTGGGGATTTTGAGCACGGATTCGGACTGGGCGGACGATTCTGGCCCTACATGGTCACGTTTATTTTGTGAAAATTCGCACTCCTTGCCTGGTTCTGGGGGCCACGCATGCGCAGCTGCAAAGATGGGCACTTTGGGGGGTCGGAGTTTGGGGATTTTGAGCACGGATTCGGACTGGGCGGAAGATTCTGGCCCTACATGGTCACGTTTATTTTGTGAAAATTCGCACTCCTTGCCTGGTTCTGGGGGCCGCGCATGCGCAGCTGCAAAGATGGGCACTTTGGGGTTCGGAGTTTGGGGATTTTGAGCACGGATTCGGACTGGGCGGACGATTCTGGCCCTACATGGTCACGTTTATTTTGTGAAAATTCGCACTCCTTGCCTGGTTCTGGGGGCCGCGCATGCGGAGCTGCAAAGATGGGCACTTTGGGGGGTCGGAGTTTGGGGATTTTGAGCACGGATTCGGACTGGGCGGACGATTCTGGCCTTACGTGGTCACGTTTATTTTGTGAAAATTCGCACTCCTTGCCTGGTTCTGGGGGCCGCGCATGCGCAGCTGCAAAGATGGGCACTTTGGGGGGTCGGAGTTTGGGGATTTTGAGCACGGATTCGGACTGGGCGGACGATTCTGGCCCAACATGGTCACGTTTATTTTGTGAAAATTCGCACTCCTTGCCTGGTTCTGGGGGCCGCGCATGCGCAGCTGCAAAGATGGGCACTTTGGGGGGTCGGAGTTTGGGGATTTTGAGCACGGATTCGGACTGGGCGGACGATTCTGGCCCAACATGGTCACGTTTATTTTGTGAAAATTCGCACTCCTTGCCTGGTTCTGGGGGCCGCGCATGCGCAGCTGCAAAGATTGGCACTTTGGGGGGTCGGAGTTTGGGGATTTTGAGCACGGATTCGGACTGGGCGGACGATTCTGGCCCTACATGGTCACGTTTATTTTGTGAAAATTCGCACTCCTTGCCTGGTTCTGGGGGCCGCGCATGCGCAGCTGCAAAGATGGGCACTTTAGGGGGTCGGAGTTTGGGGATTTTGAGCACGGATTCGGACTGGGCGGACGATTCTGGCCCTACATGGTCACGTTTATTTTGTGAAAATTCGCACTCCTTGCCTGGTTCTGGGGGCCGCGCATGCGCAGCTGCAAAGATGGGCACTTTGGGGGGTCGGAGTTTGGGGATTTTGAGCACGGATTCGGACTGGGCGGACGATTCTGGCCCTACATGGTCACGTTTATTTTGTGAAAATTCGCACTCCTTGCCTGGTTCTGGGGGCCGCGCATGCGCAGCTGCAAAGATGGGCACTTTGGGGGGTCGGAGCTTGGGGATTTTGAGCACGGATTCGGACTGGGCGGACGATTCTGGCCCTACATGGTCACGTTTATTTTGTGAAAATTCGCACTCCTTGCCTGGTTCTGGGGGCCGCGCATGCGCAGCTGCAAAGATGGGCACTTTGGGGGGTCGGAGTTTGGGGATTTTGAGCACGGATTCGGACTAGGCGGACGTTTCTGGCCCTACATGGTCACGTTTATTTTGTGAAAATTCGCACTCCTTGCCTGGTTCTGGGGGCCGCGCATGCGCAGCTGCAAAGATGGGCACTTTGGGGGGTCGGAGTTTGGGGATTTTGAGCACGGATTCGGACTGGGCGGACGATTCTGGCCCAACATGGTCACGTTTATTTTGTGAAAATTCGCACTCCTTTCCTGGTTCTGGGGGCCGCGCATGCGCAGCTGCAAAGATGGGCACTTTGGGGGGTCGGAGTTTGGGGATTTTGAGCACGGATTCGGACTGGGCGGACGATTCTGGCCCAACATGGTCACGTTTATTTTGTGAAAATTCGCACTCTTTGCCTGGTTCTGGGGGCCGCGCATGCGCAGCTGCAAAGATTGGCACTTTGGGGGGTCGGAGTTTGGGGATTTTGAGCACGGATTCGGACTGGGCGGACGATTCTGGCCCTACATGGTCACGTTTATTTTGTGAAAATTCGCACTCCTTGCCTGGTTCTGGGGGCCGCGCATGCGCAGCTGCAAAGATGGGCACTTTGGGGGGTCGGAGTTTGGGGATTTTGAGCACGGATTCGGACTGGGCGGACGATTCTGGCCCTACATGGTCACGTTTGTTTTGTGAAAATTCGCACTCCTTGCCTGGTTCTGGGGGCCGCGCATGCGCAGCTGCAAAGATTGGCACTTTGGGGTTCGGTGTTTGGGGATTTTGAGCACGGATTCGGACTGGGCGGACGATTCTGGCCCTACATGGTCACGTTTATTTTGTGAAAATTCGCACTCCTTGCCTGGTTCTGGGGGCCGCGCATGCGCAGCTGCAAAGATTGGCACTTTGGGGGGTCGGTGTTTGGGGATTTTGAGCACGGATTCGGACTGGGCGGACGATTCTGGCCCTACATGGTCACGTTTATTTTGTGAAAATTCGCACTCCTTTCCTGGTTCTGGGGGCCGCGCATGCGCAGCTGCAAAGATGGGCACTTTGGGGGGTCGGAGTTTGGGGATTTTGAGCACGGATTCGGACTGGGCGGACGATTCTGGCCCAACATGGTCACGTTTATTTTGTGAAAATTCGCACTCTTTGCCTGGTTCTGGGGGCCGCGCATGCGCAGCTGCAAAGATTGGCACTTTGGGGGGTCGGAGTTTGGGGATTTTGAGCACGGATTCGGACTGGGCGGACGATTCTGGCCCTACATGGTCACGTTTATTTTGTGAAAATTCGCACTCCTTGCCTGGTTCTGGGGGCCGCGCATGCGCAGCTGCAAAGATGGGCACTTTGGGGGGTCGGAGTTTGGGGATTTTGAGCACGGATTCGGACTGGGCGGACGATTCTGGCCCTACATGGTCACGTTTGTTTTGTGAAAATTCGCACTCCTTGCCTGGTTCTGGGGGCCGCGCATGCGCAGCTGCAAAGATTGGCACTTTGGGGTTCGGTGTTTGGGGATTTTGAGCACGGATTCGGACTGGGCGGACGATTCTGGCCCTACATGGTCACGTTTATTTTGTGAAAATTCGCACTCCTTGCCTGGTTCTGGGGGCCGCGCATGCGCAGCTGCAAAGATTGGCACTTTGGGGGGTCGGTGTTTGGGGATTTTGAGCACGGATTCGGACTGGGCGGACGATTCTGGCCCTACATGGTCACGTTTATTTTGTGAAAATTCGCACTCCTTGCCTGGTTCTGGGGGCCACGCATGCGCAGCTGCAAAGATGGGCACTTTGGGGGGTCGGAGTTTGGGGATTTTGAGCACGGATTCGGACTGGGCGGAAGATTCTGGCCCTACATGGTCACGTTTATTTTGTGAAAATTCGCACTCCTTGCCTGGTTCTGGGGGCCGCGCATGCGCAGCTGCAAAGATGGGCACTTTGGGGTTCGGAGTTTGGGGATTTTGAGCACGGATTCGGACTGGGCGGACGATTCTGGCCCTACATGGTCACGTTTATTTTGTGAAAATTCGCACTCCTTGCCTGGTTCTGGGGGCCGCGCATGCGGAGCTGCAAAGATGGGCACTTTGGGGGGTCGGAGTTTGGGGATTTTGAGCACGGATTCGGACTGGGCGGACGATTCTGGCCCTACGTGGTCACGTTTATTTTGTGAAAATTCGCACTCCTTGCCTGGTTCTGGGGGCCGCGCATGCGCAGCTGCAAAGATGGGCACTTTGGGGGGTCGGAGTTTGGGGATTTTGAGCACGGATTCGGACTGGGCGGACGATTCTGGCCCAACATGGTCACGTTTATTTTGTGAAAATTCGCACTCCTTGCCTGGTTCTGGGGTCCGCGCATGCGCAGCTGCAAAGATGGGCACTTTGGGGGGTCGGAGTTTGGGGATTTTGAGCACGGATTCGGACTGGGCGGACGATTCTGGCCCAACATGGTCACGTTTATTTTGTGAAAATTCGCACTCCTTGCCTGGTTCTGGGGGCCGCGCATGCGCAGCTGCAAAGATTGGCACTTTGGGGGGTCGGAGTTTGGGGATTTTGAGCACGGATTCGGACTGGGCGGACGTTTCTGGCCCTACATGGCCCCTTTTTTTTTGTGAAAATTCGCACTCCTTGCCTGGTTCTGGGGGCCGCGCATGCGCAGCTGCAAAGATGGGCACTTTGGGGGGTCGGAGTTTGGGGATTTTGAGCACGGATTCGGACTGGGCGGACGATTCTGGCCCTACATGGTCACGTTTATTTTGTGAAAATTCGCACTCCTTGCCTGGTTCTGGGGGCCGCGCATGCGCAGCTGCAAAGATGGGCACTTTGGGGGGTCGGAGTTTGGGGATTTTGAGCACGGATTCGGACTGGGCGGACGATTCTGGCCCTACATGGTCACGTTTATTTTGTGAAAATTCGCACTCCTTGCCTGGTTCTGGGGGCCGCGCATGCGCAGCTGCAAAGATGGGCACTTTGGGGGGTCGGAGTTTGGGGATTTTGAGCACGGATTCGGACTGGGCGGACGATTCTGGCCCAACATGGTCACGTTTATTTTGTGAAAATTCGCACTCCTTGCCTGGTTCTGGGGGCCGCGCATGCGCAGCTGCAAAGATGGGCACTTTGGGGGGTCGGAGTTTGGGGATTTTGAGCACGGATTCGGACTGGGCGGACGATTCTGGCCCTACATGGTCACGTTTATTTTGTGAAAATTCGCACTCCTTGCCTGGTTCTGGGTGCCGCGCATGCGCAGCTGCAAAGATGGGCACTTTGGGGGGTCGGAGTTTGGGGATTTTGAGCACGGATTCGGACTGGGCGGCCGTTTCTGGCCATACATGGTCACGTTTATTTTGTGAAAATTCGCACTCCTTGCCTGGTTCTGGGGGCCGCGCATGCGCAGCTGCAAAGATGGGCACTTTGGGGGGTCGGAGTTTGGGGATTTTGAGCACGGATTCGGACTGGGCGGACGATTCTGGCCCTACATGGTCACGTTTATTTTGTGAAAATTCGCACTCCTTGCCTGGTTCTGGGGGCCGCGCATGCGCAGCTGCAAAGATGGGCACTTTGGGGGGTCGGAGTTTGGGGATTTTGAGCACGGATTCGGACAGGGCGGACGTTTCTGGTCCTACATGGTCACGTTTATTTTGTGAAAATTCGCACTCCTTGCCTGGTTCTGGGGGCCGCGCATGCGCAGCTGCAAAGATGGGCACTTTGGGGGGTCGGAGTTTGGGGATTTTGAGCACGGATTCGGACTGGGCGGACGATTCTGGCCCTACATGGTCACGTTTATTTTGTGAAAATTCGCACTCCTTGCCTGGTTCTGGGGGCCGCGCATGCGCAGCTGCAAAGATGGGCACTTTGGGGGTCGGAGTTTGGGGATTTTGAGCACGGATTCGGACTGGGCGGACGTTTCTGGCCCTACATGGTCACGTTTATTTTGTGAAAATTCGCACTCCTTGCCTGGTTCTGGGGGCCGCGCATGCGCAGCTGCAAAGATGGGCACTTTGGGGGGTCGGAGTTTGGGGATTTTGAGCACGGATTCGGACTGGGCGGACGATTCTGGCCCAACATGGTCACGTTTATTTTCTGAAAATTCGCACTCCTTGCCTGGTTCTGGGGGCCGCGCATGCGCAGCTGCAAAGATGGGCACTTTGGGGGGTCGGAGTTTGGAGATTTTGAGCACGGATTCGGACTGGGCGGACGATTCTGGCCTTACATGGTCACGTTTATTTTGTGAAAATTCGCACTCCTTGCCTGGTTCTGGGGGCCGCGCATGCGCAGCTGCAAAGATGGGCACTTTGGGGGGTCGGAGTTTGGGGATTTTGAGCACGGATTCGGACTGGGCGGACGATTCTGGCCCTACATGGTCACGTTTATTTTGTGAAAATTCGCACTCCTTGCCTGGTTCTGGGGGCCGCGCATGCGCAGCTGCAAAGATGGGCACTTTGGGGGGTCGGAGTTTGGGGATTTTGAGCACGGATTCGGACTGGGCGGACGATTCTGGCCCTACATGGTCACGTTTATTTTGTGAAAATTCGCACTCCTTGCCTGGTTCTGGGGGCCGCGCATGCGCAGCTGCAAAGATTGGCACTTTGGGGGGTCGGTGTTTGGGGATTTTGAGCACGGATTCGGACTGGGCGGACGATTCTGGCCCTACATGGTCACGTTTATTTTGTGAAAATTCGCACTCCTTTCCTGGTTCTGGGGGCCGCGCATGCGCAGCTGCAAAGATGGGCACTTTGGGGGGTCGGAGTTTGGGGATTTTGAGCACGGATTCGGACTGGGCGGACGATTCTGGCCCAACATGGTCACGTTTATTTTGTGAAAATTCGCACTCTTTGCCTGGTTCTGGGGGCCGCGCATGCGCAGCTGCAAAGATTGGCACTTTGGGGGGTCGGAGTTTGGGGATTTTGAGCACGGATTCGGACTGGGCGGACGATTCTGGCCCTACATGGTCACGTTTATTTTGTGAAAATTCGCACTCCTTGCCTGGTTCTGGGGGCCGCGCATGCGCAGCTGCAAAGATGGGCACTTTGGGGGGTCGGAGTTTGGGGATTTTGAGCACGGATTCGGACTGGGCGGACGATTCTGGCCCTACATGGTCACGTTTGTTTTGTGAAAATTCGCACTCCTTGCCTGGTTCTGGGGGCCGCGCATGCGCAGCTGCAAAGATTGGCACTTTGGGGTTCGGTGTTTGGGGATTTTGAGCACGGATTCGGACTGGGCGGACGATTCTGGCCCTACATGGTCACGTTTATTTTGTGAAAATTCGCACTCCTTGCCTGGTTCTGGGGGCCGCGCATGCGCAGCTGCAAAGATTGGCACTTTGGGGGGTCGGTGTTTGGGGATTTTGAGCACGGATTCGGACTGGGCGGACGATTCTGGCCCTACATGGTCACGTTTATTTTGTGAAAATTCGCACTCCTTGCCTGGTTCTGGGGGCCACGCATGCGCAGCTGCAAAGATGGGCACTTTGGGGGGTCGGAGTTTGGGGATTTTGAGCACGGATTCGGACTGGGCGGAAGATTCTGGCCCTACATGGTCACGTTTATTTTGTGAAAATTCGCACTCCTTGCCTGGTTCTGGGGGCCGCGCATGCGCAGCTGCAAAGATGGGCACTTTGGGGTTCGGAGTTTGGGGATTTTGAGCACGGATTCGGACTGGGCGGACGATTCTGGCCCTACATGGTCACGTTTATTTTGTGAAAATTCGCACTCCTTGCCTGGTTCTGGGGGCCGCGCATGCGGAGCTGCAAAGATGGGCACTTTGGGGGGTCGGAGTTTGGGGATTTTGAGCACGGATTCGGACTGGGCGGACGATTCTGGCCCTACGTGGTCACGTTTATTTTGTGAAAATTCGCACTCCTTGCCTGGTTCTGGGGGCCGCGCATGCGCAGCTGCAAAGATGGGCACTTTGGGGGGTCGGAGTTTGGGGATTTTGAGCACGGATTCGGACTGGGCGGACGATTCTGGCCCAACATGGTCACGTTTATTTTGTGAAAATTCGCACTCCTTGCCTGGTTCTGGGGTCCGCGCATGCGCAGCTGCAAAGATGGGCACTTTGGGGGGTCGGAGTTTGGGGATTTTGAGCACGGATTCGGACTGGGCGGACGATTCTGGCCCAACATGGTCACGTTTATTTTGTGAAAATTCGCACTCCTTGCCTGGTTCTGGGGGCCGCGCATGCGCAGCTGCAAAGATTGGCACTTTGGGGGGTCGGAGTTTGGGGATTTTGAGCACGGATTCGGACTGGGCGGACGTTTCTGGCCCTACATGGCCCCTTTTTTTTTGTGAAAATTCGCACTCCTTGCCTGGTTCTGGGGGCCGCGCATGCGCAGCTGCAAAGATGGGCACTTTGGGGGGTCGGAGTTTGGGGATTTTGAGCACGGATTCGGACTGGGCGGACGATTCTGGCCCTACATGGTCACGTTTATTTTGTGAAAATTCGCACTCCTTGCCTGGTTCTGGGGGCCGCGCATGCGCAGCTGCAAAGATGGGCACTTTGGGGGGTCGGAGTTTGGGGATTTTGAGCACGGATTCGGACTGGGCGGACGATTCTGGCCCTACATGGTCACGTTTATTTTGTGAAAATTCGCACTCCTTGCCTGGTTCTGGGGGCCGCGCATGCGCAGCTGCAAAGATGGGCACTTTGGGGGGTCGGAGTTTGGGGATTTTGAGCACGGATTCGGACTGGGCGGACGATTCTGGCCCAACATGGTCACGTTTATTTTGTGAAAATTCGCACTCCTTGCCTGGTTCTGGGGGCCGCGCATGCGCAGCTGCAAAGATGGGCACTTTGGGGGGTCGGAGTTTGGGGATTTTGAGCACGGATTCGGACTGGGCGGACGATTCTGGCCCTACATGGTCACGTTTATTTTGTGAAAATTCGCACTCCTTGCCTGGTTCTGGGTGCCGCGCATGCGCAGCTGCAAAGATGGGCACTTTGGGGGGTCGGAGTTTGGGGATTTTGAGCACGGATTCGGACTGGGCGGCCGTTTCTGGCCATACATGGTCACGTTTATTTTGTGAAAATTCGCACTCCTTGCCTGGTTCTGGGGGCCGCGCATGCGCAGCTACAAAGATGGGCACTTTGGGGGGTCGGAGTTTGGGGATTTTGAGCACGGATTCGGACTGGGCGGACGATTCTGGCCCTACATGGTCACGTTTATTTTGTGAAAATTCGCACTCCTTGCCTGGTTCTGGGGGCCGCGCATGCGCAGCTGCAAAGATGGGCACTTTGGGGGGTCGGAGTTTGGGGATTTTGAGCACGGATTCGGACAGGGCGGACGTTTCTGGTCCTACATGGTCACGTTTATTTTGTGAAAATTCGCACTCCTTGCCTGGTTCTGGGGGCCGCGCATGCGCAGCTGCAAAGATGGGCACTTTGGGGGGTCGGAGTTTGGGGATTTTGAGCACGGATTCGGACTGGGCGGACGATTCTGGCCCTACATGGTCACGTTTATTTTGTGAAAATTCGCACTCCTTGCCTGGTTCTGGGGGCCGCGCATGCGCAGCTGCAAAGATGGGCACTTTGGGGGTCGGAGTTTGGGGATTTTGAGCACGGATTCGGACTGGGCGGACGTTTCTGGCCCTACATGGTCACGTTTATTTTGTGAAAATTCGCACTCCTTGCCTGGTTCTGGGGGCCGCGCATGCGCAGCTGCAAAGATGGGCACTTTGGGGGGTCGGAGTTTGGGGATTTTGAGCACGGATTCGGACTGGGCGGACGATTCTGGCCCAACATGGTCACGTTTATTTTCTGAAAATTCGCACTCCTTGCCTGGTTCTGGGGGCCGCGCATGCGCAGCTGCAAAGATGGGCACTTTGGGGGGTCGGAGTTTGGAGATTTTGAGCACGGATTCGGACTGGGCGGACGATTCTGGCCTTACATGGTCACGTTTATTTTGTGAAAATTCGCACTCCTTGCCTGGTTCTGGGGGCCGCGCATGCGCAGCTGCAAAGATGGGCACTTTGGGGGGTCGGAGTTTGGGGATTTTGAGCACGGATTCGGACTGGGCGGACGATTCTGGCCCTACATGGTCACGTTTATTTTGTGAAAATTCGCACTCCTTGCCTGGTTCTGGGGGCCGCGCATGCGCAGCTGCAAAGATGGGCACTTTGGGGGGTCGGAGTTTGGGGATTTTGAGCACGGATTCGGACTGGGCGGACGATTCTGGCCCTACATGGTCACGTTTATTTTGTGAAAATTCGCACTCCTTGCCTGGTTCTGGGGGCCGCGCATGCGCAGCTGCAAAGATGGGCACTTTGGGGGGTCGGAGTTTGGGGATTTTGAGCACGGATTCGGACTGGGCGGACGATTCTGGCCCTACATGGTCACGTTTATTTTGTGAAAATTCGCACTCCTTGCCTGGTTCTGGGGGCCGCGCATGCGCAGCTGCAAAGATGGGCACTTTGGGGGGTCGGAGTTTGGGGATTTTGAGCACGGATTCGGACAGGGCGGACGTTTCTGGTCCTACATGGTCACGTTTATTTTGTGAAAATTCGCACTCCTTGCCTGGTTCTGGGGGCCGCGCATGCGCAGCTGCAAAGATGGGCACTTTGGGGGGTCGGAGTTTGGGGATTTTGAGCACGGATTCGGACTGGGCGGACGATTCTGGCCCTACATGGTCACGTTTATTTTGTGAAAATTCGCACTCCTTGCCTGGTTCTGGGGGCCGCGCATGCGCAGCTGCAAAGATGGGCACTTTGGGGGGTCGGAGTTTGGGGATTTTGAGCACGGATTCGGACTGGGCGGACGATTCTGGCCCTACATGGTCACGTTTATTTTGTGAAAATTCGCACTCCTTGCCTGGTTCTGGGGGCCGCGCATGCGCAGCTGCAAAGATGGGCACTTTGGGGGGTCGGAGTTTGGGGATTTTGAGCACGGATTCGGACTGGGCGGACGATTCTGGCCCAACATGGTCACGTTTATTTTGTGAAAATTCGCACTCCTTGCCTGGTTCTGGGGGCCGCGCATGCGCAGCTGCAAAGATGGGCACTTTGGGGGGTCGGAGTTTGGGGATTTTGAGCACGGATTCGGACTGGGCGGAAGATTCTGGCCCTACATGGTCACGTTTATTTTGTGAAAATTCGCACTCCTTGCCTGGTTCTGGGGGCCGCGCATGCGCAGCTGCAAAGATGGGCACTTTGGGGGGTCGGAGTTTGGGGATTTTGAGCACGGATTCGGACTGGGCGGACGATTCTGGCCCTACATGGTCACGTTTATTTTGTGAAAATTCGCACTCCTTGCCTGGTTCTGGGGGCCGCGCATGCGCAGCTGCAAAGATGGGCACTTTGGGGGGTCGGAGTTTGGGGATTTTGAGCACGGATTCGGACTGGGCGGACGATTCTGGCCCAACATGGTCACGTTTATTTTGTGAAAATTCGCACTCCTTGCCTGGTTCTGGGGCCGCGCATGCGCAGCTGCAAAGATGGGCACTTTGGGGGGTCGGAGTTTGGGGATTTTGAGCACGGATTCGGACTGGGCGGACGATTCTGGCCAAACATGGTCACGTTTATTTTGTGAAAATTCGCACTCCTTGCCTGGTTCTGGGGGCCGCGCATCCGCAGCTGCAAAGATTGGCACTTTGGGGGGTCGGAGTTTGGGGATTTTGAGCACGGATTCGGACTGGGCGGACGATTCTGGCCCTACATGGTCACGTTTATTTTGTGAAAATTCGCACTCCTTGCCTGGTTCTGGGGGCCGCGCATGCGCAGCTGCAAAGATGGGCACTTTGGGGGGTCGGAGTTTGGGGATTTTGAGCACGGATTCGGACTGGGCGGACGATTCTGGCCCTACATGGTCACGTTTATTTTGTGAAAATTCGCACTCCTTGCCTGGTTCTGGGGGCCGCGCATGCGCAGCTGCAAAGATGGGCACTTTGGGGGTTCGGAGTTTGGGGATTTTGAGCACGGATTCGGACTGGGCGGACGATTCTGGCCCTACATGGTCACGTTTATTTTGTGAAAATTCGCACTCCTTGCCTGGTTCTGGGGGCCGCGCATGCGCAGCTGCAAAGATGGGCACTTTGGGGGGTCGGAGTTTGGGGATTTTGAGCACGGATTCGGACTGGGCGGACGATTCTGGCCCTACATGGTCACGTTTATTTTGTGAAAATTCGCACTCCTTGCCTGGTTCTGGGGGCCGCGCATGCGCAGCTGCAAAGATGGGCACTTTGGGGGGTCGGAGTTTGGGGATTTTGAGCACGGATTCGGACTGGGCGGACGATTCTGGCCCTACATGGTCACGTTTATTTTGTGAAAATTCGCACTCCTTGCCTGGTTCTGGGGGCCGCGCATGCGCAGCTGCAAAGATGGGCACTTTGGGGGGTCGGAGTTTGGGGATTTTGAGCACGGATTCGGACTGGGCGGACGTTTCTGGCCCTACATGGCCCCTTTTTTTTTGTGAAAATTCGCACTCCTTGCCTGGTTCTGGGGGCCGCGCATGCGCAGCTGCAAAGATGGGCACTTTGGGGGGTCGGAGTTTGGGGATTTTGAGCACGGATTCGGACTGGGCGGACGATTCTGGCCCTACATGGTCACGTTTATTTTGTGAAAATTCGCACTCCTTGCCTGGTTCTGGGGGCCGCGCATGCGCAGCTGCAAAGATGGGCACTTTGGGGGGTCGGAGTTTGGGGATTTTGAGCACGGATTCGGACTGGGCGGACGATTCTGGCCCTACATGGTCACGTTTATTTTGTGAAAATTCGCACTCCTTGCCTGGTTCTGGGGGCCGCGCATGCGCAGCTGCAAAGATGGGCACTTTGGGGGGTCGGAGTTTGGGGATTTTGAGCACGGATTCGGACTGGGCGGACGATTCTGGCCCAACATGGTCACGTTTATTTTGTGAAAATTCGCACTCCTTGCCTGGTTCTGGGGGCCGCGCATGCGCAGCTGCAAAGATGGGCTCTTTGGGGGGTCGGAGTTTGGGGATTTTGAGCACGGATTCGGACTGGGCGGCCGTTTCTGGCCATACATGGTCACGTTTATTTTGTGAAAATTCGCACTCCTTGCCTGGTTCTGGGGGCCGCGCATGCGCAGCTGCAAAGATGGGCACTTTGGGGGGTCGGAGTTTGGGGATTTTGAGCACGGATTCGGACTGGGCGGACGATTCTGGCCCTACATGGTCACGTTTATTTTGTGAAAATTCGCACTCCTTGCCTGGTTCTGGGGGCCGCGCATGCGCAGCTGCAAAGATGGGCACTTTGGGGGGTCGGAGTTTGGGGATTTTGAGCACGGATTCGGACTGGGCGGACGTTTCTGGTCCTACATGGTCACGTTTATTTTGTGAAAATTCGCACTCCTTGCCTGGTTCTGGGGGCCGCGCATGCGCAGCTGCAAAGATGGGCACTTTGGGGGGTCGGAGTTTGGGGATTTTGAGCACGGATTCGGACTGGGCGGACGATTCTGGCCCAACATGGTCACGTTTATTTTCTGAAAATTCGCACTCCTTGCCTGGTTCTGGGGGCCGCGCATGCGCAGCTGCAAAGATGGGCACTTTGGGGGGTCGGAGTTTGGACATTTTGAGCACGGATTCGGACTGGGCGGACGATTCTGGCCTTACATGGTCACGTTTATTTTGTGAAAATTCGCACTCCTTGCCTGGTTCTGGGGGCCGCGCATGCGCAGCTGCAAAGATGGGCACTTTGGGGGGTCGGAGTTTGGGGATTTTGAGCACGGATTCGGACTGGGCGGACGATTCTGGCCCTACATGGTCACGTTTATTTTGTGAAAATTCGCACTCCTTGCCTGGTTCTGGGGGCCGCGCATGCGCAGCTGCAAAGATGGGCACTTTGGGGGTCGGAGTTTGGGGATTTTGAGCACGGATTCGGACTGGGCGGACGATTCTGGCCCTACATGGTCACGTTTATTTTGTGAAAATTCGCACTCCTTGCCTGGTTCTGGGGGCCGCGCATGCGCAGCTGCAAAGATGGGCACTTTGGGGGGTCGGAGTTTGGGGATTTTGAGCACGGATTCGGACTGGGCGGACGATTCTGGCCCTACATGGTCACGTTTATTTTGTGAAAATTCGCACTCCTTGCCTGGTTCTGGGGGCCGCGCATGCGCAGCTGCAAAGATGGGCACTTTGGGGGGTCGGAGTTTGGGGATTTTGAGCACGGATTCGGACAGGGCGGACGTTTCTGGTCCTACATGGTCACGTTTATTTTGTGAAAATTCGCACTCCTTGCCTGGTTCTGGGGGCCGCGCATGCGCAGCTGCAAAGATGGGCACTTTGGGGGGTCGGAGTTTGGGGATTTTGAGCACGGATTCGGACTGGGCGGACGATTCTGGCCCTACATGGTCACGTTTATTTTGTGAAAATTCGCACTCCTTGCCTGGTTCTGGGGGCCGCGCATGCGCAGCTGCAAAGATGGGCACTTTGGGGGGTCGGAGTTTGGGGATTTTGAGCACGGATTCGGACTGGGCGGACGATTCTGGCCCTACATGGTCACGTTTATTTTGTGAAAATTCGCACTCCTTGCCTGGTTCTTGGGGCCGCGCATGCGCAGCTGCAAAGATGGGCACTTTGGGGGGTCGGAGTTTGGGGATTTTGAGCACGGATTCGGACTGGGCGGACGATTCTGGCCCTACATGGTCACGTTTATTTTGTGAAAATTCGCACTCCTTGCCTGGTTCTGGGGGCCGCGCATGCGCAGCTGCAAAGATGGGCACTTTGGGGGGTCGGAGTTTGGGGATTTTGAGCACGGATTCGGACTGGGCGGACGATTCTGGCCCTACATGGTCACGTTTATTTTGTGAAAATTCGCACTCCTTGCCTGGTTCTGGGGGCCGCGCATGCGCAGCTGCAAAGATGGGCACTTTGGGGGGTCGGAGTTTGGGGATTTTGAGCACGGATTCGGACTGGGCGGAAGATTCTGGCCCTACATGGTCACGTTTATTTTGTGAAAATTCGCACTCCTTGCCTGGTTCTGGGGGCTGCGCATGCGCAGCTGCAAAGATGGGCACTTTGGGGGGTCGGAGTTTGGGGATTTTGAGCACGGATTCGGACTGGGCGGACGATTCTGGCCCAACATGGTCACGTTTATTTTGTGAAAAGTCGCACTCCTTGCCTGGTTCTGGGGGCCGCGCATGCGCAGCTGCAAAGATGGGCACTTTGGGGGGTCGGAGTTTGGGGATTTTGAGCACGGATTCGGACTGGGCGGAAGATTCTGGCCCTACATGGTCACGTTTATTTTGTGAAAATTCGCACTCCTTGCCTGGTTCTGGGGGCCGCGCATGCGCAGCTGCAAAGATGGGCACTTTGGGGGGTCGGAGTTTGGGGATTTTGAGCACGGATTCGGACTGGGCGGACGATTCTGGCCCTACATGGTCACGTTTATTTTGTGAAAATTCGCACTCCTTGCCTGGTTCTGGGGGCCGCACATGCGCAGCTGCAAAGATGGGCACTTTGGGGGGTCGGAGTTTGGGGATTTTGAGCACGGATTCGGACTGGGCGGAAGATTCTGGCCCTACATGGTCACGTTTATTTTGTGAAAATTTGCACTCCTTGCATGGTTCTGGGGGCCGCGCATGCGCAGCTGCAAAGATGGGCACTTTGGGGGGTCGGAGTTTGGGGATTTTGAGCACGGATTCGGACTGGGCGGAAGATTCTGGCCCTACATGGTCACGTTTATTTTGTGAAAATTCGCACTCCTTGCCTGGTTCTGGGGGCCGCGCATGCGCAGCTGCAAAGATGGGCACTTTGGGGGGTCGGAGTTTGGGGATTTTGAGCACGGATTCGGACTGGGCGGACGATTCTGGCCCTACATGGTCACGTTTATTTTGTGAAAATTCGCACTCCTTGCCTGGTTCTGGGGGCCGCGCATGCGCAGCTGCAAAGATGGGCACTTTGAGGGGTCGGAGTTTGGGGATTTTGAGCACGGATTCGGACTGGGCGGAAGATTCTGGCCCTACATGGTCACGTTTATTTTGTGAAAATTCGCACTCCTTGCCTGGTTCTGGGGGCCGCGCATGCGCAGCTGCAAAGATGGGCACTTTGGGGGGTCGGAGTTTGGGGATTTTGAGCACGGATTCGGACTGGGCGGACGATTCTGGCCCTACATGGTCACGTTTATTTTGTGAAAATTCGCACTCCTTGCCTGGTTGTGGGGGCCGCGCATGCGCAGCTGCAAAGATGGGCACTTTGGGGGGTCGGAGTTTGGGGATTTTGAGCACGGATTCGGACTGGGCGGAAGATTCTGGCCCTACATGGTCACGTTTATTTTGTGAAAATTCGCACTCCTTGCCTGGTTCTGGGGGCCGCGCATGCGCAGCTGCAAAGATGGGCACTTTGGGGGGTCGGAGTTTGGGGATTTTGAGCACGGATTCGGACTGGGCGGACGATTCTGGCCCTACATGGTCACGTTTATTTTGTGAAAATTCGCACTCCTTGCCTGGTTCTGGGGGCCGCGCATGCGCAGCTGCAAAGATGGGCACTTTGGGGGGTCGGAGTTTGGGGATTTTGAGCACGGATTCGGACTGGGCGGAAGATTCTGGCCCTACATGGTCACGTTTATTTTGTGAAAATTCGCACTCCTTGCCTGGTTCTGGGGGCCGCGCATGCGCAGCTGCAAAGATGGGCACTTTGGGGGGTCGGAGTTTGGGGATTTTGAGCACGGATTCGGACTGGGCGGACGATTCTGGCCCAACATGGTCACGTTTATTTTGTGAAAATTCGCACTCCTTGCCTGGTTCTGGGGGCCGCGCATGCGCAGCTGCAAAGATGGGCACTTTGGGGTTCGGAGTTTGGGGATTTTGAGCACGGATTCGGACTGGGCGGAAGATTCTGGCCCTACATGGTCACGTTTATTTTGTGAAAATTCGCACTCCTTGCCTGGTTCTGGGGGCCGCGCATGCGCAGCTGCAAAGATGGGCACTTTGGGGGGTCGGAGTTTGGGGATTTTGAGCACGGATTCGGACTGGGCGGACGATTCTGGCCCTACATGGTCACGTTTATTTTGTGAAAATTCGCACTCCTTGCCTGGTTCTGGGGGCCGCGCATGCGCAGCTGCAAAGATGGGCACTTTGGGGGGTCGGAGTTTGGGGATTTTGAGCACGGATTCGGACTGGGCGGAAGATTCTGGCCCTACATGGTCACGTTTATTTTGTGAAAATTCGCACTCCTTGCCTGGTTCTGGGGGCCGCGCATGCGCAGCTGCAAAGATGGGCACTTTGGGGGGTCGGAGTTTGGGGATTTTGAGCACGGATTCGGACTGGGCGGACGATTCTGGCCCTACATGGTCACGTTTATTTTGTGAAAATTCGCACTCCTTGCCTGGTTGTGGGGGCCGCGCATGCGCAGCTGCAAAGATGGGCACTTTGGGGGGTCGGAGTTTGGGGATTTTGAGCACGGATTCGGATTGGGCGGAAGATTCTGGCCCTACATGGTCACGTTTATTTTGTGAAAATTTGCACTCCTTGCCTGGTTCTGGGGGCCGCGCATGCGCAGCTGCAAAGATGGGCACTTTGGGGGGTCGGAGTTTGGGGATTTTGAGCACGGATTCGGACTGGGCGGAAGATTCTGGCCCTACATGGTCACGTTTATTTTGTGAAAATTCGCACTCCTTGCCTGGTTCTGGGGGCCGCGCATGCGCAGCTGCAAAGATGGGCACTTTGGGGGGTCGGAGTTTGGGGATTTTGAGCACGGATTCGGACTGGGCGGACGATTCTGGCCCTACATGGTCACGTTTATTTTGTGAAAATTCGCACTCCTTGCCTGGTTCTGGGGGCCGCGCATGCGCAGCTGCAAAGATGGGCACTTTGGGGGGTCGGAGTTTGGGGATTTTGAGCACGGATTCGGACTGGGCGGAAGATTCTGGCCCTACATGGTCACGTTTATTTTGTGAAAATTCGCACTCCTTGCCTGGTTCTGGGGGCCGCGCATGCGCAGCTGCAAAGATGGCACTTTGGGGGGTCGGAGTTTGGGGATTTTGAGCACGGATTCGGACTGGGCGGACGATTCTGGCCCTACATGGTCACGTTTATTTTGTGAAAATTCGCACTCCTTGCCTGGTTGTGGGGGCCGCGCATGCGCAGCTGCAAAGATGGGCACTTTGGGGGGTCGGAGTTTGGGGATTTTGAGCACGGATTCGGACTGGGCGGAAGATTCTGGCCCTACATGGTCACGTTTATTTTGTGAAAATTCGCACTCCTTGCCTGGTTGTGGGGGCCGCGCATGCGCAGCTGCAAAGATGGGCACTTTGGGGGGTCGGAGTTTGGGGATTTTGAGCACGGATTCGGACTGGGCGGAAGATTCTGGCCCTACATGGTCACGTTTATTTTGTGAAAATTCGCACTCCTTGCCTGGTTCTGGGGGCCGCGCATGCGCAGCTGCAAAGATGGGCACTTTGGGGGGTCGGAGTTTGGGGATTTTGAGCACGGATTCGGACTGGGCGGACGATTCTGGCCCTACATGGTCACGTTTATTTTGTGAAAATTCGCACTCCTTGCCTGGTTCTGGGGGCCGCGCATGCGCAGCTGCAAAGATGGGCACTTTGGGGGGTCGGAGTTTGGGGATTTTGAGCACGGATTCGGACTGGGCGGAAGATTCTGGCCCTACATGGTCACGTTTATTTTGTGAAAATTCGCACTCCTTGCCTGGTTCTGGGGGCCGCGCATGCGCAGCTGCAAAGATGGGCACTTTGGGGGGTCGGAGTTTGGGGATTTTGAGCACGGATTCGGACTGGGCGGACGATTCTGGCCCAACATGGTCACGTTTATTTTGTGAAAATTCGCACTCCTTGCCTGGTTCTGGGGGCCGCGCATGCGCAGCTGCAAAGATGGGCACTTTGGGGTTCGGAGTTTGGGGATTTTGAGCACGGATTCGGACTGGGCGGAAGATTCTGGCCCTACATGGTCACGTTTATTTTGTGAAAATTCGCACTCCTTGCCTGGTTCTGGGGGCCGCGCATGCGCAGCTGCAAAGATGGGCACTTTGGGGGGTCGGAGTTTGGGGATTTTGAGCACGGATTCGGACTGGGCGGACGATTCTGGCCCTACATGGTCACGTTTATTTTGTGAAAATTCGCACTCCTTGCCTGGTTCTGGGGGCCGCGCATGCGCAGCTGCAAAGATGGGCACTTTGGGGGGTCGGAGTTTGGGGATTTTGAGCACGGATTCGGACTGGGCGGAGGATTCTGGCCCTACATGGTCACGTTTATTTTGTGAAAATTCGCACTCCTTGCCTGGTTCTGGGGGCCGCGCATGCGCAGCTGCAAAGATGGGCACTTTGGGGGGTCGGAGTTTGGGGATTTTGAGCACGGATTCGGACTGGGCGGACGATTCTGGCCCTACATGGTCACGTTTATTTTGTAAAAATTCGCACTCCTTGCCTGGTTGTGGGGGCCGCGCATGCGCAGCTGCAAAGATGGGCACTTTGGGGGGTCGGAGTTTGGGGATTTTGAGCACGGATTCGGACTGGGCGGAAGATTCTGGCCCTACATGGTCACGTTTATTTTGTGAAAATTTGCACTCCTTGCCTGGTTCTGGGGGCCGCGCATGCGCAGCTGCAAAGATGGGCACTTTGGGGGGTCGGAGTTTGGGGATTTTGAGCACGGATTCGGACTGGGCGGAAGATTCTGGCCCTACATGGTCACGTTTATTTTGTGAAAATTCGCACTCCTTGCCTGGTTCTGGGGGCCGCGCATGCGCAGCTGCAAAGATGGGCACTTTGGGGGGTCGGAGTTTGGGGATTTTGAGCACGGATTCGGACTGGGCGGACGATTCTGGCCCTACATGGTCACGTTTATTTTGTGAAAATTCGCACTCCTTGCCTGGTTCTGGGGGCCGCGCATGCGCAGCTGCAAAGATGGGCACTTTGGGGGGTCGGAGTTTGGGGATTTTGAGCACGGATTCGGACTGGGCGGAAGATTCTGGCCCTACATGGTCACGTTTATTTTGTGAAAATTCGCACTCCTTGCCTGGTTCTGGGGGCCGCGCATGCGCAGCTGCAAAGATGGCACTTTGGGGGGTCGGAGTTTGGGGATTTTGAGCACGGATTCGGACTGGGCGGACGATTCTGGCCCTACATGGTCACGTTTATTTTGTGAAAATTCGCACTCCTTGCCTGGTTGTGGGGGCCGCGCATGCGCAGCTGCAAAGATGGGCACTTTGGGGGGTCGGAGTTTGGGGATTTTGAGCACGGATTCGGACTGGGCGGAAGATTCTGGCCCTACATGGTCACGTTTATTTTGTGAAAATTCGCACTCCTTGCCTGGTTCTGGGGGCCGCGCATGCGCAGCTGCAAAGATGGGCACTTTGGGGGGTCGGAGTTTGGGGATTTTGAGCACGGATTCGGACTGGGCGGACGATTCTGGCCCTACATGGTCACGTTTATTTTGTGAAAATTCGCACTCCTTGCCTGGTTCTGGGGGCCGCGCATGCGCAGCTGCAAAGATGGGCACTTTGGGGGGTCGGAGTTTGGGGATTTTGAGCACGGATTCGGACTGGGCGGAAGATTCTGGCCCTACATGGTCACGTTTATTTTGTGAAAATTCGCACTCCTTGCCTGGTTCTGGGGGCCGCGCATGCGCAGCTGCAAAGATGGGCACTTTGGGGGGTCGGAGTTTGGGGATTTTGAGCACGGATTCGGACTGGGCGGACGATTCTGGCCCTACATGGTCACGTTTATTTTGTGAAAATTCGCACTCCTTGCCTGGTTCTGGGGGCCGCGCATGCGCAGCTGCAAAGATGGGCACTTTGGGGGGTCGGAGTTTGGGGATTTTGAGCACGGATTCGGACTGGGCGGACGATTTTGGCCCTACATGGTCACGTTTATTTTGTGAAAATTCGCACTCCTTGCCTGGTTCTGGGGGCCGCGCATGCGCAGCTGCAAAGATGGGCACTTTGGGGGGTCGGAGTTTGGGGATTTTGAGCACGGATTCGGACTGGGCGGAAGATTCTGGCCCTACATGGTCACGTTTATTTTGTGAAAATTCGCACTCCTTGCCTGGTTCTGGGGGCCGCGCATGCGCAGCTGCAAAGATGGGCACTTTGGGGTTCGGAGTTTGGGGATTTTGAGCACGGATTCGGACTGGGCGGACGATTCTGGCCCTACATGGTCACGTTTATTTTGTGAAAATTCGCACTCCTTGCCTGGTTCTGGGGGCCGCGCATGCGCAGCTGCAAAGATGGGCACTTTGGGGGGTCGGAGTTTGGGGATTTTGAGCACGGATTCGGACTGGGCGGAAGATTCTGGCCCTACATGGTCACGTTTATTTTGTGAAAATTCGCACTCCTTGCCTGGTTCTGGGGGCCGCGCATGCGCAGCTTCAAAGATGGGCACTTTGGGGGGTCGGAGTTTGGGGATTTTGAGCACGGATTCGGACTGGGCGGACGATTCTGGCCCTACATGGTCACGTTTATTTTGTGAAAATTCGAACTCCTTGCCTGGTTCTGGGGGCCGCGCATGCTCAGCTGCAAAGATGGGCACTTTGGGGGGTCGGAGTTTGGGGATTTTGAGCACGGATTCGGACTGGGCGGAAGATTCTGGCCCTACATGGTCACGTTTATTTTGTGAAAATTCGCACTCCTTGCCTGGTTCTGGGGGCCGCGCATGCGCAGCTGCAAAGATGGGCACTTTGGGGTGTCGGAGTTTGGGGATTTTGAGCACGGATTCGGACTGGGCGGAAGATTCTGGCCCTACATGGTCACGTTTATTTTGTGAAAATTCGCACTCCTTGCCTGGTTCTGGGGGCCGCGCATGCGCAGCTGCAAAGATGGGCACTTTGGGGGGTCGGAGTTTGGGGATTTTGAGCACGGATTCGGACTGGGCGGACGATTCTGGCCCTACATGGTCACGTTTATTTTGTGAAAATTCGCACTCCTTGCCTGGTTCTGGGGGCCGCGCATGCGCAGCTGCAAAGATGGGCACTTTGGGGGGTCGGAGTTTGGGGATTTTGAGCACGGATTCGGACTGGGCGGACGATTCTGGCCCTACATGGTCACGTTTATTTTGTGAAAATTCGCACTCCTTGCCTGGTTCTGGGGGCCGCGCATGCGCAGCTGCAAAGATGGGCACTTTGGGGGGTCGGAGTTTGGGGATTTTGAGCACGGATTCGGACTGGGCGGACGATTCTGGCCCTACATGGTCACGTTTATTTTGTGAAAATTCGCACTCCTTGCCTGGTTCTGGGGGCCGCGCATGCGCAGCTGCAAAGATGGGCACTTTGGGGGGTCGGAGTTTGGGGATTTTGAGCACGGATTCGGACTGGGCGGAAGATTCTGGCCCTACATGGTCACGTTTATTTTGTGAAAATTCGCACTCCTTGCCTGGTTCTGGGGGCCGCGCATGCGCAGCTGCAAAGATGGGCACTTTGGGGGGTCGGAGTTTGGGGATTTTGAGCACGGATTCGGACTGGGCGGACGATTCTGGCCCAACATGGTCACGTTTATTTTGTGAAAATTCGCACTCCTTGCCTGGTTCTGGGGGCCGCGCATGCGCAGCTGCAAAGATGGGCACTTTGGGGTTCGGAGTTTGGGGATTTTGAGCACGGATTCGGACTGGGCGGAAGATTCTGGCCCTACATGGTCACGTTTATTTTGTGAAAATTCGCACTCCTTGCCTGGTTCTGGGGGCCGCGCATGCGCAGCTGCAAAGATGGCACTTTGGGGGGTCGGAGTTTGGGGATTTTGAGCACGGATTCGGACTGGGCGGACGATTCTGGCCCTACATGGTCACGTTTATTTTGTGAAAATTCGCACTCCTTGCCTGGTTGTGGGGGCCGCGCATGCGCAGCTGCAAAGATGGGCACTTTGGGGGGTCGGAGTTTGGGGATTTTGAGCACGGATTCGGACTGGGCGGAAGATTCTGGCCCTACATGGTCACGTTTATTTTGTGAAAATTCGCACTCCTTGCCTGGTTCTGGGGGCCGCGCATGCGCAGCTGCAAAGATGGGCACTTTGGGGGGTCGGAGTTTGGGGATTTTGAGCACGGATTCGGACTGGGCGGACGATTCTGGCCCTACATGGTCACGTTTATTTTGTGAAAATTCGCACTCCTTGCCTGGTTCTGGGGGCCGCGCATGCGCAGCTGCAAAGATGGGCACTTTGGGGGGTCGGAGTTTGGGGATTTTGAGCACGGATTCGGACTGGGCGGAAGATTCTGGCCCTACATGGTCACGTTTATTTTGTGAAAATTCGCACTCCTTGCCTGGTTCTGGGGGCCGCGCATGCGCAGCTGCAAAGATGGGCACTTTGGGGGGTCGGAGTTTGGGGATTTTGAGCACGGATTCGGACTGGGCGGACGATTCTGGCCCTACATGGTCACGTTTATTTTGTGAAAATTCGCACTCCTTGCCTGGTTCTGGGGGCCGCGCATGCGCAGCTGCAAAGATGGGCACTTTGGGGGGTCGGAGTTTGGGGATTTTGAGCACGGATTCGGACTGGGCGGACGATTTTGGCCCTACATGGTCACGTTTATTTTGTGAAAATTCGCACTCCTTGCCTGGTTCTGGGGGCCGCGCATGCGCAGCTGCAAAGATGGGCACTTTGGGGGGTCGGAGTTTGGGGATTTTGAGCACGGATTCGGACTGGGCGGAAGATTCTGGCCCTACATGGTCACGTTTATTTTGTGAAAATTCGCACTCCTTGCCTGGTTCTGGGGGCCGCGCATGCGCAGCTGCAAAGATGGGCACTTTGGGGGGTCGGAGTTTGGGGATTTTGAGCACGGATTCGGACTGGGCGGAAGATTCTGGCCCTACATGGTCACGTTTATTTTGTGAAAATTCGCACTCCTTGCCTGGTTCTGGGGGCCGCGCATGCGCAGCTGCAAAGATGGCACTTTGGGGGGTCGGAGTTTGGGGATTTTGAGCACGGATTCGGACTGGGCGGACGATTCTGGCCCTACATGGTCACGTTTATTTTGTGAAAATTCGCACTCCTTGCCTGGTTGTGGGGGCCGCGCATGCGCAGCTGCAAAGATGGGCACTTTGGGGGGTCGGAGTTTGGGGATTTTGAGCACGGATTCGGACTGGGCGGAAGATTCTGGCCCTACATGGTCACGTTTATTTTGTGAAAATTCGCACTCCTTGCCTGGTTCTGGGGGCCGCGCATGCGCAGCTGCAAAGATGGGCACTTTGGGGGGTCGGAGTTTGGGGATTTTGAGCACGGATTCGGACTGGGCGGACGATTCTGGCCCTACATGGTCACGTTTATTTTGTGAAAATTCGCACTCCTTGCCTGGTTCTGGGGGCCGCGCATGCGCAGCTGCAAAGATGGGCACTTTGGGGGGTCGGAGTTTGGGGATTTTGAGCACGGATTCGGACTGGGCGGAAGATTCTGGCCCTACATGGTCACGTTTATTTTGTGAAAATTCGCACTCCTTGCCTGGTTCTGGGGGCCGCGCATGCGCAGCTGCAAAGATGGGCACTTTGGGGGGTCGGAGTTTGGGGATTTTGAGCACGGATTCGGACTGGGCGGACGATTCTGGCCCTACATGGTCACGTTTATTTTGTGAAAATTCGCACTCCTTGCCTGGTTCTGGGGGCCGCGCATGCGCAGCTGCAAAGATGGGCACTTTGGGGGGTCGGAGTTTGGGGATTTTGAGCACGGATTCGGACTGGGCGGACGATTTTGGCCCTACATGGTCACGTTTATTTTGTGAAAATTCGCACTCCTTGCCTGGTTCTGGGGGCCGCGCATGCGCAGCTGCAAAGATGGGCACTTTGGGGGGTCGGAGTTTGGGGATTTTGAGCACGGATTCGGACTGGGCGGAAGATTCTGGCCCTACATGGTCACGTTTATTTTGTGAAAATTCGCACTCCTTGCCTGGTTCTGGGGGCCGCGCATGCGCAGCTGCAAAGATGGGCACTTTGGGGTTCGGAGTTTGGGGATTTTGAGCACGGATTCGGACTGGGCGGACGATTCTGGCCCTACATGGTCACGTTTATTTTGTGAAAATTCGCACTCCTTGCCTGGTTCTGGGGGCCGCGCATGCGCAGCTGCAAAGATGGGCACTTTGGGGGGTCGGAGTTTGGGGATTTTGAGCACGGATTCGGACTGGGCGGAAGATTCTGGCCCTACATGGTCACGTTTATTTTGTGAAAATTCGCACTCCTTGCCTGGTTCTGGGGGCCGCGCATGCGCAGCTTCAAAGATGGGCACTTTGGGGGGTCGGAGTTTGGGGATTTTGAGCACGGATTCGGACTGGGCGGACGATTCTGGCCCTACATGGTCACGTTTATTTTGTGAAAATTCGAACTCCTTGCCTGGTTCTGGGGGCCGCGCATGCTCAGCTGCAAAGATGGGCACTTTGGGGGGTCGGAGTTTGGGGATTTTGAGCACGGATTCGGACTGGGCGGAAGATTCTGGCCCTACATGGTCACGTTTATTTTGTGAAAATTCGCACTCCTTGCCTGGTTCTGGGGGCCGCGCATGCGCAGCTGCAAAGATGGGCACTTTGGGGTGTCGGAGTTTGGGGATTTTGAGCACGGATTCGGACTGGGCGGAAGATTCTGGCCCTACATGGTCACGTTTATTTTGTGAAAATTCGCACTCCTTGCCTGGTTCTGGGGGCCGCGCATGCGCAGCTGCAAAGATGGGCACTTTGGGGGGTCGGAGTTTGGGGATTTTGAGCACGGATTCGGACTGGGCGGACGATTCTGGCCCTACATGGTCACGTTTATTTTGTGAAAATTCGCACTCCTTGCCTGGTTCTGGGGGCCGCGCATGCGCAGCTGCAAAGATGGGCACTTTGGGGGGTCGGAGTTTGGGGATTTTGAGCACGGATTCGGACTGGGCGGACGATTCTGGCCCTACATGGTCACGTTTATTTTGTGAAAATTCGCACTCCTTGCCTGGTTCTGGGGGCCGCGCATGCGCAGCTGCAAAGATGGGCACTTTGGGGGGTCGGAGTTTGGGGATTTTGAGCACGGATTCGGACTGGGCGGACGATTCTGGCCCTACATGGTCACGTTTATTTTGTGAAAATTCGCACTCCTTGCCTGGTTCTGGGGGCCGCGCATGCGCAGCTGCAAAGATGGGCACTTTGGGGGGTCGGAGTTTGGGGATTTTGAGCACGGATTCGGACTGGGCGGAAGATTCTGGCCCTACATGGTCACGTTTATTTTGTGAAAATTCGCACTCCTTGCCTGGTTCTGGGGGCCGCGCATGCGCAGCTGCAAAGATGGGCACTTTGGGGGGTCGGAGTTTGGGGATTTTGAGCACGGATTCGGACTGGGCGGACGATTCTGGCCCAACATGGTCACGTTTATTTTGTGAAAATTCGCACTCCTTGCCTGGTTCTGGGGGCCGCGCATGCGCAGCTGCAAAGATGGGCACTTTGGGGTTCGGAGTTTGGGGATTTTGAGCACGGATTCGGACTGGGCGGAAGATTCTGGCCCTACATGGTCACGTTTATTTTGTGAAAATTCGCACTCCTTGCCTGGTTCTGGGGGCCGCGCATGCGCAGCTGCAAAGATGGCACTTTGGGGGGTCGGAGTTTGGGGATTTTGAGCACGGATTCGGACTGGGCGGACGATTCTGGCCCTACATGGTCACGTTTATTTTGTGAAAATTCGCACTCCTTGCCTGGTTGTGGGGGCCGCGCATGCGCAGCTGCAAAGATGGGCACTTTGGGGGGTCGGAGTTTGGGGATTTTGAGCACGGATTCGGACTGGGCGGAAGATTCTGGCCCTACATGGTCACGTTTATTTTGTGAAAATTCGCACTCCTTGCCTGGTTCTGGGGGCCGCGCATGCGCAGCTGCAAAGATGGGCACTTTGGGGGGTCGGAGTTTGGGGATTTTGAGCACGGATTCGGACTGGGCGGACGATTCTGGCCCTACATGGTCACGTTTATTTTGTGAAAATTCGCACTCCTTGCCTGGTTCTGGGGGCCGCGCATGCGCAGCTGCAAAGATGGGCACTTTGGGGGGTCGGAGTTTGGGGATTTTGAGCACGGATTCGGACTGGGCGGAAGATTCTGGCCCTACATGGTCACGTTTATTTTGTGAAAATTCGCACTCCTTGCCTGGTTCTGGGGGCCGCGCATGCGCAGCTGCAAAGATGGGCACTTTGGGGGGTCGGAGTTTGGGGATTTTGAGCACGGATTCGGACTGGGCGGACGATTCTGGCCCTACATGGTCACGTTTATTTTGTGAAAATTCGCACTCCTTGCCTGGTTCTGGGGGCCGCGCATGCGCAGCTGCAAAGATGGGCACTTTGGGGGGTCGGAGTTTGGGGATTTTGAGCACGGATTCGGACTGGGCGGACGATTTTGGCCCTACATGGTCACGTTTATTTTGTGAAAATTCGCACTCCTTGCCTGGTTCTGGGGGCCGCGCATGCGCAGCTGCAAAGATGGGCACTTTGGGGGGTCGGAGTTTGGGGATTTTGAGCACGGATTCGGACTGGGCGGAAGATTCTGGCCCTACATGGTCACGTTTATTTTGTGAAAATTCGCACTCCTTGCCTGGTTCTGGGGGCCGCGCATGCGCAGCTGCAAAGATGGGCACTTTGGGGGGTCGGAGTTTGGGGATTTTGAGCACGGATTCGGACTGGGCGGAAGATTCTGGCCCTACATGGTCACGTTTATTTTGTGAAAATTCGCACTCCTTGCCTGGTTCTGGGGGCCGCGCATGCGCAGCTGCAAAGATGGGCACTTTGGGGGGTCGGAGTTTGGGGATTTTGAGCACGGATTCGGACTGGGCGGACGATTCTGGCCCTACATGGTCACGTTTATTTTGTGAAAATTCGCACTCCTTGCCTGGTTCTGGGGGCCGCGCATGCGCAGCTGCAAAGATGGGCACTTTGGGGGGTCGGAGTTTGGGGATTTTGAGCACGGATTCGGACTGGGCGGACGATTCTGGCCCTACATGGTCACGTTTATTTTGTGAAAATTCGCACTCCTTGCCTGGTTCTGGGGGCCGCGCATGCGCAGCTGCAAAGATGGGCACTTTGGGGGGTCGGAGTTTGGGGATTTTGAGCACGGATTCGGACTGGGCGGACGATTCTGGCCCTACATGGTCACGTTTATTTTGTGAAAATTCGCACTCCTTGCCTGGTTCTGGGGGCCGCGCATGCGCAGCTGCAAAGATGGGCACTTTGGGGGGTCGGAGTTTGGGGATTTTGAGCACGGATTCGGACTGGGCGGAAGATTCTGGCCCTACATGGTCACGTTTATTTTGTGAAAATTCGCACTCCTTGCCTGGTTCTGGGGGCCGCGCATGCGCAGCTGCAAAGATGGGCACTTTGGGGGGTCGGAGTTTGGGGATTTTGAGCACGGATTCGGACTGGGCGGACGATTCTGGCCCAACATGGTCACGTTTATTTTGTGAAAATTCGCACTCCTTGCCTGGTTCTGGGGGCCGCGCATGCGCAGCTGCAAAGATGGGCACTTTGGGGTTCGGAGTTTGGGGATTTTGAGCACGGATTCGGACTGGGCGGAAGATTCTGGCCCTACATGGTCACGTTTATTTTGTGAAAATTCGCACTCCTTGCCTGGTTCTGGGGGCCGCGCATGCGCAGCTGCAAAGATGGGCACTTAGGGGGGTCGGAGTTTGGGGATTTTGAGCACGGATTCGGACTGGGCGGACGATTCTGGCCCTACATGGTCACGTTTATTTTGTGAAAATTCGCACTCCTTGCCTGGTTCTGGGGGCCGCGCATGCGCAGCTGCAAAGATGGGCACTTTGGGGGGTCGGAGTTTGGGGATTTTGAGCACGGATTCGGACTGGGCGGAAGATTCTGGCCCTACATGGTCACGTTTATTTTGTGAAAATTCGCACTCCTTGCCTGGTTCTGGGGGCCGCGCATGCGCAGCTGCAAAGATGGGCACTTTGGGGGGTCGGAGTTTGGGGATTTTGAGCACGGATTCGGACTGGGCGGACGATTCTGGCCCTACATGGTCACGTTTATTTTGTGAAAATTCGCACTCCTTGCCTGGTTCTGGGGGCCGCGCATGCGCAGCTGCAAAGATGGGCACTTTGGGGGGTCGGAGTTTGGGGATTTTGAGCACGGATTCGGACTGGGCGGAAGATTCTGGCCCTACATGGTCACGTTTATTTTGTGAAAATTTGCACTCCTTGCCTGGTTCTGGGGGCCGCGCATGCGCAGCTGCAAAGATGGGCACTTTGGGGGGTCGGAGTTTGGGGATTTTGAGCACGGATTCGGACTGGGCGGAAGATTCTGGCCCTACATGGTCACGTTTATTTTGTGAAAATTCGCACTCCTTGCCTGGTTCTGGGGGCCGCGCATGCGCAGCTGCAAAGATGGGCACTTTGGGGGGTCGGAGTTTGGGGATTTTGAGCACGGATTCGGACTGGGCGGACGATTCTGGCCCTACATGGTCACGTTTATTTTGTGAAAATTCGCACTCCTTGCCTGGTTCTGGGGGCCGCGCATGCGCAGCTGCAAAGATGGGCACTTTGGGGATCGGAGTTTGGGGATTTTGAGCACGGATTCGGACTGGGCGGAAGATTCTGGCCCTACATGGTCACGTTTATTTTGTGAAAATTCGCACTCCTTGCCTGGTTCTGGGGGCCGCGCATGCGCAGCTGCAAAGATGGGCACTTTGGGGGGTCGGAGTTTGGAGATTTTGAGCACGGATTCGGACTGGGCGGACGATTCTGGCCCTACATGGTCACGTTTATTTTGTGAAAATTCGCACTCCTTGCCTGGTTGTGGGGGCCGCGCATGCGCAGCTGCAAAGATGGGCACTTTGGGGGGTCGGAGTTTGGGGATTTTGAGCACGGATTCGGACTGGGCGGACGATTCTGGCCCTACATGGTCACGTTTATTTTGTGAAAATTCGCACTCCTTGCCTGGTTCTGGGGGCCGCGCATGCGCAGCTGCAAAGATGGGCACTTTGGGGATCGGAGTTTGGGGATTTTGAGCACGGATTCGGACTGGGCGGAAGATTCTGGCCCTACATGGTCACGTTTATTTTGTGAAAATTCGCACTCCTTGCCTGGTTCTGGGGGCCGCGCATGCGCAGCTGCAAAGATGGGCACTTTGGGGGGTCGGAGTTTGGAGATTTTGAGCACGGATTCGGACTGGGCGGACGATTCTGGCCCTACATGGTCACGTTTATTTTGTGAAAATTCGCACTCCTTGCCTGGTTGTGGGGGCCGCGCATGCGCAGCTGCAAAGATGGGCACTTTGGGGGGTCGGAGTTTGGGGATTTTGAGCACGGATTCGGACTGGGCGGAAGATTCTGGCCCTACATGGTCACGTTTATTTTGTGAAAATTCGCACTCCTTGCCTGGTTCTGGGGGCCGCGCATGCGCAGCTGCAAAGATGGGCACTTTGGGGGGTCGGAGTTTGGGGATTTTGAGCACGGATTCGGACTGGGCGGACGATTCTGGCCCTACATGGTCACGTTTATTTTGTGAAAATTCGCACTCCTTGCCTGGTTCTGGGGGCCGCGCATGCGCAGCTGCAAAGATGGGCACTTTGGGGGGTCGGAGTTTGGGGATTTTGAGCACGGATTCGGACTGGGCGGAAGATTCTGGCCCTACATGGTCACGTTTATTTTGTGAAAATTCGCACTCCTTGCCTGGTTCTGGGGGCCGCGCATGCGCAGCTGCAAAGATGGGCACTTTGGGGGGTCGGAGTTTGGGGATTTTGAGCACGGATTCGGACTGGGCGGACGATTCTGGCCCAACATGGTCACGTTTATTTTGTGAAAATTCGCACTCCTTGCCTGGTTCTAGGGGCCGCGCATGCGCAGCTGCAAAGATGGGCACTTTGGGGTTCGGAGTTTGGGGATTTTGAGCACGGATTCGGACTGGGCGGAAGATTCTGGCCCTACATGGTCACGTTTATTTTGTGAAAATTCGCACTCCTTGCCTGGTTCTGGGGGCCGCGCATGCGCAGCTGCAAAGATGGGCACTTTGGGGGGTCGGAGTTTGGGGATTTTGAGCACGGATTCGGACTGGGCGGAAGATTCTGGCCCTACATGGTCACGTTTATTTTGTGAAAATTCGCACTCCTTGCCTGGTTCTGGGGGCCGCGCATGCGCAGCTGCAAAGATGGGCACTTTGGGGGGTCGGAGTTTGGGGATTTTGAGCACGGATTCGGACTGGGCGGAAGATTCTGGCCCTACATGGTCACGTTTATTTTGTGAAAATTCGCACTCCTTGCCTGGTTCTGGGGGCCGCGCATGCGCAGCTGCAAAGATGGGCACTTTGGGGGGTCGGAGTTTGGGGATTTTGAGCACGGATTCGGACTGGGCGGACGATTCTGGCCCTACATGGTCACGTTTATTTTGTGAAAATTCGCACTCCTTGCCTGGTTCTGGGGGCCGCGCATGCGCAGCTGCAAAGATGGGCACTTTGGGGGGTCGGAGTTTGGGGATTTTGAGCACGGATTCGGACTGGGCGGAAGATTCTGGCCCTACATGGTCACGTTTATTTTGTGAAAATTTGCACTCCTTGCCTGGTTCTGGGGGCCGCGCATGCGCAGCTGCAAAGATGGGCACTTTGGGGGGTCGGAGTTTGGGGATTTTGAGCACGGATTCGGACTGGGCGGAAGATTCTGGCCCTACATGGTCACGTTTATTTTGTGAAAATTCGCACTCCTTGCCTGGTTCTGGGGGCCGCGCATGCGCAGCTGCAAAGATGGGCACTTTGGGGGGTCGGAGTTTGGGGATTTTGAGCACGGATTCGGACTGGGCGGACGATTCTGGCCCTACATGGTCACGTTTATTTTGTGAAAATTCGCACTCCTTGCCTGGTTCTGGGGGCCGCGCATGCGCAGCTGCAAAGATGGGCACTTTGGGGATCGGAGTTTGGGGATTTTGAGCACGGATTCGGACTGGGCGGAAGATTCTGGCCCTACATGGTCACGTTTATTTTGTGAAAATTCGCACTCCTTGCCTGGTTCTGGGGGCCGCGCATGCGCAGCTGCAAAGATGGGCACTTTGGGGGGTCGGAGTTTGGAGATTTTGAGCACGGATTCGGACTGGGCGGACGATTCTGGCCCTACATGGTCACGTTTATTTTGTGAAAATTCGCACTCCTTGCCTGGTTGTGGGGGCCGCGCATGCGCAGCTGCAAAGATGGGCACTTTGGGGGGTCGGAGTTTGGGGATTTTGAGCACGGATTCGGACTGGGCGGAAGATTCTGGCCCTACATGGTCACGTTTATTTTGTGAAAATTCGCACTCCTTGCCTGGTTCTGGGGGCCGCGCATGCGCAGCTGCAAAGATGGGCACTTTGGGGGGTCGGAGTTTGGGGATTTTGAGCACGGATTCGGACTGGGCGGACGATTCTGGCCCTACACGGTCACGTTTATTTTGTGAAAATTCGCACTCCTTGCCTGGTTCTGGGGGCCGCGCATGCGCAGCTGCAAAGATGGGCACTTTGGGGGGTCGGAGTTTGGGGATTTTGAGCACGGATTCGGACTGGGCGGAAGATTCTGGCCCTACATGGTCACGTTTATTTTGTGAAAATTCGCACTCCTTGCCTGGTTCTGGGGGCCGCGCATGCGCAGCTGCAAAGATGGGCACTTTGGGGGGTCGGAGTTTGGGGATTTTGAGCACGGATTCGGACTGGGCGGACGATTCTGGCCCAACATGGTCACGTTTATTTTGTGAAAATTCGCACTCCTTGCCTGGTTCTAGGGGACGCGCATGCGCAGCTGCAAAGATGGGCACTTTGGGGTTCGGAGTTTGGGGATTTTGAGCACGGATTCGGACTGGGCGGAAGATTCTGGCCCTACATGGTCACGTTTATTTTGTGAAAATTCGCACTCCTTGCCTGGTTCTGGGGGCCGCGCATGCGCAGCTGCAAAGATGGGCACTTTGGGGGGTCGGAGTTTGGGGATTTTGAGCACGGATTCGGACTGGGCGGAAGATTCTGGCCCTACATGGTCACGTTTATTTTGTGAAAATTCGCACTCCTTGCCTGGTTGTGGGGGCCGCGCATGCGCAGCTGCAAAGATGGGCACTTTGGGGGGTCGGAGTTTGGGGATTTTGAGCACGGATTCGGACTGGGCGGAAGATTCTGGCCCTACATGGTCACGTTTATTTTGTGAAAATTCGCACTCCTTGCCTGGTTCTGGGGGCCGCGCATGCGCAGCTGCAAAGATGGGCACTTTGGGGGGTCGGAGTTTGGGGATTTTGAGCACGGATTCGGACTGGGCGGACGATTCTGGCCCTACATGGTCACGTTTATTTTGTGAAAATTCGCACTCCTTGCCTGGTTCTGGGGGCCGCGCATGCGCAGCTGCAAAGATGGGCACTTTGGGGGGTCGGAGTTTGGGGATTTTGAGCACGGATTCGGACTGGGCGGAAGATTCTGGCCCTACATGGTCACGTTTATTTTGTGAAAATTCGCACTCCTTGCCTGGTTCTGGGGGCCGCGCATGCGCAGCTGCAAAGATGGGCACTTTGGGGTTCGGAGTTTGGGGATTTTGAGCACGGATTCGGACTGGGCGGACGATTCTGGCCCTACATGGTCACGTTTATTTTGTGAAAATTCGCACTCCTTGCCTGGTTCTGGGGGCCGCGCATGCGCAGCTGCAAAGATGGGCACTTTGGGGGGTCGGAGTTTGGGGATTTTGAGCACGGATTCGGACTGGGCGGAAGATTCTGGCCCTACATGGTCACGTTTATTTTGTGAAAATTCGCACTCCTTGCCTGGTTCTGGGGGCCGCGCATGCGCAGCTTCAAAGATGGGCACTTTGGGGGGTCGGAGTTTGGGGATTTTGAGCACGGATTCGGACTGGGCGGACGATTCTGGCCCTACATGGTCACGTTTATTTTGTGAAAATTCGCACTCCTTGCCTGGTTCTGGGGGCCGCGCATGCTCAGCTGCAAAGATGGGCACTTTGGGGGGTCGGAGTTTGGGGATTTTGAGCACGGATTCGGACTGGGCGGAAGATTCTGGCCCTACATGGTCACGTTTATTTTGTGAAAATTCGCACTCCTTGCCTGGTTCTGGGGGCCGCGCATGCGCAGCTGCAAAGATGGGCACTTTGGGGGGTCGGAGTTTGGGGATTTTGAGCACGGATTCGGACTGGGCGGAAGATTCTGGCCCTACATGGTCACGTTTATTTTGTGAAAATTCGCACTCCTTGCCTGGTTCTGGGGGCCGCGCATGCGCAGCTGCAAAGATGGGCACTTTGGGGGGTCGGAGTTTGGGGATTTTGAGCACGGATTCGGACTGGGCGGAAGATTCTGGCCCTACATGGTCACGTTTATTTTGTGAAAATTCGCACTCCTTGCCTTGTTCTGGGGGCCGCGCATGCGCAGCTGCAAAGATGGGCACTTTGGGGGGTCGGAGTTTGGGGATTTTGAGCACGGATTCGGACTGGGCGGACGATTCTGGCCCTACATGGTCACGTTTATTTTGTGAAAATTCGCACTCCTTGCCTGGTTCTGGGGGCCGCGCATGCGCAGCTGCAAAGATGGGCACTTTGGGGGGTCGGAGTTTGGGGATTTTGAGCACGGATTCGGACTGGGCGGAAGATTCTGGCCCTACATGGTCACGTTTATTTTGTGAAAATTCGCACTCCTTGCCTGGTTCTGGGGGCCGCGCATGCGCAGCTGCAAAGATGGGCACTTTGGGGGGTCGGAGTTTGGGGATTTTGAGCACGGATTCGGACTGGGCGGACGATTCTGGCCCTACATGGTCACGTTTATTTTGTGAAAATTCGCACTCCTTGCCTGGTTCTGGGGGCCGCGCATGCGCAGCTGCAAAGATGGGCACTTTGGGGGGTCGGAGTTTGGGGATTTTGAGCACGGATTCGGACTGGGCGGAAGATTCTGGCCCTACATGGTCACGTTTATTTTGTGAAAATTTGCACTCCTTGCCTGGTTCTGGGGGCCGCGCATGCGCAGCTGCAAAGATGGGCACTTTGGGGGGTCGGAGTTTGGGGATTTTGAGCACGGATTCGGACTGGGCGGAAGATTCTGGCCCTACATGGTCACGTTTATTTTGTGAAAATTCGCACTCCTTGCCTGGTTCTGGGGGCCGCGCATGCGCAGCTGCAAAGATGGGCACTTTGGGGGGTCGGAGTTTGGGGATTTTGAGCACGGATTCGGACTGGGCGGACGATTCTGGCCCTACATGGTCACGTTTATTTTGTGAAAATTCGCACTCCTTGCCTGGTTCTGGGGGCCGCGCATGCGCAGCTGCAAAGATGGGCACTTTGGGGATCGGAGTTTGGGGATTTTGAGCACGGATTCGGACTGGGCGGAAGATTCTGGCCCTACATGGTCACGTTTATTTTGTGAAAATTCGCACTCCTTGCCTGGTTCTGGGGGCCGCGCATGCGCAGCTGCAAAGATGGGCACTTTGGGGGGTCGGAGTTTGGGGATTTTGAGCACGGATTCGGACTGGGCGGACGATTCTGGCCCTACATGGTCCCGTTTATTTTGTGAAAATTCGCACTCCTTGCCTGGTTGTGGGGGCCGCGCATGCGCAGCTGCAAAGATGGGCACTTTGGGGGGTCGGAGTTTGGGGATTTTGAGCACGGATTCGGACTGGGCGGAAGATTCTGGCCCTACATGGTCACGTTTATTTTGTGAAAATTCGCACTCCTTGCCTGGTTCTGGGGGCCGCGCATGCGCAGCTGCAAAGATGGGCACTTTGGGGATCGGAGTTTGGGGATTTTGAGCACGGATTCGGACTGGGCGGAAGATTCTGGCCCTACATGGTCACGTTTATTTTGTGAAAATTCGCACTCCTTGCCTGGTTCTGGGGGCCGCGCATGCGCAGCTGCAAAGATGGGCACTTTGGGGGGTCGGAGTTTGGGGATTTTGAGCACGGATTCGGACTGGGCGGACGATTCTGGCCCTACATGGTCACGTTTATTTTGTGAAAATTCGCACTCCTTGCCTGGTTGTGGGGGCCGCGCATGCGCAGCTGCAAAGATGGGCACTTTGGGGGGTCGGAGTTTGGGGATTTTGAGCACGGATTCGGACTGGGCGGAAGATTCTGGCCCTACATGGTCACGTTTATTTTGTGAAAATTCGCACTCCTTGCCTGGTTCTGGGGGCCGCGCATGCGCAGCTGCAAAGATGGGCACTTTGGGGATCGGAGTTTGGGGATTTTGAGCACGGATTCGGACTGGGCGGAAGATTCTGGCCCTACATGGTCACGTTTATTTTGTGAAAATTCGCACTCCTTGCCTGGTTCTGGGGGCCGCGCATGCGCAGCTGCAAAGATGGGCACTTTGGGGGGTCGGAGTTTGGGGATTTTGAGCACGGATTCGGACTGGGCGGACGATTCTGGCCCTACATGGTCACGTTTATTTTGTGAAAATTCGCACTCCTTGCCTGGTTGTGGGGGCCGCGCATGCGCAGCTGCAAAGATGGGCACTTTGGGGGGTCGGAGTTTGGGGATTTTGAGCACGGATTCGGACTGGGCGGAAGATTCTGGCCCTACATGGTCACGTTTATTTTGTGAAAATTCGCACTCCTTGCCTGGTTCTGGGGGCCGCGCATGCGCAGCTGCAAAGATGGGCACTTTGGGGATCGGAGTTTGGGGATTTTGAGCACGGATTCGGACTGGGCGGAAGATTCTGGCCCTACATGGTCACGTTTATTTTGTGAAAATTCGCACTCCTTGCCTGGTTCTGGGGGCCGCGCATGCGCAGCTGCAAAGATGGGCACTTTGGGGGGTCGGAGTTTGGGGATTTTGAGCACGGATTCGGACTGGGCGGACGATTCTGGCCCTACATGGTCACGTTTATTTTGTGAAAATTCGCACTCCTTGCCTGGTTGTGGGGGCCGCGCATGCGCAGCTGCAAAGATGGGCACTTTGGGGGGTCGGAGTTTGGGGATTTTGAGCACGGATTCGGACTGGGCGGAAGATTCTGGCCCTACATGGTCACGTTTATTTTGTGAAAATTCGCACTCCTTGCCTGGTTCTGGGGGCCGCGCATGCGCAGCTGCAAAGATGGGCACTTTGGGGGGTCGGAGTTTGGGGATTTTGAGCACGGATTCGGACTGGGCGGAAGATTCTGGCCCTACATGGTCACGTTTATTTTGTGAAAATTCGCACTCCTTGCCTGGTTCTGGGGGCCGCGCATGCGCAGCTGCAAAGATGGGCACTTTGGGGTTCGGAGTTTGGGGATTTTGAGCACGGATTCGGACTGGGCGGACGATTCTGGCCCTACATGGTCACGTTTATTTTGTGAAAATTCGCACTCCTTGCCTGGTTCTGGGGGCCGCCCATGCGCAGCTGCAAAGATGGGCACTTTGGGGGGTCGGAGTTTGGGGATTTTGAGCACGGATTCGGACTGGGCGGAAGATTCTGGCCCTACATGGTCACGTTTATTTTGTGAAAATTCGCACTCCTTGCCTGGTTCTGGGGGCCGCGCATGCGCAGCTTCAAAGATGGGCACTTTGGGGGGTCGGAGTTTGGGGATTTTGAGCACGGATTCGGACTGGGCGGACGATTCTGGCCCTACATGGTCACGTTTATTTTGTGAAAATTCGCACTCCTTGCCTGGTTCTGGGGGCCGCGCATGCTCAGCTGCAAAGATGGGCACTTTGGGGGGTCGGAGTTTGGGGATTTTGAGCACGGATTCGGACTGGGCGGAAGATTCTGGCCCTACATGGTCACGTTTATTTTGTGAAAATTCGCACTCCTTGCCTGGTTCTGGGGGCCGCGCATGCGCAGCTGCAAAGATGGGCACTTTGGGGGGTCGGAGTTTGGGGATTTTGAGCACGGATTCGGACTGGGCGGAAGATTCTGGCCCTACATGGTCACGTTTATTTTGTGAAAATTCGCACTCCTTGCCTGGTTCTGGGGGCCGCGCATGCGCAGCTGCAAAGATGGGCACTTTGGGGGGTCGGAGTTTGGGGATTTTGAGCACGGATTCGGACTGGGCGGAAGATTCTGGCCCTACATGGTCACGTTTATTTTGTGAAAATTCGCACTCCTTGCCTTGTTCTGGGGGCCGCGCATGCGCAGCTGCAAAGATGGGCACTTTGGGGGGTCGGAGTTTGGGGATTTTGAGCACGGATTCGGACTGGGCGGACGATTCTGGCCCTACATGGTCACGTTTATTTTGTGAAAATTCGCACTCCTTGCCTGGTTCTGGGGGCCGCGCATGCGCAGCTGCAAAGATGGGCACTTTGGGGGGTCGGAGTTTGGGGATTTTGAGCACGGATTCGGACTGGGCGGAAGATTCTGGCCCTACATGGTCACGTTTATTTTGTGAAAATTCGCACTCCTTGCCTGGTTCTGGGGGCCGCGCATGCGCAGCTGCAAAGATGGGCACTTTGGGGGGTCGGAGTTTGGGGATTTTGAGCACGGATTCGGACTGGGCGGACGATTCTGGCCCTACATGGTCACGTTTATTTTGTGAAAATTCGCACTCCTTGCCTGGTTCTGGGGGCCGCGCATGCGCAGCTGCAAAGATGGGCACTTTGGGGGGTCGGAGTTTGGGGATTTTGAGCACGGATTCGGACTGGGCGGAAGATTCTGGCCCTACATGGTCACGTTTATTTTGTGAAAATTTGCACTCCTTGCCTGGTTCTGGGGGCCGCGCATGCGCAGCTGCAAAGATGGGCACTTTGGGGGGTCGGAGTTTGGGGATTTTGAGCACGGATTCGGACTGGGCGGAAGATTCTGGCCCTACATGGTCACGTTTATTTTGTGAAAATTCGCACTCCTTGCCTGGTTCTGGGGGCCGCGCATGCGCAGCTGCAAAGATGGGCACTTTGGGGGGTCGGAGTTTGGGGATTTTGAGCACGGATTCGGACTGGGCGGACGATTCTGGCCCTACATGGTCACGTTTATTTTGTGAAAATTCGCACTCCTTGCCTGGTTCTGGGGGCCGCGCATGCGCAGCTGCAAAGATGGGCACTTTGGGGGGTCGGAGTTTGGGGATTTTGAGCACGGATTCGGACTGGGCGGAAGATTCTGGCCCTACATGGTCACGTTTATTTTGTGAAAATTTGCACTCCTTGCCTGGTTCTGGGGGCCGCGCATGCGCAGCTGCAAAGATGGGCACTTTGGGGGGTCGGAGTTTGGGGATTTTGAGCACGGATTCGGACTGGGCGGAAGATTCTGGCCCTACATGGTCACGTTTATTTTGTGAAAATTCGCACTCCTTGCCTGGTTCTGGGGGCCGCGCATGCGCAGCTGCAAAGATGGGCACTTTGGGGGGTCGGAGTTTGGGGATTTTGAGCACGGATTCGGACTGGGCGGACGATTCTGGCCCTACATGGTCACGTTTATTTTGTGAAAATTCGCACTCCTTGCCTGGTTCTGGGGGCCGCGCATGCGCAGCTGCAAAGATGGGCACTTTGGGGATCGGAGTTTGGGGATTTTGAGCACGGATTCGGACTGGGCGGAAGATTCTGGCCCTACATGGTCACGTTTATTTTGTGAAAATTCGCACTCCTTGCCTGGTTCTGGGGGCCGCGCATGCGCAGCTGCAAAGATGGGCACTTTGGGGGGTCGGAGTTTGGGGATTTTGAGCACGGATTCGGACTGGGCGGACGATTCTGGCCCTACATGGTCCCGTTTATTTTGTGAAAATTCGCACTCCTTGCCTGGTTGTGGGGGCCGCGCATGCGCAGCTGCAAAGATGGGCACTTTGGGGGGTCGGAGTTTGGGGATTTTGAGCACGGATTCGGACTGGGCGGAAGATTCTGGCCCTACATGGTCACGTTTATTTTGTGAAAATTCGCACTCCTTGCCTGGTTCTGGGGGCCGCGCATGCGCAGCTGCAAAGATGGGCACTTTGGGGATCGGAGTTTGGGGATTTTGAGCACGGATTCGGACTGGGCGGAAGATTCTGGCCCTACATGGTCACGTTTATTTTGTGAAAATTCGCACTCCTTGCCTGGTTCTGGGGGCCGCGCATGCGCAGCTGCAAAGATGGGCACTTTGGGGGGTCGGAGTTTGGGGATTTTGAGCACGGATTCGGACTGGGCGGACGATTCTGGCCCTACATGGTCACGTTTATTTTGTGAAAATTCGCACTCCTTGCCTGGTTGTGGGGGCCGCGCATGCGCAGCTGCAAAGATGGGCACTTTGGGGGGTCGGAGTTTGGGGATTTTGAGCACGGATTCGGACTGGGCGGAAGATTCTGGCCCTACATGGTCACGTTTATTTTGTGAAAATTCGCACTCCTTGCCTGGTTCTGGGGGCCGCGCATGCGCAGCTGCAAAGATGGGCACTTTGGGGATCGGAGTTTGGGGATTTTGAGCACGGATTCGGACTGGGCGGAAGATTCTGGCCCTACATGGTCACGTTTATTTTGTGAAAATTCGCACTCCTTGCCTGGTTCTGGGGGCCGCGCATGCGCAGCTGCAAAGATGGGCACTTTGGGGGGTCGGAGTTTGGGGATTTTGAGCACGGATTCGGACTGGGCGGACGATTCTGGCCCTACATGGTCACGTTTATTTTGTGAAAATTCGCACTCCTTGCCTGGTTGTGGGGGCCGCGCATGCGCAGCTGCAAAGATGGGCACTTTGGGGGGTCGGAGTTTGGGGATTTTGAGCACGGATTCGGACTGGGCGGAAGATTCTGGCCCTACATGGTCACGTTTATTTTGTGAAAATTCGCACTCCTTGCCTGGTTCTGGGGGCCGCGCATGCGCAGCTGCAAAGATGGGCACTTTGGGGATCGGAGTTTGGGGATTTTGAGCACGGATTCGGACTGGGCGGAAGATTCTGGCCCTACATGGTCACGTTTATTTTGTGAAAATTCGCACTCCTTGCCTGGTTCTGGGGGCCGCGCATGCGCAGCTGCAAAGATGGGCACTTTGGGGGGTCGGAGTTTGGGGATTTTGAGCACGGATTCGGACTGGGCGGACGATTCTGGCCCTACATGGTCACGTTTATTTTGTGAAAATTCGCACTCCTTGCCTGGTTGTGGGGGCCGCGCATGCGCAGCTGCAAAGATGGGCACTTTGGGGGGTCGGAGTTTGGGGATTTTGAGCACGGATTCGGACTGGGCGGAAGATTCTGGCCCTACATGGTCACGTTTATTTTGTGAAAATTCGCACTCCTTGCCTGGTTCTGGGGGCCGCGCATGCGCAGCTGCAAAGATGGGCACTTTGGGGGGTCGGAGTTTGGGGATTTTGAGCACGGATTCGGACTGGGCGGAAGATTCTGGCCCTACATGGTCACGTTTATTTTGTGAAAATTCGCACTCCTTGCCTGGTTCTGGGGGCCGCGCATGCGCAGCTGCAAAGATGGGCACTTTGGGGTTCGGAGTTTGGGGATTTTGAGCACGGATTCGGACTGGGCGGACGATTCTGGCCCTACATGGTCACGTTTATTTTGTGAAAATTCGCACTCCTTGCCTGGTTCTGGGGGCCGCCCATGCGCAGCTGCAAAGATGGGCACTTTGGGGGGTCGGAGTTTGGGGATTTTGAGCACGGATTCGGACTGGGCGGAAGATTCTGGCCCTACATGGTCACGTTTATTTTGTGAAAATTCGCACTCCTTGCCTGGTTCTGGGGGCCGCGCATGCGCAGCTTCAAAGATGGGCACTTTGGGGGGTCGGAGTTTGGGGATTTTGAGCACGGATTCGGACTGGGCGGACGATTCTGGCCCTACATGGTCACGTTTATTTTGTGAAAATTCGCACTCCTTGCCTGGTTCTGGGGGCCGCGCATGCTCAGCTGCAAAGATGGGCACTTTGGGGGGTCGGAGTTTGGGGATTTTGAGCACGGATTCGGACTGGGCGGAAGATTCTGGCCCTACATGGTCACGTTTATTTTGTGAAAATTCGCACTCCTTGCCTGGTTCTGGGGGCCGCGCATGCGCAGCTGCAAAGATGGGCACTTTGGGGGGTCGGAGTTTGGGGATTTTGAGCACGGATTCGGACTGGGCGGAAGATTCTGGCCCTACATGGTCACGTTTATTTTGTGAAAATTCGCACTCCTTGCCTGGTTCTGGGGGCCGCGCATGCGCAGCTGCAAAGATGGGCACTTTGGGGGGTCGGAGTTTGGGGATTTTGAGCACGGATTCGGACTGGGCGGAAGATTCTGGCCCTACATGGTCACGTTTATTTTGTGAAAATTCGCACTCCTTGCCTTGTTCTGGGGGCCGCGCATGCGCAGCTGCAAAGATGGGCACTTTGGGGGGTCGGAGTTTGGGGATTTTGAGCACGGATTCGGACTGGGCGGACGATTCTGGCCCTACATGGTCACGTTTATTTTGTGAAAATTCGCACTCCTTGCCTGGTTCTGGGGGCCGCGCATGCGCAGCTGCAAAGATGGGCACTTTGGGGGGTCGGAGTTTGGGGATTTTGAGCACGGATTCGGACTGGGCGGAAGATTCTGGCCCTACATGGTCACGTTTATTTTGTGAAAATTCGCACTCCTTGCCTGGTTCTGGGGGCCGCGCATGCGCAGCTGCAAAGATGGGCACTTTGGGGGGTCGGAGTTTGGGGATTTTGAGCACGGATTCGGACTGGGCGGACGATTCTGGCCCTACATGGTCACGTTTATTTTGTGAAAATTCGCACTCCTTGCCTGGTTCTGGGGGCCGCGCATGCGCAGCTGCAAAGATGGGCACTTTGGGGGGTCGGAGTTTGGGGATTTTGAGCACGGATTCGGACTGGGCGGAAGATTCTGGCCCTACATGGTCACGTTTATTTTGTGAAAATTTGCACTCCTTGCCTGGTTCTGGGGGCCGCGCATGCGCAGCTGCAAAGATGGGCACTTTGGGGGGTCGGAGTTTGGGGATTTTGAGCACGGATTCGGACTGGGCGGAAGATTCTGGCCCTACATGGTCACGTTTATTTTGTGAAAATTCGCACTCCTTGCCTGGTTCTGGGGGCCGCGCATGCGCAGCTGCAAAGATGGGCACTTTGGGGGGTCGGAGTTTGGGGATTTTGAGCACGGATTCGGACTGGGCGGACGATTCTGGCCCTACATGGTCACGTTTATTTTGTGAAAATTCGCACTCCTTGCCTGGTTCTGGGGGCCGCGCATGCGCAGCTGCAAAGATGGGCACTTTGGGGATCGGAGTTTGGGGATTTTGAGCACGGATTCGGACTGGGCGGAAGATTCTGGCCCTACATGGTCACGTTTATTTTGTGAAAATTCGCACTCCTTGCCTGGTTCTGGGGGCCGCGCATGCGCAGCTGCAAAGATGGGCACTTTGGGGGGTCGGAGTTTGGGGATTTTGAGCACGGATTCGGACTGGGCGGACGATTCTGGCCCTACATGGTCACGTTTATTTTGTGAAAATTCGCACTCCTTGCCTGGTTGTGGGGGCCGCGCATGCGCAGCTGCAAAGATGGGCACTTTGGGGGGTCGGAGTTTGGGGATTTTGAGCACGGATTCGGACTGGGCGGAAGATTCTGGCCCTACATGGTCACGTTTATTTTGTGAAAATTCGCACTCCTTGCCTGGTTCTGGGGGCCGCGCATGCGCAGCTGCAAAGATGGGCACTTTGGGGGGTCGGAGTTTGGGGATTTTGAGCACGGATTCGGACTGGGCGGACGATTCTGGCCCTACATGGTCACGTTTATTTTGTGAAAATTCGCACTCCTTGCCTGGTTCTGGGGGCCGCGCATGCGCAGCTGCAAAGATGGGCACTTTGGGGGGTCGGAGTTTGGGGATTTTGAGCACGGATTCGGACTGGGCGGAAGATTCTGGCCCTACATGGTCACGTTTATTTTGTGAAAATTCGCACTCCTTGCCTGGTTCTGGGGGCCGCGCATGCGCAGCTGCAAAGATGGGCACTTTGGGGGGTCGGAGTTTGGGGATTTTGAGCACGGATTCGGACTGGGCGGACGATTCTGGCCCAACATGGTCACGTTTATTTTGTGAAAATTCGCACTCCTTGCCTGGTTCTGGGGGCCGCGCATGCGCAGCTGCAAAGATGGGCACTTTGGGGTTCGGAGTTTGGGGATTTTGAGCACGGATTCGGACTGGGCGGAAGATTCTGGCCCTACATGGTCACGTTTATTTTGTGAAAATTCGCACTCCTTGCCTGGTTCTGGGGGCCGCGCATGCGCAGCTGCAAAGATGGGCACTTTGGGGGGTCGGAGTTTGGGGATTTTGAGCACGGATTCGGACTGGGCGGACGATTCTGGCCCTACATGGTCACGTTTATTTTGTGAAAATTCGCACTCCTTGCCTGGTTGTGGGGGCCGCGCATGCGCAGCTGCAAAGATGGGCACTTTGGGGGGTCGGAGTTTGGGGATTTTGAGCACGGATTCGGACTGGGCGGAAGATTCTGGCCCTACATGGTCACGTTTATTTTGTGAAAATTCGCACTCCTTGCCTGGTTCTGGGGGCCGCGCATGCGCAGCTGCAAAGATGGGCACTTTGGGGGGTCGGAGTTTGGGGATTTTGAGCACGGATTCGGACTGGGCGGACGATTCTGGCCCTACATGGTCACGTTTATTTTGTGAAAATTCGCACTCCTTGCCTGGTTCTGGGGGCCGCGCATGCGCAGCTGCAAAGATGGGCACTTTGGGGGGTCGGAGTTTGGGGATTTTGAGCACGGATTCGGACTGGGCGGAAGATTCTGGCCCTACATGGTCACGTTTATTTTGTGAAAATTCGCACTCCTTGCCTGGTTCTTGGGGCCGCGCATGCGCAGCTGCAAAGATGGGCACTTTGGGGTTCGGAGTTTGGGGATTTTGAGCACGGATTCGGACTGGGCGGACGATTCTGGCCCTACATGGTCACGTTTATTTTGTGAAAATTCGCACTCCTTGCCTGGTTCTGGGGGCCGCGCATGCGCAGCTGCAAAGATGGGCACTTTGGGGGGTCGGAGTTTGGGGATTTTGAGCACGGATTCGGACTGGGCGGACGATTCTGGCCCTACATGGTCACGTTTATTTTGTGAAAATTCGCACTCCTTGCCTGGTTCTGGGGGCCGCGCATGCGCAGCTTCAAAGATGGGCACTTTGGGGGGTCGGAGTTTGGGGATTTTGAGCACGGATTCGGACTGGGCGGACGATTCTGGCCCTACATGGTCACGTTTATTTTGTGAAAATTCGCACTCCTTGCCTGGTTCTGGGGGCCGCGCATGCTCAGCTGCAAAGATGGGCACTTTGGGGGGTCGGAGTTTGGGGATTTTGAGCACGGATTCGGACTGGGCGGAAGATTCTGGCCCTACATGGTCACGTTTATTTTGTGAAAATTCGCACTCCTTGCCTGGTTCTGGGGGCCGCGCATGCGCAGCTGCAAAGATGGGCACTTTGGGGGGTCGGAGTTTGGGGATTTTGAGCACGGATTCGGACTGGGCGGAAGATTCTGGCCCTACATGGTCACGTTTATTTTGTGAAAATTCGCACTCCTTGCCTGGTTCTGGGGGCCGCGCATGCGCAGCTGCAAAGATGGGCACTTTGGGGGGTCGGAGTTTGGGGATTTTGAGCACGGATTCGGACTGGGCGGAAGATTCTGGCCCTACATGGTCACGTTTATTTTGTGAAAATTCGCACTCCTTGCCTGGTTCTGGGGGCCGCGCATGCGCAGCTGCAAAGATGGGCACTTTGGGGGGTCGGAGTTTGGGGATTTTGAGCACGGATTCGGACTGGGCGGACGATTCTGGCCCTACATGGTCACGTTTATTTTGTGAAAATTCGCACTCCTTGCCTGGTTCTGGGGGCCGCGCATGCGCAGCTGCAAAGATGGGCACTTTGGGGGGTCGGAGTTTGGGGATTTTGAGCACGGATTCGGACTGGGCGGAAGATTCTGGCCCTACATGGTCACGTTTATTTTGTGAAAATTCGCACTCCTTGCCTGGTTCTGGGGGCCGCGCATGCGCAGCTGCAAAGATGGGCACTTTGGGGGGTCGGAGTTTGGGGATTTTGAGCACGGATTCGGACTGGGCGGACGATTCTGGCCCTACATGGTCACGTTTATTTTGTGAAAATTCGCACTCCTTGCCTGGTTCTGGGGGCCGCGCATGCGCAGCTGCAAAGATGGGCACTTTGGGGGGTCGGAGTTTGGGGATTTTGAGCACGGATTCGGACTGGGCGGAAGATTCTGGCCCTACATGGTCACGTTTATTTTGTGAAAATTCGCACTCCTTGCCTGGTTCTGGGGGCCGCGCATGCGCAGCTGCAAAGATGGGCACTTTGGGGGGTCGGAGTTTGGGGATTTTGAGCACGGATTCGGACTGGGCGGACGATTCTGGCCCTACATGGTCACGTTTATTTTGTGAAAATTCGCACTCCTTGCCTGGTTCTGGGGGCCGCGCATGCGCAGCTGCAAAGATGGGCACTTTGGGGGGTCGGAGTTTGGGGATTTTGAGCACGGATTCGGACTGGGCGGAAGATTCTGGCCCTACATGGTCACGTTTATTTTGTGAAAATTCGCACTCCTTGCCTGGTTCTGGGGGCCGCGCATGCGCAGCTGCAAAGATGGGCACTTTGGGGTTCGGAGTTTGGGTATTTTGAGCACGGATTCGGACTGGGCGGACGATTCTGGCCCTACATGGTCACGTTTATTTTGTGAAAATTCGCACTCCTTGCCTGGTTCTGGGGGCCGCGCATGCGCAGCTGCAAAGATGGGCACTTTGGGGGTTCGGAGTTTGGGGATTTTGAGCACGGATTCGGACTGGGCGGAAGATTCTGGCCCTACATGGTCACGTTTATTTTGTGAAAATTCGCACTCCTTGCCTGGTTCTGGGGGCCGCGCATGCGCAGCTTCAAAGATGGGCACTTTGGGGGGTCGGAGTTTGGGGATTTTGAGCACGGATTCGGACTGGGCGGACGATTCTGGCCCTACATGGTCACGTTTATTTTGTGAAAATTCGCACTCCTTGCCTGGTTCTGGGGGCCGCGCATGCTCAGCTGCAAAGATGGGCACTTTGGGGGGTCGGAGTTTGGGGATTTTGAGCACGGATTCGGACTGGGCGGAAGATTCTGGCCCTACATGGTCACGTTTATTTTGTGAAAATTCGCACTCCTTGCCTGGTTCTGGGGGCCGCGCATGCGCAGCTGCAAAGATGGGCACTTTGGGGGGTCGGAGTTTGGGGATTTTGAGCACGGATTCGGACTGGGCGGAAGATTCTGGCCCTACATGGTCACGTTTATTTTGTGAAAATTCGCACTCCTTGCCTGGTTCTGGGGGCCGCGCATGCGCAGCTGCAAAGATGGGCACTTTGGGGGGTCGGAGTTTGGGGATTTTGAGCACGGATTCGGACTGGGCGGACGATTCTGGCCCTACATGGTCACGTTTATTTTGTGAAAATTCGCACTCCTTGCCTGGTTCTGGGGGCCGCGCATGCGCAGCTGCAAAGATGGGCACTTTGGGGGGTCGGAGTTTGGGGATTTTGAGCACGGATTCGGACTGGGCGGAAGATTCTGGCCCTACATGGTCACGTTTATTTTGTGAAAATTCGCACTCCTTGCCTGGTTCTGGGGGCCGCGCATGCGCAGCTGCAAAGATGGGCACTTTGGGGGGTCGGAGTTTGGGGATTTTGAGCACGGATTCGGACTGGGCGGACGATTCTGGCCCTACATGGTCACGTTTATTTTGTGAAAATTCGCACTCCTTGCCTGGTTCTGGGGGCCGCGCATGCGCAGCTGCAAAGATGGGCACTTTGGGGGGTCGGAGTTTGGGGATTTTGAGCACGGATTCGGACTGGGCGGAAGATTCTGGCCCTACATGGTCACGTTTATTTTGTGAAAATTCGCACTCCTTGCCTGGTTCTGGGGGCCGCGCATGCGCAGCTGCAAAGATGGGCACTTTGGGGGGTCGGAGTTTGGGGATTTTGAGCACGGATTCGGACTGGGCGGACGATTCTGGCCCTACATGGTCACGTTTATTTTGTGAAAATTCGCACTCCTTGCCTGGTTCTGGGGGCCGCGCATGCGCAGCTGCAAAGATGGGCACTTTGGGGGGTCGGAGTTTGGGGATTTTGAGCACGGATTCGGACTGGGCGGAAGATTCTGGCCCTACATGGTCACGTTTATTTTGTGAAAATTCGCACTCCTTGCCTGGTTCTGGGGGCCGCGCATGCGCAGCTGCAAAGATGGGCACTTTGGGGTTCGGAGTTTGGGTATTTTGAGCACGGATTCGGACTGGGCGGACGATTCTGGCCCTACATGGTCACGTTTATTTTGTGAAAATTCGCACTCCTTGCCTGGTTCTGGGGGCCGCGCATGCGCAGCTTCAAAGATGGGCACTTTGGGGGGTCGGAGTTTGGGGATTTTGAGCACGGATTCGGACTGGGCGGACGATTCTGGCCCTACATGGTCACGTTTATTTTGTGAAAATTCGCACTCCTTGCCTGGTTCTGGGGGCCGCGCATGCTCAGCTGCAAAGATGGGCACTTTGGGGGGTCGGAGTTTGGGGATTTTGAGCACGGATTCGGACTGGGCGGAAGATTCTGGCCCTACATGGTCACGTTTATTTTGTGAAAATTCGCACTCCTTGCCTGGTTCTGGGGGCCGCGCATGCGCAGCTGCAAAGATTGGCACTTTGGGGGGTCGGAGTTTGGGGATTTTGAGCACAGATTCGGACTGGGCGGACGATTCTGGCCCTACATGGTCACGTTTATTTTGTGAAAATTCGCACTCCTTGCCTGGTTCTGGGGGCCGCGCATGCGCAGCTGCAAAGATGGGCACTTTGGGGGGTCGGAGTTTGGGGATTTTGAGCACGGATTCGGACTGGGCGGAAGATTCTGGCCCTACATGGTCACGTTTATTTTGTGAAAATTCGCACTCCTTGCCTGGTTCTGGGGGCCGCGCATGCGCAGCTGCAAAGATTGGCACTTTGGGGGTTCGGAGTTTTGGGATTTTGAGCACGGATTCGGACTGGGCGGACGATTCTGGCCCTACATGGTCACGTTTATTTTGTGAAAATTCGCACTCCTTGCCTGGTTCTGGGGGCCGCGCATGCGCAGCTGCAAAGATGGGCACTTTGGGGGGTCGGAGTTTGGGGATTTTGAGCACGGATTCGGACTGGGCGGAAGATTCTGGCCCTACATGGTCACGTTTATTTTGTGAAAATTCGCACTCCTTGCCTGGTTCTGGGGGCCGCGCATGCGCAGCTGCAAAGATGGGCACTTTGGGGGGTCGGAGTTTGGGGATTTTGAGCACGGATTCGGACTGGGCGGACGATTCTGGCCCTACATGGTCACGTTTATTTTGTGAAAATTCGCACTCCTTGCCTGGTTCTGGGGGCCGCGCATGCGCAGCTGCAAAGATGGGCACTTTGGGGGGTCGGAGTTTGGGGATTTTGAGCACGGATTCGGACTGGGCGGAAGATTCTGGCCCTACATGGTCACGTTTATTTTGTGAAAATTCGCACTCCTTGCCTGGTTCTGGGGGCCGCGCATGCGCAGCTGCAAAGATGGGCACTTTGGGGGGTCGGAGTTTGGGGATTTTGAGCACGGATTCGGACTGGGCGGACGATTCTGGCCCTACATGGTCACGTTTATTTTGTGAAAATTCGCACTCCTTGCCTGGTTCTGGGGGCCGCGCATGCGCAGCTGCAAAGATGGGCACTTTGGGGGGTCGGAGTTTGGGGATTTTGAGCACGGATTCGGACTGGGCGGAAGATTCTGGCCCTACATGGTCACGTTTATTTTGTGAAAATTCGCACTCCTTGCCTGGTTCTGGGGGCCGCGCATGCGCAGCTGCAAAGATGGGCACTTTGGGGGGTCGGAGTTTGGGGATTTTGAGCACGGATTCGGACTGGGCGGACGATTCTGGCCCTACATGGTCACGTTTATTTTGTGAAAATTCGCACTCCTTGCCTGGTTCTGGGGGCCGCGCATGCGCAGCTGCAAAGATGGGCACTTTGGGGGGTCGGAGTTTGGGGATTTTGAGCACGGATTCGGACTGGGCGGAAGATTCTGGCCCTACATGGTCACGTTTATTTTGTGAAAATTCGCACTCCTTGCCTGGTTCTGGGGGCCGCGCATGCTCAGCTGCAAAGATGGGCACTTTGGGGGGTCGGAGTTTGGGGATTTTGAGCACGGATTCGGACTGGGCGGAAGATTCTGGCCCTACATGGTCACGTTTATTTTGTGAAAATTCGCACTCCTTGCCTGGTTCTGGGGGCCGCGCATGCGCAGCTGCAAAGATGGGCACTTTGGGGGGTCGGAGTTTGGGGATTTTGAGCACGGATTCGGACTGGGCGGACGATTCTGGCCCTACATGGTCACGTTTATTTTGTGAAAATTCGCACTCCTTGCCTGGTTCTGGGGGCCGCGCATGCTCAGCTGCAAAGATGGGCACTTTGGGGTTCGGAGTTTGGGGATTTTGAGCACGGATTCGGACTGGGCGGAAGATTCTGGCCCTACATGGTCACGTTTATTTTGTGAAAATTCGCACTCCTTGCCTGGTTCTGGGGGCCGCGCATGCGCAGCTGCAAAGATTGGCACTTTGGGGGGTCGGAGTTTGGGGATTTTGAGCACAGATTCGGACTGGGCGGACGATTCTGGCCCTACATGGTCACGTTTATTTTGTGAAAATTCGCACTCCTTGCCTGGTTCTGGGGGCCGCGCATGCGCAGCTGCAAAGATGGGCACTTTGGGGGGTCGGAGTTTGGGGATTTTGAGCACGGATTCGGACTGGGCGGAAGATTCTGGCCCTACATGGTCACGTTTATTTTGTGAAAATTCGCACTCCTTGCCTGGTTCTGGGGGCCGCGCATGCGCAGCTGCAAAGATTGGCACTTTGGGGGTTCGGAGTTTTGGGATTTTGAGCACGGATTCGGACTGGGCGGACGATTCTGGCCCTACATGGTCACGTTTATTTTGTGAAAATTCGCACTCCTTGCCTGGTTCTGGGGGCCGCGCATGCGCAGCTGCAAAGATGGGCACTTTGGGGGGTCGGAGTTTGGGGATTTTGAGCACGGATTCGGACTGGGCGGAAGATTCTGGCCCTACATGGTCACGTTTATTTTGTGAAAATTCGCACTCCTTGCCTGGTTCTGGGGGCCGCGCATGCGCAGCTGCAAAGATGGGCACTTTGGGGGGTCGGAGTTTGGGGATTTTGAGCACGGATTCGGACTGGGCGGACGATTCTGGCCCTACATGGTCACGTTTATTTTGTGAAAATTCGCACTCCTTGCCTGGTTCTGGGGGCCGCGCATGCGCAGCTGCAAAGATGGGCACTTTGGGGGGTCGGAGTTTGGGGATTTTGAGCACGGATTCGGACTGGGCGGAAGATTCTGGCCCTACATGGTCACGTTTATTTTGTGAAAATTCGCACTCCTTGCCTGGTTCTGGGGGCCGCGCATGCGCAGCTGCAAAGATGGGCACTTTGGGGGGTCGGAGTTTGGGGATTTTGAGCACGGATTCGGACTGGGCGGACGATTCTGGCCCTACATGGTCACGTTTATTTTGTGAAAATTCGCACTCCTTGCCTGGTTCTGGGGGCCGCGCATGCGCAGCTGCAAAGATGGGCACTTTGGGGGGTCGGAGTTTGGGGATTTTGAGCACGGATTCGGACTGGGCGGAAGATTCTGGCCCTACATGGTCACGTTTATTTTGTGAAAATTCGCACTCCTTGCCTGGTTCTGGGGGCCGCGCATGCGCAGCTGCAAAGATGGGCACTTTGGGGGGTCGGAGTTTGGGGATTTTGAGCACGGATTCGGACTGGGCGGACGATTCTGGCCCTACATGGTCACGTTTATTTTGTGAAAATTCGCACTCCTTGCCTGGTTCTGGGGGCCGCGCATGCGCAGCTGCAAAGATGGGCACTTTGGGGGGTCGGAGTTTGGGGATTTTGAGCACGGATTCGGACTGGGCGGAAGATTCTGGCCCTACATGGTCACGTTTATTTTGTGAAAATTCGCACTCCTTGCCTGGTTCTGGGGGCCGCGCATGCGCAGCTGCAAAGATGGGCACTTTGGGGGGTCGGAGTTTGGGGATTTTGAGCACGGATTCGGACTGGGCGGACGATTCTGGCCCTACATGGTCACGTTTATTTTGTGAAAATTCGCACTCCTTGCCTGATTCTGGGGGCCGCGCATGCGCAGCTGCAAAGATGGGCACTTTGGGGGGTCGGAGTTTGGGGATTTTGAGCACGGATTCGGACTGGGCGGAAGATTCTGGCCCTACATGGTCACGTTTATTTTGTGAAAATTCGCACTCCTTGCCTGGTTCTGGGGGCCGCGCATGCGCTGCTGCAAAGATGGGCACTTTGGGGGGTCGGAGTTTGGGGATTTTGAGCACGGATTCGGAATGGGCGGACGATTCTGGCCCTACATGGTCACGTTTATTTTGTGAAAATTCGCACTCCTTGCCTGGTTCTGGGGGCCGCGCATGCGCAGCTGCAAAGATGGGCACTTTGGGGGGTCGGAGTTTGGGGATTTTGAGCACGGATTCGGACTGGGCGGAAGATTCTGGCCCTACATGGTCACGTTTATTTTGTGAAAATTCGCACTCCTTGCCTGGTTCTGGGGGCCGCGCATGCGCAGCTGCAAAGATGGGCACTTTGGGGGGTCGGAGTTTGGGGATTTTGAGCACGGATTCGGACTGGGCGGACGATTCTGGCCCTACATGGTCACGTTTATTTTGTGAAAATTCGCACTCCTTGCCTGGTTCTGGGGGCCGCGCATGCGCAGCTGCAAAGATGGGCACTTTGGGGGGTCGGAGTTTGGGGATTTTGAGCACGGATTCGGACTGGGCGGAAGATTCTGGCCCTACATGGTCACGTTTATTTTGTGAAAATTCGCACTCCTTGCCTGGTTCTGGGGGCCGCGCATGCGCAGCTGCAAAGATGGGCACTTTGGGGTTCGGAGTTTGGGGATTTTGAGCACGGATTCGGACTGGGCGGACGATTCTGGCCCTACATGGTCACGTTTATTTTGTGAAAATTCGCACTCCTTGCCTGGTTCTGGGGGCCGCGCATGCGCAGCTGCAAAGATGGGCACTTTGGGGGGTCGGAGTTTGGGGATTTTGAGCACGGATTCGGACTGGGCGGAAGATTCTGGCCCTACATGGTCACGTTTATTTTGTGAAAATTCGCACTCCTTGCCTGGTTCTGGGGGCCGCGCATGCGCAGCTGCAAAGATGGGCACTTTGGGGGGTCGGAGTTTGGGGATTTTGAGCACGGATTCGGACTGGGCGGACGATTCTGGCCCTACATGGTCACGTTTATTTTGTGAAAATTCGCACTCCTTGCCTGGTTCTGGGGGCCGCGCATGCGCAGCTGCAAAGATGGGCACTTTGGGGGGTCGGAGTTTGGGGATTTTGAGCACGGATTCGGACTGGGCGGAAGATTCTGGCCCTACATGGTCACGTTTATTTTGTGAAAATTCGCACTCCTTGCCTGGTTCTGGGGGCCGCGCATGCGCAGCTGCAAAGATGGGCACTTTGGGGGGTCGGAGTTTGGGGATTTTGAGCACGGATTCGGACTGGGCGGACGATTCTGGCCCTACATGGTCACGTTTATTTTGTGAAAATTCGCACTCCTTGCCTGGTTCTGGGGGCCGCGCATGCGCAGCTGCAAAGATGGGCACTTTGGGGGGTCGGAGTTTGGGGATTTTGAGCACGGATTCGGACTGGGCGGACGATTCTGGCCCTACATGGTCACGTTTATTTTGTGAAAATTCGCACTCCTTGCCTGGTTCTGGGGGCCGCGCATGCGCAGCTGCAAAGATGGGCACTTTGGGGGGTCGGAGTTTGGGGATTTTAAGCACGGATTCGGACTGGGTGGAAGATTCTGGCCCTACATGGTCACGTTTATTTTGTGAAAATTCGCACTCCTTGCCTGGTTCTGGGGGCCGCGCATGCGCAGCTGCAAAGATGGGCACTTTGGGGGGTCGGAGTTTGGGGATTTTGAGCACGGATTCGGACTGGGCGGAAGATTCTGGCCCTACATGGTCACGTTTATTTTGTGAAAATTCGCACTCCTTGCCTGGTTCTGGGGGCCGCGCATGCGCAGCTGCAAAGATGGGCACTTTGGGGGGTCGGAGTTTGGGGATTTTGAGCACGGATTCGGACTGGGCGGAAGATTCTGGCCCTACATGGTTACGTTTATTTTGTGAAAATTCGCACTCCTTGCCTGGTTCTGGGGGCCGCGCATGCGCAGCTGCAAAGATGGGCACTTTGGGGGGTCGGAGTTTGGGGATTTTGAGCACGGATTCGGACTGGGCGGACGATTCTGGCTCTACATGGTCACGTTTATTTTGTGAAAATTCGCACTCCTTGCCTGGTTCTGGGGGCCGCGCATGCGCAGCTGCAAAGATGGGCACTTTGGGGGGTCGGAGTTTGGGGATTTTGAGCACGGATTCGGACTGGGCGGAAGATTCTGGCCCTACATGGTCACGTTTATTTTGTGAAAATTCGCAGTCCTTGCCTGGTTCTGGGGGCCGCGCATGCGCAGCTGCAAAGATGGGCACTTTGGGGGGTCGGAGTTTGGGGATTTTGAGCACGGATTCGGACTGGGCGGAAGATTCTGGCCCTACATGGTCACGTTTATTTTGTGAAAATTCGCACTCCTTGCCTGGTTCTGGGGGCCGCGCATGCGCAGCTGCGAAGATGGGCACTTTGGGGGTTCGGAGTTTGGGGATTTTGAGCACGGATTCGGACTGGGCGGACGATTCTGGCCCTACATGGTCACGTTTATTTTGTGAAAATTCGCACTCCTTGCGTGGTTCTGGGGGCCGCGCATGCGCAGCTGCAAAGATGGGCACTTTGGGGGGTCGGAGTTTGGGGATTTTGAGCACGGATTCGGACTGGGCGGAAGATTCTGGCCCTACATGGTCACGTTTATTTTGTGAAAATTCGCACTCCTTGCCTGGTTCTGGGGGCCGCGCATGCGCAGCTGCAAAGATGGGCACTTTGGGGTTCGGAGTTTGAGGATTTTGAGCACGGATTCGGACTGGGCGGACGATTCTGGCCCTACATGGTCACGTTTATTTTGTGAAAATTCGCACTCCTTGCCTGGTTCTGGGGGCCGCGCATGCGCAGCTGCAAAGATGGGCACTTTGGGGGGTCGGAGTTTGGGGATTTTGAGCACGGATTCGGACTGGGCGGAAGATTCTGGCCCTACATGGTCACGTTTATTTTGTGAAAATTCGCACTCCTTGCCTGGTTCTGGGGGCCGCGCATGCGCAGCTGCAAAGATGGGCACTTTGGGGGGTCGGAGTTTGGGGATTTTGAGCACGGATTCGGACTGGGCGGACGATTCTGGCCCTACATGGTCACGTTTATTTTGTGAAAATTCGCACTCCTTGCCTGGTTCTGGGGGCCGCGCATGCGCAGCTGCAAAGATGGGCACTTTGGGGGGTCGGAGTTTGGGGATTTTGAGCACGGATTCGGACTGGGCGGAAGATTCTGGCCCTACATGGTCACGTTTATTTTGTGAAAATTCGCACTCCTTGCCTGGTTCTGGGGGCCGCGCATGCGCAGCTGCAAAGATGGGCACTTTGGGGGGTCGGAGTTTGGGGATTTTGAGCACGGATTCGGACTGGGCGGAAGATTCTGGCCCTACATGGTCACGTTTATTTTGTGAAAATTCGCACTCCTTGCCTGGTTCTGGGGGCCGCGCATGCGCAGCTGCAAAGATGGGCACTTTGGGGGGTCGGAGTTTGGGGATTTTGAGCACGGATTCGGACTGGGCGGACGATTCTGGCCCTACATGGTCACGTTTATTTTGTGAAAATTCGCACTCCTTGCCTGGTTCTGGGGGCCGCGCATGCGCAGCTGCAAAGATGGGCACTTTGGGGGGTCGGAGTTTGGGGATTTTGAGCACGGATTCGGACTGGGCGGAAGATTCTGGCCCTACATGGTCACGTTTATTTTGTGAAAATTCGCACTCCTTGCCTGGTTCTGGGGGCCGCGCATGCGCAGCTGCAAAGATGGGCACTTTGGGGGGTCGGAGTTTGGGGATTTTGAGCACGGATTCGGACTGGGCGGACGATTCTGGCTCTACATGGTCACGTTTATTTTGTGAAAATTCGCACTCCTTGCCTGGTTCTGGGGGCCGCGCATGCGCAGCTGCAAAGATGGGCACTTTGGGGGGTCGGAGTTTGGGGATTTTGAGCACGGATTCGGACTGGGTGGAAGATTCTGGCCCTACATGGTCACGTTTATTTTGTGAAAATTCGCACTCCTTGCCTGGTTCTGGGGGCCGCGCATGCGCAGCTGCAAAGATGGGCACTTTGGGGGGTCGGAGTTTGGGGATTTTGAGCACGGATTCGGACTGGGCGGAAGATTCTGGCCCTACATGGTCACGTTTATTTTGTGAAAATTCGCACTCCTTGCCTGGTTCTGGGGGCCGCGCATGCGCAGCTGCAAAGATGGGCACTTTGGGGGGTCGGAGTTTGGGGATTTTGAGCACGGATTCGGACTGGGCGGAAGATTCTGGCCCTACATGGTTACGTTTATTTTGTGAAAATTCGCACTCCTTGCCTGGTTCTGGGGGCCGCGCATGCGCAGCTGCAAAGATGGGCACTTTGGGGGGTCGGAGTTTGGGGATTTTGAGCACGGATTCGGACTGGGCGGACGATTCTGGCTCTACATGGTCACGTTTATTTTGTGAAAATTCGCACTCCTTGCCTGGTTCTGGGGGCCGCGCATGCGCAGCTGCAAAGATGGGCACTTTGGGGGGTCGGAGTTTGGGGATTTTGAGCACGGATTCGGACTGGGCGGAAGATTCTGGCCCTACATGGTCACGTTTATTTTGTGAAAATTCGCAGTCCTTGCCTGGTTCTGGGGGCCGCGCATGCGCAGCTGCAAAGATGGGCACTTTGGGGGGTCGGAGTTTGGGGATTTTGAGCACGGATTCGGACTGGGCGGAAGATTCTGGCCCTACATGGTCACGTTTATTTTGTGAAAATTCGCACTCCTTGCCTGGTTCTGGGGGCCGCGCATGCGCAGCTGCGAAGATGGGCACTTTGGGGGTTCGGAGTTTGGGGATTTTGAGCACGGATTCGGACTGGGCGGACGATTCTGGCCCTACATGGTCACGTTTATTTTGTGAAAATTCGCACTCCTTGCGTGGTTCTGGGGGCCGCGCATGCGCAGCTGCAAAGATGGGCACTTTGGGGGGTCGGAGTTTGGGGATTTTGAGCACGGATTCGGACTGGGCGGAAGATTCTGGCCCTACATGGTCACGTTTATTTTGTGAAAATTCGCACTCCTTGCCTGGTTCTGGGGGCCGCGCATGCGCAGCTGCAAAGATGGGCACTTTGGGGTTCGGAGTTTGAGGATTTTGAGCACGGATTCGGACTGGGCGGACGATTCTGGCCCTACATGGTCACGTTTATTTTGTGAAAATTCGCACTCCTTGCCTGGTTCTGGGGGCCGCGCATGCGCAGCTGCAAAGATGGGCACTTTGGGGGGTCGGAGTTTGGGGATTTTGAGCACGGATTCGGACTGGGCGGAAGATTCTGGCCCTACATGGTCACGTTTATTTTGTGAAAATTCGCACTCCTTGCCTGGTTCTGGGGGCCGCGCATGCGCAGCTGCAAAGATGGGCACTTTGGGGGGTCGGAGTTTGGGGATTTTGAGCACGGATTCGGACTGGGCGGACGATTCTGGCTCTACATGGTCACGTTTATTTTGTGAAAATTCGCACTCCTTGCCTGGTTCTGGGGGCCGCGCATGCGCAGCTGCAAAGATGGGCACTTTGGGGGGTCGGAGTTTGGGGATTTTGAGCACGGATTCGGACTGGGTGGAAGATTCTGGCCCTACATGGTCACGTTTATTTTGTGAAAATTCGCACTCCTTGCCTGGTTCTGGGGGCCGCGCATGCGCAGCTGCAAAGATGGGCACTTTGGGGGGTCGGAGTTTGGGGATTTTGAGCACGGATTCGGACTGGGCGGAAGATTCTGGCCCTACATGGTCACGTTTATTTTGTGAAAATTCGCACTCCTTGCCTGGTTCTGGGGGCCGCGCATGCGCAGCTGCAAAGATGGGCACTTTGGGGGGTCGGAGTTTGGGGATTTTGAGCACGGATTCGGACTGGGCGGAAGATTCTGGCCCTACATGGTTACGTTTATTTTGTGAAAATTCGCACTCCTTGCCTGGTTCTGGGGGCCGCGCATGCGCAGCTGCAAAGATGGGCACTTTGGGGGGTCGGAGTTTGGGGATTTTGAGCACGGATTCGGACTGGGCGGACGATTCTGGCTCTACATGGTCACGTTTATTTTGTGAAAATTCGCACTCCTTGCCTGGTTCTGGGGGCCGCGCATGCGCAGCTGCAAAGATGGGCACTTTGGGGGGTCGGAGTTTGGGGATTTTGAGCACGGATTCGGACTGGGCGGACGATTCTGGCCCTACATGGTCACGTTTATTTTGTGAAAATTCGCACTCCTTGCCTGGTTCTGGGGGCCGCGCATGCGCAGCTGCAAAGATGGGCACTTTGGGGGGTCGGAGTTTGGGGATTTTGAGCACGGATTCGGACTGGGCGGAAGATTCTGGCCCTACATGGTCACGTTTATTTTGTGAAAATTCGCACTCCTTGCCTGGTTCTGGGGGCCGCGCATGCGCAGCTGCAAAGATGGGCACTTTGGGGGGTCGGAGTTTGGGGATTTTGAGCACGGATTCGGACTGGGCGGAAGATTCTGGCCCTACATGGTCACGTTTATTTTGTGAAAATTCGCACTCCTTGCCTGGTTCTGGGGGCCGCGCATGCGCAGCTGCAAAGATGGGCACTTTGGGGGGTCGGAGTTTGGGGATTTTGAGCACGGATTCGGACTGGGCGGACGATTCTGGCCCTACATGGTCACGTTTATTTTGTGAAAATTCGCACTCCTTGCCTGGTTCTGGGGGCCGCGCATGCGCAGCTGCAAAGATGGGCACTTTGGGGGGTCGGAGTTTGGGGATTTTGAGCACGGATTCGGACTGGGCGGAAGATTCTGGCCCTACATGGTCACGTTTATTTTGTGAAAATTCGCACTCCTTGCCTGGTTCTGGGGGCCGCGCATGCGCAGCTGCAAAGATGGGCACTTTGGGGGGTCGGAGTTTGGGGATTTTGAGCACGGATTCGGACTGGGCGGACGATTCTGGCTCTACATGGTCACGTTTATTTTGTGAAAATTCGCACTCCTTGCCTGGTTCTGGGGGCCGCGCATGCGCAGCTGCAAAGATGGGCACTTTGGGGGGTCGGAGTTTGGGGATTTTGAGCACGGATTCGGACTGGGTGGAAGATTCTGGCCCTACATGGTCACGTTTATTTTGTGAAAATTCGCACTCCTTGCCTGGTTCTGGGGGCCGCGCATGCGCAGCTGCAAAGATGGGCACTTTGGGGGGTCGGAGTTTGGGGATTTTGAGCACGGATTCGGACTGGGCGGAAGATTCTGGCCCTACATGGTCACGTTTATTTTGTGAAAATTCGCACTCCTTGCCTGGTTCTGGGGGCCGCGCATGCGCAGCTGCAAAGATGGGCACTTTGGGGGGTCGGAGTTTGGGGATTTTGAGCACGGATTCGGACTGGGCGGAAGATTCTGGCCCTACATGGTTACGTTTATTTTGTGAAAATTCGCACTCCTTGCCTGGTTCTGGGGGCCGCGCATGCGCAGCTGCAAAGATGGGCACTTTGGGGGGTCGGAGTTTGGGGATTTTGAGCACGGATTCGGACTGGGCGGACGATTCTGGCTCTACATGGTCACGTTTATTTTGTGAAAATTCGCACTCCTTGCCTGGTTCTGGGGGCCGCGCATGCGCAGCTGCAAAGATGGGCACTTTGGGGGGTCGGAGTTTGGGGATTTTGAGCACGGATTCGGACTGGGCGGAAGATTCTGGCCCTACATGGTCACGTTTATTTTGTGAAAATTCGCAGTCCTTGCCTGGTTCTGGGGGCCGCGCATGCGCAGCTGCAAAGATGGGCACTTTGGGGGGTCGGAGTTTGGGGATTTTGAGCACGGATTCGGACTGGGCGGAAGATTCTGGCCCTACATGGTCACGTTTATTTTGTGAAAATTCGCACTCCTTGCCTGGTTCTGGGGGCCGCGCATGCGCAGCTGCGAAGATGGGCACTTTGGGGGTTCGGAGTTTGGGGATTTTGAGCACGGATTCGGACTGGGCGGACGATTCTGGCCCTACATGGTCACGTTTATTTTGTGAAAATTCGCACTCCTTGCGTGGTTCTGGGGGCCGCGCATGCGCAGCTGCAAAGATGGGCACTTTGGGGGGTCGGAGTTTGGGGATTTTGAGCACGGATTCGGACTGGGCGGAAGATTCTGGCCCTACATGGTCACGTTTATTTTGTGAAAATTCGCACTCCTTGCCTGGTTCTGGGGGCCGCGCATGCGCAGCTGCAAAGATGGGCACTTTGGGGTTCGGAGTTTGAGGATTTTGAGCACGGATTCGGACTGGGCGGACGATTCTGGCCCTACATGGTCACGTTTATTTTGTGAAAATTCGCACTCCTTGCCTGGTTCTGGGGGCCGCGCATGCGCAGCTGCAAAGATGGGCACTTTGGGGGGTCGGAGTTTGGGGATTTTGAGCACGGATTCGGACTGGGCGGAAGATTCTGGCCCTACATGGTCACGTTTATTTTGTGAAAATTCGCACTCCTTGCCTGGTTCTGGGGGCCGCGCATGCGCAGCTGCAAAGATGGGCACTTTGGGGGGTCGGAGTTTGGGGATTTTGAGCACGGATTCGGACTGGGCGGACGATTCTGGCTCTACATGGTCACGTTTATTTTGTGAAAATTCGCACTCCTTGCCTGGTTCTGGGGGCCGCGCATGCGCAGCTGCAAAGATGGGCACTTTGGGGGGTCGGAGTTTGGGGATTTTGAGCACGGATTCGGACTGGGTGGAAGATTCTGGCCCTACATGGTCACGTTTATTTTGTGAAAATTCGCACTCCTTGCCTGGTTCTGGGGGCCGCGCATGCGCAGCTGCAAAGATGGGCACTTTGGGGGGTCGGAGTTTGGGGATTTTGAGCACGGATTCGGACTGGGCGGAAGATTCTGGCCCTACATGGTCACGTTTATTTTGTGAAAATTCGCACTCCTTGCCTGGTTCTGGGGGCCGCGCATGCGCAGCTGCAAAGATGGGCACTTTGGGGGGTCGGAGTTTGGGGATTTTGAGCACGGATTCGGACTGGGCGGAAGATTCTGGCCCTACATGGTTACGTTTATTTTGTGAAAATTCGCACTCCTTGCCTGGTTCTGGGGGCCGCGCATGCGCAGCTGCAAAGATGGGCACTTTGGGGGGTCGGAGTTTGGGGATTTTGAGCACGGATTCGGACTGGGCGGACGATTCTGGCTCTACATGGTCACGTTTATTTTGTGAAAATTCGCACTCCTTGCCTGGTTCTGGGGGCCGCGCATGCGCAGCTGCAAAGATGGGCACTTTGGGGGGTCGGAGTTTGGGGATTTTGAGCACGGATTCGGACTGGGCGGAAGATTCTGGCCCTACATGGTCACGTTTATTTTGTGAAAATTCGCAGTCCTTGCCTGGTTCTGGGGGCCGCGCATGCGCAGCTGCAAAGATGGGCACTTTGGGGGGTCGGAGTTTGGGGATTTTGAGCACGGATTCGGACTGGGCGGAAGATTCTGGCCCTACATGGTCACGTTTATTTTGTGAAAATTCGCACTCCTTGCCTGGTTCTGGGGGCCGCGCATGCGCAGCTGCGAAGATGGGCACTTTGGGGGTTCGGAGTTTGGGGATTTTGAGCACGGATTCGGACTGGGCGGACGATTCTGGCCCTACATGGTCACGTTTATTTTGTGAAAATTCGCACTCCTTGCGTGGTTCTGGGGGCCGCGCATGCGCAGCTGCAAAGATGGGCACTTTGGGGGGTCGGAGTTTGGGGATTTTGAGCACGGATTCGGACTGGGCGGAAGATTCTGGCCCTACATGGTCACGTTTATTTTGTGAAAATTCGCACTCCTTGCCTGGTTCTGGGGGCCGCGCATGCGCAGCTGCAAAGATGGGCACTTTGGGGTTCGGAGTTTGAGGATTTTGAGCACGGATTCGGACTGGGCGGACGATTCTGGCCCTACATGGTCACGTTTATTTTGTGAAAATTCGCACTCCTTGCCTGGTTCTGGGGGCCGCGCATGCGCAGCTGCAAAGATGGGCACTTTGGGGGGTCGGAGTTTGGGGATTTTGAGCACGGATTCGGACTGGGCGGAAGATTCTGGCCCTACATGGTCACGTTTATTTTGTGAAAATTCGCACTCCTTGCCTGGTTCTGGGGGCCGCGCATGCGCAGCTGCAAAGATGGGCACTTTGGGGGGTCGGAGTTTGGGGATTTTGAGCACGGATTCGGACTGGGCGGACGATTCTGGCCCTACATGGTCACGTTTATTTTGTGAAAATTCGCACTCCTTGCCTGGTTCTGGGGGCCGCGCATGCGCAGCTGCAAAGATGGGCACTTTGGGGGGTCGGAGTTTGGGGATTTTGAGCACGGATTCGGACTGGGCGGAAGATTCTGGCCCTACATGGTCACGTTTATTTTGTGAAAATTCGCACTCCTTGCCTGGTTCTGGGGGCCGCGCATGCGCAGCTGCAAAGATGGGCACTTTGGGGGGTCGGAGTTTGGGGATTTTGAGCACGGATTCGGACTGGGCGGAAGATTCTGGCCCTACATGGTCACGTTTATTTTGTGAAAATTCGCACTCCTTGCCTGGTTCTGGGGGCCGCGCATGCGCAGCTGCAAAGATGGGCACTTTGGGGGGTCGGAGTTTGGGGATTTTGAGCACGGATTCGGACTGGGCGGACGATTCTGGCCCTACATGGTCACGTTTATTTTGTGAAAATTCGCACTCCTTGCCTGGTTCTGGGGGCCGCGCATGCGCAGCTGCAAAGATGGGCACTTTGGGGGGTCGGAGTTTGGGGATTTTGAGCACGGATTCGGACTGGGCGGAAGATTCTGGCCCTACATGGTCACGTTTATTTTGTGAAAATTCGCACTCCTTGCCTGGTTCTGGGGGCCGCGCATGCGCAGCTGCAAAGATGGGCACTTTGGGGGGTCGGAGTTTGGGGATTTTGAGCACGGATTCGGACTGGGCGGACGATTCTGGCTCTACATGGTCACGTTTATTTTGTGAAAATTCGCACTCCTTGCCTGGTTCTGGGGGCCGCGCATGCGCAGCTGCAAAGATGGGCACTTTGGGGGGTCGGAGTTTGGGGATTTTGAGCACGGATTCGGACTGGGCGGAAGATTCTGGCCCTACATGGTCACGTTTATTTTGTGAAAATTCGCACTCCTTGCCTGGTTCTGGGGGCCGCGCATGCGCAGCTGCAAAGATGGGCACTTTGGGGGGTCGGAGTTTGGGGATTTTGAGCACGGATTCGGACTGGGCGGAAGATTCTGGCCCTACATGGTCACGTTTATTTTGTGAAAATTCGCACTCCTTGCCTGGTTCTGGGGGCCGCGCATGCGCAGCTGCAAAGATGGGCACTTTGGGGGGTCGGAGTTTGGGGATTTTGAGCACGGATTCGGACTGGGCGGACGATTCTGGCCCTACATGGTCACGTTTATTTTGTGAAAATTCGCACTCCTTGCCTGGTTCTGGGGGCCGCGCATGCGCAGCTGCAAAGATGGGCACTTTGGGGGGTCGGAGTTTGGGGATTTTGAGCACGGATTCGGACTGGGCGGACGATTCTGGCCCTACATGGTCACGTTTATTTTGTGAAAATTCGCACTCCTTGCCTGGTTCTGGGGGCCGCGCATGCGCAGCTGCAAAGATGGGCACTTTGGGGGGTCGGAGTTTGGGGATTTTGAGCACGGATTCGGACTGGGCGGAAGATTCTGGCCCTACATGGTCACGTTTATTTTGTGAAAATTCGCACTCCTTGCCTGGTTCTGGGGGCCGCGCATGCGCAGCTGCAAAGATGGGCACTTTGGGGGGTCGGAGTTTGGGGATTTTGAGCACGGATTCGGACTGGGCGGACGATTCTGGCTCTACATGGTCACGTTTATTTTGTGAAAATTCGCACTCCTTGCCTGGTTCTGGGGGCCGCGCATGCGCAGCTGCAAAGATGGGCACTTTGGGGGGTCGGAGTTTGGGGATTTTGAGCACGGATTCGGACTGGGCGGAAGATTCTGGCCCTACATGGTCACGTTTATTTTGTGAAAATTCGCACTCCTTGCCTGGTTCTGGGGGCCGCGCATGCGCAGCTGCAAAGATGGGCACTTTGGGGGGTCGGAGTTTGGGGATTTTGAGCACGGATTCGGACTGGGCGGAAGATTCTGGCCCTACATGGTCACGTTTATTTTGTGAAAATTCGCACTCCTTGCCTGGTTCTGGGGGCCGCGCATGCGCAGCTGCAAAGATGGGCACTTTGGGGTTCGGAGTTTGGGGATTTTGAGCACGGATTCGGACTGGGCGGACGATTCTGGCCCTACATGGTCACGTTTATTTTGTGAAAATTCGCACTCCTTGCCTGGTTCTGGGGGCCGCGCATGCGCAGCTGCAAAGATGGGCACTTTGGGGGGTCGGAGTTTGGGGATTTTGAGCACGGATTCGGACTGGGCGGAAGATTCTGGCCTTACATGGTCACGTTTATTTTGTGAAAATTCGCACTCCTTGCCTGGTTCTGGGGGCCGCGCATGCGCAGCTGCAAAGATGGGCACTTTGGGGGGTCGGAGTTTGGGGATTTTGAGCACGGATTCGGACTGGGCGGACGATTCTGGCCCTACATGGTCACGTTTATTTTGTGAAAATTCGCACTCCTTGCCTGGTTCTGGGGGCCGCGCATGCGCAGCTGCAAAGATTGGCACTTTGGGGGGTCGGAGTTTGGGGATTTTGAGCACGGATTCGGACTGGGCGGAAGATTCTGGCCCTACATGGTCACGTTTATTTTGTGAAAATTCGCACTCCTTGCCTGGTTCTGGGGGCCGCGCATGCGCAGCTGCAAAGATGGGCACTTTGGGGGGTCGGAGTTTGGGGATTTTGAGCACGGATTCGGACTGGGCGGACGATTCTGGCCCTACATGGTCACGTTTATTTTGTGAAAATTCGCACTCCTTGCCTGGTTCTGGGGGCCGCGCATGCGCAGCTGCAAAGATGGGCACTTTGGGGGGTCGGAGTTTGGGGATTTTGAGCACGGATTCGGACTGGGCGGACGATTCTGGCCCTACATGGTCACGTTTATTTTGTGAAAATTCGCACTCCTTGCCTGGTTCTGGGGGCCGCGCATGCGCAGCTGCAAAGATGGGCACTTTGGGGGGTCGGAGTTTGGGGATTTTGAGCACGGATTCGGACTGGGCGGACGATTCTGGCCCTACATGGTCACGTTTATTTTGTGAAAATTCGCACTCCTTGCCTGGTTCTGGGGGCCGCGCATGCGCAGCTGCAAAGATGGGCACTTTGGGGGGTCGGAGTTTGGGGATTTTGAGCACGGATTCGGACTGGGCGGAAGATTCTGGCCCTACATGGTCACGTTTATTTTGTGAAAATTCGCACTCCTTGCCTGGTTCTGGGGGCCGCGCATGCGCATCTGCAAAGATGGGCACTTTGGGGGGTCGGAGTTTGGGGATTTTGAGCACGGATTCGGACTGGGCGGACGATTCTGGCCCTACATGGTCACGTTTATTTTGTGAAAATTCGCACTCCTTGCCTGGTTCTGGGGGCCGCGCATGCGCAGCTGCAAAGATGGGCACTTTGGGGGGTCGGAGTTTGGGGATTTTGAGCACGGATTCGGACTGGGCGGAAGATTCTGGCCCTACATGGTCACGTTTATTTTGTGAAAATTCGCACTCCTTGCCTGGTTCTGGGAGCCACGCATGCGCTGCTGCAAAGATGGGCACTTTGGGGGGTCGGAGTTTGGGGATTTTGAGCACGGATTCGGACTGGGCGGACGATTCTGGCCCTACATGGTCACGTTTATTTTGTGAAAATTCGCACTCCTTGCCTGGTTCTGGGGGCCGCGCATGCGCAGCTGCAAAGATGGGCACTTTGGGGGGTCGGAGTTTGGGGATTTTGAGCACGGATTCGGACTGGGCGGAAGATTCTGGCCCTACATGGTCACGTTTATTTTGTGAAAATTCGCACTCCTTGCCTGGTTCTGGGGGCCGCGCATGCGCAGCTGCAAAGATGGGCACTTTGGGGTTCGGAGTTTGGGGATTTTGAGCACGGATTCGGACTGGGCGGACGATTCTGGCCCTACATGGTCACGTTTATTTTGTGAAAATTCGCACTCCTTGCCTGGTTCTGGGGGCCGCGCATGCGCAGCTGCAAAGATGGGCACTTTGGGGGGTCGGAGTTTGGGGATTTTGAGCACGGATTCGGACTGGGCGGAAGATTCTGGCCCTACATGGTCACGTTTATTTTGTTAAAATTCGCACTCCTTGCCTGGTTCTGGGGGCCGCGCATGCGCAGCTGCAAAGATGGGCACTTTGGGGTTCGGAGTTTGGGGATTTTGAGCACGGATTCGGACTGGGCGGACGATTCTGGCCCTACATGGTCACGTTTATTTTGTGAAAATTCGCACTCCTTGCCTGGTTCTGGGGGCCGCGCATGCGCAGCTGCAAAGATGGGCACTTTGGGGGGTCGGAGTTTGGGGATTTTGAGCACGGATTCGGACTGGGCGGAAGATTCTGGCCCTACATGGTCACGTTTATTTTGTGAAAATTCGCACTCCTTGCCTGGTTCTGGGGGCCGCGCATGCGCAGCTGCAAAGATGGGCACTTTGGGGGGTCGGAGTTTGGGGATTTTGAGCACGGATTCGGACTGGGCGGACGATTCTGGCCCTACATGGTCACGTTTATTTTGTGAAAATTCGCACTCCTTGCCTGGTTCTGGGGGCCGCGCATGCGCAGCTGCAAAGATGGGCACTTTGAGGGGTCGGAGTTTGGGGATTTTGAGCACGGATTCGGACTGGGCGGAAGATTCTGGCCCTACATGGTCACGTTTATTTTGTGAAAATTCGCACTCCTTGCCTGGTTCTGGGGGCCGCGCATGCGCAGCTGCAAAGATGGGCACTTTGGGGGGTCGGAGTTTGGGGATTTTGAGCACGGATTCGGACTGGGCGGAAGATTCTGGCCCTACATGGTCACGTTTATTTTGTGAAAATTCGCACTCCTTGCCTGGTTCTGGGGGCCGCGCATGCGCAGCTGCAAAGATTGGCACTTTGGGGGGTCGGAGTTTGGGGATTTTGAGCACGGATTCGGACTGGGCGGACGATTCTGGCCCTACATGGTCACGTTTATTTTGTGAAAATTCGCACTCCTTGCCTGGTTCTGGGGGCCGCGCATGCGCAGCTGCAAAGATGGGCACTTTGGGGGGTCGGAGTTTGGGGATTTTGAGCACGGATTCGGACTGGGCGGAAGATTCTGGCCCTACATGGTCACGTTTATTTTGTGAAAATTCGCACTCCTTGCCTGGTTCTGGGGGCCGCGCATGCGCAGCTGCAAAGATGGGCACTTTGGGGGGTCGGAGTTTGGGGATTTTGAGCACGGATTCGGACTGGGCGGACGATTCTGGCTCTACATGGTCACGTTTATTTTGTGAAAATTCGCACTCCTTGCCTGGTTCTGGGGGCCGCGCATGCGCAGCTGCAAAGATGGGCACTTTGGGGGGTCGGAGTTTGGTGATTTTGAGCACGGATTCGGACTGGGCGGAAGATTCTGGCCCTACATGGTCACGTTTATTTTGTGAAAATTCGCACTCCTTGCCTGGTTCTGGGGGCCGCGCATGCGCAGCTGCAAAGATAGGCACTTTGGGGGGTCGGAGTTTGGGGATTTTGAGCACGGATTCGGACTGGGCGGACGATTCTGGCTCTACATGGTCACGTTTATTTTGTGAAAATTCGCACTCCTTGCCTGGTTCTGGGGGCCGCGCATGCGCAGCTGCAAAGATGGGCACTTTGGGGGGTCGGAGTTTGGGGATTTTGAGCACGGATTCGGACTGGGCGGAAGATTCTGGCCCTACATGGTCACGTTTATTTTGTGAAAATTCGCACTCCTTTCCTGGTTCTGGGGGCCGCGCATGCGCAGCTGCAAAGATGGGCACTTTGGGGGGTCGGAGTTTGGGGATTTTGAGCACGGATTCGGACTGGGCGGACGATTCTGGCCCTACATGGTCACGTTTATTTTGTGAAAATTCGCACTCCTTGCCTGGTTCTGGGGGCCGCGCATGCGCAGCTGCAAAGATGGGCACTTTGGGGGGTCGGAGTTTGGGGATTTTGAGCACGGATTCGGACTGGGCGGAAGATTCTGGCCCTACATGGTCACGTTTATTTTGTGAAAATTCGCACTCCTTGCCTGGTTCTGGGGGCCGCGCATGCGCAGCTGCAAAGATGGGCACTTTGGGGGGTCGGAGTTTGGGGATTTTGAGCACGGATTCGGACTGGGCGGACGATTCTGGCCCTACATGGTCACGTTTATTTTGTGAAAATTCGCACTCCTTGCCTGGTTCTGGGGGCCGCGCATGCGCAGCTGCAAAGATGGGCACTTTGGGGGGTCGGAGTTTGGGGATTTTGAGCACGGATTCGGACTGGGCTGAAGATTCTGGCCCTACATGGTCACGTTTATTTTGTGAAAATTCGCACTCCTTGCCTGGTTCTGGGGGCCGCGCATGCGCAGCTGAAAAGATGGGCACTTTGGGGGGTCAGAGTTTGGGGATTTTGAGCACGGATTCGGACTGGGCGGAAGATTCTGGCCCTACATGGTCACGTTTATTTTGTGAAAATTCGCACTCCTTGCCTGGTTCTGGGGGCCGCGCATGCACAGCTGCAAAGATGGGCACTTTGGGGGGTCGGAGTTTGGGGATTTTGAGCACGGATTCGGACTGGGCGGAAGATTCTGGCCCTACATGGTCACGTTTATTTTGTGAAAATTCGCACTCCTTGCCTGGTTCTGGTGGCCGCTCATGCGCAGCTGCAAAGATGGGCACTTTGGGGGGTCGGAGTTTGGGGATTTTGAGAACGGATTCGGACTGGGCGGACGATTCTGGCCCTACATGGTCACGTTTATTTTGTGAAAATTCGCACTCCTTGCCTGGTTCTGGGGGCCGCGCATGCGCAGCTGAAAAGATGAGCACTTTGGGGGGTCGGAGTTTGGGGATTTTGAGCACGGATTCGGACTGGACGGAAGATTCTGGCCCTACATGGTCACGTTTATTTTGTGAAAATTCGCACTCCTTGCCTGGTTCTGGGGGCCGCGCATGCGCAGCTGCAAAGATGGGCACTTTGGGGGGTCGGAGTTTGGGGATTTTGAGCACGGATTCGGACTGGGCGGAAGATTCTGGCCCTACATGGTCACGTTTATTTTGTGAAAATTCGCACTCCTTGCCTGGTTCTGGTGGCCGCGCATGCGCAGCTGCAAAGATGGGCACTTTGGGGGGTCGGAGTTTGGGGATTTTGAGCACGGATTCGGACTGGGCGGACGATTCTGGCCCTACATGGTCACGTTTTTTTTGTGAAAATTCGCACTCCTTGCCTGGTTCTGGGGGCCGCGCATGCGCAGCTGCAAAGATGGGCACTTTGGGGGGTCGGAGTTTGGGGATTTTGAGCACGGATTCGGACTGGGCGGAAGATTCTGGCCCTACATGGTCACGTTTATTTTGTGAAAATTCGCACTCCTTGCCTGGTTCTGGGGGCCGCGCATGCGCAGCTGCAAAGATGGGCACTTTGGGGGGTCGGAGTTTGGGGATTTTGAGCACGGATTCGGACTGGGCGGAAGATTCTGGCCCTACATGGTCACGTTTATTTTGTGAAAATTCGCACTCCTTGCCTGGTTCTGGGGGCCGCGCATGCGCAGCTGCAAAGATGGGCACTTTGGGGGGTCGGAGTTTGGGGATTTTGAGCACGGATTCGGACTGGGCGGACGATTCTGGCCCTACATGGTCACGTTTATTTTGTGAAAATTCGCACTCCTTGCCTGGTTCTGGGGGCCGCGCATGCGCAGCTGCAAAGATGGGCACTTTGGGGGGTCGGAGTTTGGGGATTTTGAGCACGGATTCGGACTGGGCGGAAGATTCTGGCCCTACATGGTCACGTTTATTTTGTGAAAATTCGCACTCCTTGCCTGGTTCTGGGGGCCGCGCATGCGCAGCTGCAAAGATGGGCACTTTGGGGGGTCGGAGTTTGGGGATTTTGAGCACGGATTCGGACTGGGCGGACGATTCTGGCCCTACATGGTCACGTTTATTTTGTGAAAATTCGCACTCCTTGCCTGGTTCTGGGGGCCGCGCATGCGCAGCTGCAAAGATGGGCACTTTGGGGGGTCGGAGTTTGGGGATTTTGAGCACGGATTCGGACTGGGCGGACGATTCTGGCCCTACATGGTCACGTTTATTTTGTGAAAATTCGCACTCCTTCCCTGGTTCTGGGGGCCGCGCATGCGCAGCTGCAAAGATGGGCACTTTGGGGGGTCGGAGTTTGGGGATTTTGAGCACGGATTCGGACTGGGCGGACGATTCTGGCCCTACATGGTCACGTTTATTTTGTGAAAATTCGCACTCCTTCCCTGGTTCTGGGGGCCGCGCATGCGCAGCTGCAAAGATGGGCACTTTGGGGGGTCGGAGTTTGGGGATTTTGAGCACGGATTCGGACTGGGCGGAAGATTCTGGCCCTACATGGTCACGTTTATTTTGTGAAAATTCGCACTCCTTGCCTGGTTCTGGGGGCCGCGCATGCGCAGCTGCAAAGATGGGCACTTTGGGGGGTCGGAGTTTGGGGATTTTGAGCACGGATTCGGACTGGGCGGAAGATTCTGGCCCTACATGGTCACGTTTATTTTGTGAAAATTCGCACTCCTTGCCTGGTTCTGGGGGCCGCGCATGCGCAGCTGCAAAGATGGGCACTTTGGGGGGTCGGAGTTTGGGGATTTTGAGCACGGATTCGGACTGGGCGGAAGATTCTGGCCCTACATGGTCGCGTTTATTTTGTGAAAATTCGCACTCCTTGCCTGGTTCTGGGGGCCGCGCATGCGCAGCTGCAAAGATGGGCACTTTGGGGTTCGGAGTTTGGGGATTTTGAGCACGGATTCGGACTGGGCGGACGATTCTGGCTCTACATGGTCACGTTTATTTTGTGAAAATTCGCACTCCTTGCCTGGTTCTGGGGGCCGCGCATGCGCAGCTGCAAAGATGGGCACTTTGGGGGGTCGGAGTTTGGGGATTTTGAGCACGGATTCGGACTGGGCGGACGATTCTGGCCCTACATGGTCACGTTTATTTTGTGAAAATTCGCACTCCTTGCCTGGTTCTGGGGGCGCGCATGCGCAGCTGCAAAGATGGGCACTTTGGGGGGTCGGAGTTTGGGGATTTTGAGCACGGATTCGGACTGGGCGGAAGATTCTGGCCCTACATGGTCACGTTTATTTTGTGAAAATTCGCACTCCTTGCCTGGTTCTGGGGGCCGCGCATGCGCAGCTGCAAAGATGGGCACTTTGGGGGGTCGGAGTTTGGGGATTTTGAGCACGGATTCGGACTGGGCGGACGATTCTGGCCCTACATGGTCACGTTTATTTTGTGAAAATTCGCACTCCTTGCCTGGTTCTGGGGGCCGCGCATGCGCAGCTGCAAAGATGGGCACTTTTGGGGGTCGGAGTTTGGGGATTTTGAGCACGGATTCGGACTGGGCGGAAGATTCTGGCCCTACATGGTCACGTTTATTTTGTGAAAATTCGCACTCCTTGCCTGGTTCTGGGGGCCGCGCATGCGCAGCTGCAAAGATGGGCACTTTGGGGGGTCGGAGTTTGGGGATTTTGAGCACGGATTCGGACTGGGCGGAAGATTCTGGCCCTACATGGTCACGTTTATTTTGTGAAAATTCGCACTCCTTGCCTGGTTCTGGGGGCCGCGCATGCGCAGCTGCAAAGATGGGCACTTTGGGGGGTCGGAGTTTGGGGATTTTGAGCACGGATTCGGACTGGGCGGAAGATTCTGGCCCTACATGGTCACGTTTATTTTGTGAAAATTCGCACTCCTTGCCTGGTTCTGGGGGCCGCGCATGCGCAGCTGCAAAGATGGGCACTTTGGGGGGTCGGAGTTTGGGGATTTTGAGCACGGATTCGGACTGGGCGGAAGATTCTGGCCCTACATGGTCACGTTTATTTTGTGAAAATTCGCACTCCTTGCCTGGTTCTGGGGGCCGCGCATGCGCAGCTGCAAAGATGGGCACTTTGGGGGGTCGGAGTTTGGGGATTTTGAGCACGGATTCGGACTGGGCGGACGATTCTGGCTCTACATGGTCACGTTTATTTTGTGAAAATTCGCACTCCTTGCCTGGTTCTGGGGGCCGCGCATGCGCAGCTGCAAAGATGGGCACTTTGGGGGGTCGGAGTTTGGGGATTTTGAGCACGGATTCGGACTGGGCGGAAGATTCTGGCCCTACATGGTCACGTTTATTTTGTGAAAATTCGCACTCCTTGCCTGGTTCTGGGGGCCGCGCATGCGCAGCTGCAAAGATGGGCACTTTGGGGGGTCGGAGTTTGGGGATTTTGAGCACGGATTCGGACTGGGCGGACGATTCTGGCTCTACATGGTCACGTTTATTTTGTGAAAATTCGCACTCCTTGCCTGGTTCTGGGGGCCGCGCATGCGCAGCTGCAAAGATGGGCACTTTGGGGGGTCGGAGTTTGGGGATTTTGAGCACGGATTCGGACTGGGCGGACGATTCTGGCCCTACATGGTCACGTTTATTTTGTGAAAATTCGCACTCCTTGCCTGGTTCTGGGGGCCGCGCATGCGCAGCTGCAAAGATGGGCACTTTGGGGGGTCGGAGTTTGGGGATTTTGAGCACGGATTCGGACTGGGCGGAAGATTCTGGCCCTACATGGTCACGTTTATTTTGTGAAAATTCGCACTCCTTGCCTGGTTCTGGGGGCCGCGCATGCGCAGCTGCAAAGATGGGCACTTTGGGGGGTCGGAGTTTGGGGATTTTGAGAACGGATTCGGACTGGGCGGACGATTCTGGCCCTACATGGTCACGTTTATTTTGTGAAAATTCGCACTCCTTGCCTGGTTCTGGGGGCCGCGCATGCGCAGCTGAAAAGATGGGCACTTTGGGGGGTCGGAGTTTGGGGATTTTGAGCACGGATTCGGACTGGACGGAAGATTCTGGCCCTACATGGTCACGTTTATTTTGTGAAAATTCGCACTCCTTGCCTGGTTCTGGGGGCCGCGCATGCGCAGCTGCAAAGATGGGCACTTTGGGGGGTCGGAGTTTGGGGATTTTGAGCACGGATTCGGACTGGACGGAAGATTCTGGCCCTACATGGTCACGTTTATTTTGTGAAAATTCGCACTCCTTGCCTGGTTCTGGGGGCCGCGCATGCGCAGCTGCAAAGATGGGCACTTTGGGGGGTCGGAGTTTGGGGATTTTGAGCACGGATTCGGACTGGGCGGAAGATTCTGGCCCTACATGGTCACGTTTATTTTGTGAAAATTCGCACTCCTTGCCTGGTTCTGGGGGCCGCGCATGCGCAGCTGCAAAGATGGGCACTTTGGGGGGTCGGAGTTTGGGGATTTTGAGCACGGATTCGGACTGGGCGGACGATTCTGGCCCTACATGGTCACGTTTATTTTGTGAAAATTCGCACTCCTTGCCTGGTTCTGGGGGCCGCGCATGCGCAGCTGCAAAGATGGGCACTTTGGGGGGTCGGAGTTTGGGGATTTTGAGCACGGATTCGGACTGGGCGGAAGATTCTGGCCCTACATGGTCACGTTTATTTTGTGAAAATTCGCACTCCTTGCCTGGTTCTGGGGGCCGCGCATGCGCAGCTGCAAAGATGGGCACTTTGGGGGGTCGGAGTTTGGGGATTTTGAGCACGGATTCGGACTGGGCGGACGATTCTGGCCCTACATGGCCACGTTTATTTTGTGAAAATTCGCACTCCTTGCCTGGTTCTGGGGGCCGCGCATGCGCAGCTGCAAAGATGGGCACTTTGGGGGGTCGGAGTTTGGGGATTTTGAGCACGGATTCGGACTGGGCGGAAGATTCTGGCCCTACATGGTCACGTTTATTTTGTGAAAATTCGCACTCCTTGCCTGGTTCTGGGGGCCGCGCATGCGCAGCTGCAAAGATGGGCACTTTGGGGGGTCGGAGTTTGGGGATTTTGAGCACGGATTCGGACTGGGCGGACGATTCTGGCCCTACATGGTCACGTTTATTTTGTGAAAATTCGCACTCCTTGCCTGGTTCTGGGGGCCGCGCATGCGCAGCTGCAAAGATGGGCACTTTGGGGGGTCGGAGTTTGGGGATCTTGAGCACGGATTCGGACTGGGCGGAAGATTCTGGCCCTACATGGTCACGTTTATTTTGTGAAAATTCGCACTCCTTGCCTGGTTCTGGGGGCCGCGCATGCGCAGCTGCAAAGATGGGCACTTTGGGGGGTCGGAGTTTGGGGATTTTGAGCACGGATTCGGACTGGGCGGAAGATTCTGGCCCTACATGGTCACGTTTATTTTGTGAAAATTCGCACTCCTTGCCTGGTTCTGGGGGCCGCGCATGCGCAGCTGCAAAGATGGGCACTTTGGGGGGTCGGAGTTTGGGGATTTTGAGCACGGATTCGGACTGGGCGGACGATTCTGGCCCTACATGGTCACGTTTATTTTGTGAAAATTCGCACTCCTTGCCTGGTTCTGGGGGCCGCGCATGCGCAGCTGCAAAGATGGGCACTTTGGGGGTTCGGAGTTTGGGGATTTTGAGCACGGATTCGGACTGGGCGGAAGATTCTGGCCCTACATGGTCACGTTTATTTTGTGAAAATTCGCACTCCTTGCCTGGTTCTGGGGGCCGCGCATGCGCAGCTGCAAAGATGGGCACTTTGGGGGGTCGGAGTTTGGGGATTTTGAGCACGGATTCGGACTGGGCGGACGATTCTGGCCCTACATGGTCACGTTTATTTTGTGAAAATTCGCACTCCTTGCCTGGTTCTGGGGGCCGCGCATGCGCAGCTGCAAAGATGGGCACTTTGGGGGGTCGGAGTTTGGGGATTTTGAGCACGGATTCGGACTGGGCGGAAGATTCTGGCCCTACATGGTCACGTTTATTTTGTGAAAATTCGCACTCCTTGCCTGGTTCTGGGGGCCGCGCATGCGCAGCTGCAAAGATGGGCACTTTGGGGGGTCGGAGTTTGGGGATTTTGAGCACGGATTCGGACTGGGCGGAAGATTCTGGCCCTACATGGTCACGTTTATTTTGTGAAAATTCGCACTCCTTGCCTGGTTCTGGGGGCCGCGCATGCGCAGCTGCAAAGATGGGCACTTTGGGGGGTCGGAGTTTGGGGATTTTGAGCACGGATTCGGACTGGGCGGACGATTCTGGCCCTACATGGTCACGTTTATTTTGTGAAAATTCGCACTCCTTGCCTGGTTCTGGGGGCCGCGCATGCGCAGCTGCAAAGATGGGCACTTTGGGGGGTCGGAGTTTGGGGATTTTGAGCACGGATTCGGACTGGGCGGAAAATTCTGGCCCTACATGGTCACGTTTATTTTGTGAAAATTCGCACTCCTTGCCTGGTTCTGGGGGCCGCGCATGCGCAGCTGCAAAGATGGGCACTTCGGGGGGTCGGAGTTTGGGGATTTTGAGCACGGATTCGGACTGGGCGGACGATTCTGGCCCTACATGGTCACGTTTATTTTGTGAAAATTCGCACTCCTTGCCTGGTTCTGGGGGCCGCGCATGCGCAGCTGCAAAGATGGGCACTTTGGGGGGTCGGAGTTTGGGGATTTTGAGCACGGATTCGGACTGGGCTGAAGATTCTGGCCCTACATGGTCACGTTTATTTTGTGAAAATTCGCACTCCTTGCCTGGTTCTGGGGGCCGCGCATGCGCAGCTGAAAAGATGGGCACTTTGGGGGGTCAGAGTTTGGGGATTTTGAGCACGGATTCGGACTGGGCGGAAGATTCTGGCCCTACATGGTCACGTTTATTTTGTGAAAATTCGCACTCCTTGCCTGGTTCTGGGGGCCGCGCATGCGCAGCTGCAAAGATGGGCACTTTGGGGGGTCGGAGTTTGGGGATTTTGAGCACGGATTCGGACTGGGCGGAAGATTCTGGCCCTACATGGTCACGTTTATTTTGTGAAAATTCGCACTCCTTGCCTGGTTCTGGTGGCCGCTCATGCGCAGCTGCAAAGATGGGCACTTTGGGGGGTCGGAGTTTGGGGATTTTGAGAACGGATTCGGACTGGGCGGACGATTCTGGCCCTACATGGTCACGTTTATTTTGTGAAAATTCGCACTCCTTGCCTGGTTCTGGGGGCCGCGCATGCGCAGCTGAAAAGATGAGCACTTTGGGGGGTCGGAGTTTGGGGATTTTGAGCACGGATTCGGACTGGACGGAAGATTCTGGCCCTACATGGTCACGTTTATTTTGTGAAAATTCGCACTCCTTGCCTGGTTCTGGGGGCCGCGCATGCGCAGCTGCAAAGATGGGCACTTTGGGGGGTCGGAGTTTGGGGATTTTGAGCACGGATTCGGACTGGGCGGAAGATTCTGGCCCTACATGGTCACGTTTATTTTGTGAAAATTCGCACTCCTTGCCTGGTTCTGGTGGCCGCGCATGCGCAGCTGCAAAGATGGGCACTTTGGGGGGTCGGAGTTTGGGGATTTTGAGCACGGATTCGGACTGGGCGGACGATTCTGGCCCTACATGGTCACGTTTTTTTTGTGAAAATTCGCACTCCTTGCCTGGTTCTGGGGGCCGCGCATGCGCAGCTGCAAAGATGGGCACTTTGGGGGGTCGGAGTTTGGGGATTTTGAGCACGGATTCGGACTGGGCGGAAGATTCTGGCCCTACATGGTCACGTTTATTTTGTGAAAATTCGCACTCCTTGCCTGGTTCTGGGGGCCGCGCATGCGCAGCTGCAAAGATGGGCACTTTGGGGGGTCGGAGTTTGGGGATTTTGAGCACGGATTCGGACTGGGCGGAAGATTCTGGCCCTACATGGTCACGTTTATTTTGTGAAAATTCGCACTCCTTGCCTGGTTCTGGGGGCCGCGCATGCGCAGCTGCAAAGATGGGCACTTTGGGGGGTCGGAGTTTGGGGATTTTGAGCACGGATTCGGACTGGGCGGACGATTCTGGCCCTACATGGTCACGTTTATTTTGTGAAAATTCGCACTCCTTGCCTGGTTCTGGGGGCCGCGCATGCGCAGCTGCAAAGATGGGCACTTTGGGGGGTCGGAGTTTGGGGATTTTGAGCACGGATTCGGACTGGGCGGAAGATTCTGGCCCTACATGGTCACGTTTATTTTGTGAAAATTCGCACTCCTTGCCTGGTTCTGGGGGCCGCGCATGCGCAGCTGCAAAGATGGGCACTTTGGGGGGTCGGAGTTTGGGGATTTTGAGCACGGATTCGGACTGGGCGGACGATTCTGGCCCTACATGGTCACGTTTATTTTGTGAAAATTCGCACTCCTTGCCTGGTTCTGGGGGCCGCGCATGCGCAGCTGCAAAGATGGGCACTTTGGGGGGTCGGAGTTTGGGGATTTTGAGCACGGATTCGGACTGGGCGGACGATTCTGGCCCTACATGGTCACGTTTATTTTGTGAAAATTCGCACTCCTTCCCTGGTTCTGGGGGCCGCGCATGCGCAGCTGCAAAGATGGGCACTTTGGGGGGTCGGAGTTTGGGGATTTTGAGCACGGATTCGGACTGGGCGGACGATTCTGGCCCTACATGGTCACGTTTATTTTGTGAAAATTCGCACTCCTTCCCTGGTTCTGGGGGCCGCGCATGCGCAGCTGCAAAGATGGGCACTTTGGGGGGTCGGAGTTTGGGGATTTTGAGCACGGATTCGGACTGGGCGGAAGATTCTGGCCCTACATGGTCACGTTTATTTTGTGAAAATTCGCACTCCTTGCCTGGTTCTGGGGGCCGCGCATGCGCAGCTGCAAAGATGGGCACTTTGGGGGGTCGGAGTTTGGGGATTTTGAGCACGGATTCGGACTGGGCGGAAGATTCTGGCCCTACATGGTCGCGTTTATTTTGTGAAAATTCGCACTCCTTGCCTGGTTCTGGGGGCCGCGCATGCGCAGCTGCAAAGATGGGCACTTTGGGGTTCGGAGTTTGGGGATTTTGAGCACGGATTCGGACTGGGCGGACGATTCTGGCTCTACATGGTCACGTTTATTTTGTGAAAATTCGCACTCCTTGCCTGGTTCTGGGGGCCGCGCATGCGCAGCTGCAAAGATGGGCACTTTGGGGGGTCGGAGTTTGGGGATTTTGAGCACGGATTCGGACTGGGCGGACGATTCTGGCCCTACATGGTCACGTTTATTTTGTGAAAATTCGCACTCCTTGCCTGGTTCTGGGGGCGCGCATGCGCAGCTGCAAAGATGGGCACTTTGGGGGGTCGGAGTTTGGGGATTTTGAGCACGGATTCGGACTGGGCGGAAGATTCTGGCCCTACATGGTCACGTTTATTTTGTGAAAATTCGCACTCCTTGCCTGGTTCTGGGGGCCGCGCATGCGCAGCTGCAAAGATGGGCACTTTGGGGGGTCGGAGTTTGGGGATTTTGAGCACGGATTCGGACTGGGCGGACGATTCTGGCCCTACATGGTCACGTTTATTTTGTGAAAATTCGCACTCCTTGCCTGGTTCTGGGGGCCGCGCATGCGCAGCTGCAAAGATGGGCACTTTGGGGGGTCGGAGTTTGGGGATTTTGAGCACGGATTCGGACTGGGCGGAAGATTCTGGCCCTACATGGTCACGTTTATTTTGTGAAAATTCGCACTCCTTGCCTGGTTCTGGGGGCCGCGCATGCGCAGCTGCAAAGATGGGCACTTTGGGGGGTCGGAGTTTGGGGATTTTGAGCACGGATTCGGACTGGGCGGAAGATTCTGGCCCTACATGGTCACGTTTATTTTGTGAAAATTCGCACTCCTTGCCTGGTTCTGGGGGCCGCGCATACGCAGCTGCAAAGATGGGCACTTTGGGGGGTCGGAGTTTGGGGATTTTGAGCACGGATTCGGACTGGGCGGAAGATTCTGGCCCTACATGGTCACGTTTATTTTGTGAAAATTCGCACTCCTTGCCTGGTTCTGGGGGCCGCGCATGCGCAGCTGCAAAGATGGGCACTTTGGGGGGTCGGAGTTTGGGGATTTTGAGCACGGATTCGGACTGGGCGGAAGATTCTGGCCCTACATGGTCACGTTTATTTTGTGAAAATTCGCACTCCTTGCCTGGTTCTGGGGGCCGCGCATGCGCAGCTGCAAAGATGGGCACTTTGGGGGGTCGGAGTTTGGGGATTTTGAGCACGGATTCGGACTGGGCGGACGATTCTGGCTCTACATGGTCACGTTTATTTTGTGAAAATTCGCACTCCTTGCCTGGTTCTGGGGGCCGCGCATGCGCAGCTGCAAAGATGGGCACTTTGGGGGGTCGGAGTTTGGGGATTTTGAGCACGGATTCGGACTGGGCGGAAGATTCTGGCCCTACATGGTCACGTTTATTTTGTGAAAATTCGCACTCCTTGCCTGGTTCTGGGGGCCGCGCATGCGCAGCTGCAAAGATGGGCACTTTGGGGGGTCGGAGTTTGGGGATTTTGAGCACGGATTCGGACTGGGCGGACGATTCTGGCTCTACATGGTCACGTTTATTTTGTGAAAATTCGCACTCCTTGCCTGGTTCTGGGGGCCGCGCATGCGCAGCTGCAAAGATGGGCACTTTGGGGGGTCGGAGTTTGGGGATTTTGAGCACGGATTCGGACTGGGCGGACGATTCTGGCCCTACATGGTCACGTTTATTTTGTGAAAATTCGCACTCCTTGCCTGGTTCTGGGGGCCGCGCATGCGCAGCTGCAAAGATGGGCACTTTGGGGGGTCGGAGTTTGGGGATTTTGAGCACGGATTCGGACTGGGCGGAAGATTCTGGCCCTACATGGTCACGTTTATTTTGTGAAAATTCGCACTCCTTGCCTGGTTCTGGGGGCCGCGCATGCGCAGCTGCAAAGATGGGCACTTTGGGGGGTCGGAGTTTGGGGATTTTGAGAACGGATTCGGACTGGGCGGACGATTCTGGCCCTACATGGTCACGTTTATTTTGTGAAAATTCGCACTCCTTGCCTGGTTCTGGGGGCCGCGCATGCGCAGCTGAAAAGATGGGCACTTTGGGGGGTCGGAGTTTGGGGATTTTGAGCACGGATTCGGACTGGACGGAAGATTCTGGCCCTACATGGTCACGTTTATTTTGTGAAAATTCGCACTCCTTGCCTGGTTCTGGGGGCCGCGCATGCGCAGCTGCAAAGATGGGCACTTTGGGGGGTCGGAGTTTGGGGATTTTGAGCACGGATTCGGACTGGACGGAAGATTCTGGCCCTACATGGTCACGTTTATTTTGTGAAAATTCGCACTCCTTGCCTGGTTCTGGGGGCCGCGCATGCGCAGCTGCAAAGATGGGCACTTTGGGGGGTCGGAGTTTGGGGATTTTGAGCACGGATTCGGACTGGGCGGAAGATTCTGGCCCTACATGGTCACGTTTATTTTGTGAAAATTCGCACTCCTTGCCTGGTTCTGGGGGCCGCGCATGCGCAGCTGCAAAGATGGGCACTTTGGGGGGTCGGAGTTTGGGGATTTTGAGCACGGATTCGGACTGGGCGGACGATTCTGGCCCTACATGGTCACGTTTATTTTGTGAAAATTCGCACTCCTTGCCTGGTTCTGGGGGCCGCGCATGCGCAGCTGCAAAGATGGGCACTTTGGGGGGTCGGAGTTTGGGGATTTTGAGCACGGATTCGGACTGGGCGGAAGATTCTGGCCCTACATGGTCACGTTTATTTTGTGAAAATTCGCACTCCTTGCCTGGTTCTGGGGGCCGCGCATGCGCAGCTGCAAAGATGGGCACTTTGGGGGGTCGGAGTTTGGGGATTTTGAGCACGGATTCGGACTGGGCGGACGATTCTGGCCCTACATGGCCACGTTTATTTTGTGAAAATTCGCACTCCTTGCCTGGTTCTGGGGGCCGCGCATGCGCAGCTGCAAAGATGGGCACTTTGGGGGGTCGGAGTTTGGGGATTTTGAGCACGGATTCGGACTGGGCGGAAGATTCTGGCCCTACATGGTCACGTTTATTTTGTGAAAATTCGCACTCCTTGCCTGGTTCTGGGGGCCGCGCATGCGCAGCTGCAAAGATGGGCACTTTGGGGGGTCGGAGTTTGGGGATTTTGAGCACGGATTCGGACTGGGCGGACGATTCTGGCCCTACATGGTCACGTTTATTTTGTGAAAATTCGCACTCCTTGCCTGGTTCTGGGGGCCGCGCATGCGCAGCTGCAAAGATGGGCACTTTGGGGGGTCGGAGTTTGGGGATCTTGAGCACGGATTCGGACTGGGCGGAAGATTCTGGCCCTACATGGTCACGTTTATTTTGTGAAAATTCGCACTCCTTGCCTGGTTCTGGGGGCCGCGCATGCGCAGCTGCAAAGATGGGCACTTTGGGGGGTCGGAGTTTGGGGATTTTGAGCACGGATTCGGACTGGGCGGAAGATTCTGGCCCTACATGGTCACGTTTATTTTGTGAAAATTCGCACTCCTTGCCTGGTTCTGGGGGCCGCGCATGCGCAGCTGCAAAGATGGGCACTTTGGGGGGTCGGAGTTTGGGGATTTTGAGCACGGATTCGGACTGGGCGGACGATTCTGGCCCTACATGGTCACGTTTATTTTGTGAAAATTCGCACTCCTTGCCTGGTTCTGGGGGCCGCGCATGCGCAGCTGCAAAGATGGGCACTTTGGGGGTTCGGAGTTTGGGGATTTTGAGCACGGATTCGGACTGGGCGGAAGATTCTGGCCCTACATGGTCACGTTTATTTTGTGAAAATTCGCACTCCTTGCCTGGTTCTGGGGGCCGCGCATGCGCAGCTGCAAAGATGGGCACTTTGGGGGGTCGGAGTTTGGGGATTTTGAGCACGGATTCGGACTGGGCGGAAGATTCTGGCCCTACATGGTCACGTTTATTTTGTGAAAATTCGCACTCCTTGCCTGGTTCTGGGGGCCGCGCATGCGCAGCTGCAAAGATGGGCACTTTGGGGGGTCGGAGTTTGGGGATTTTGAGCACGGATTCGGACTGGGCGGACGATTCTGGCCCTACATGGTCACGTTTATTTTGTGAAAATTCGCACTCCTTGCCTGGTTCTGGGGGCCGCGCATGCGCAGCTGCAAAGATGGGCACTTTGGGGGGTCGGAGTTTGGGGATTTTGAGCACGGATTCGGACTGGGCGGAAAATTCTGGCCCTACATGGTCACGTTTATTTTGTGAAAATTCGCACTCCTTGCCTGGTTCTGGGGGCCGCGCATGCGCAGCTGCAAAGATGGGCACTTCGGGGGGTCGGAGTTTGGGGATTTTGAGCACGGATTCGGACTGGGCGGACGATTCTGGCCCTACATGGTCACGTTTATTTTGTGAAAATTCGCACTCCTTGCCTGGTTCTGGGGGCCGCGCATGCGCAGCTGCAAAGATGGGCACTTTGGGGGGTCGGAGTTTGGGGATTTTGAGCACGGATTCGGACTGGGCGGAAGATTCTGGCCCTACATGGTCACGTTTATTTTGTGAAAATTCGCACTCCTTGCCTGGTTCTGGGGGCCGCGCATGCGCAGCTGCAAAGATGGGCACTTTGGGGGGTCGGAGTTTGGGGATTTTGAGCACGGATTCGGACTGGGCGGACGATTCTGGCCCTACATGGTCACGTTTATTTTGTGAAAATTCGCACTCCTTGCCTGGTTCTGGGGGCCGCGCATGCGCAGCTGCAAAGATGGGCACTTTGGGGGGTCGGAGTTTGGGGATTTTGAGCACGGATTCGGACTGGGCGGAAGATTCTGGCCCTACATGGTCACGTTTATTTTGTGAAAATTCGCACTCCTTGCCTGGTTCTGGGGGCCGCGCATGCGCAGCTGCAAAGCTGGGCACTTTGGGGGGTCGGAGTTTGGGGATTTTGAGCACGGATTCGGACTGGGCGGACGATTCTGGCCCTACATGGTCACGTTTATTTTGTGAAAATTCGCACTCCTTGCCTGGTTCTGGGGGCCGCGCATGCGCAGCTGCAAAGATGGGCACTTTGGGGGGTCGGAGTTTGGGGATTTTGAGCACGGATTCGGACTGGGCGGACGATTCTGGCCCTACATGGTCACGTTTATTTTGTGAAAATTCGCACTCCTTGCCTGGTTCTGGGGGCCGCGCATGCGCAGCTGCAAAGATGGGCACTTTGGGGGGTCGGAGTTTGGGGATTTTGAGCACGGATTCGGACTGGGCGGAAGATTCTGGCCCTACATGGTCACGTTTATTTTGTGAAAATTCGCACTCCTTGCCTGGTTCTGGGGGCCGCGCATGCGCAGCTGCAAAGATGGGCACTTTGGGGGGTCGGAGTTTGGGGATTTTGAGCACGGATTCGGACTGGGCGGACGATTCTGGCCCTACATGGTCACGTTTATTTTGTGAAAATTCGCACTCCTTGCCTGGTTCTGGGGGCCGCGCATGCGCAGCTGAAAAGATGGGCACTTTGGGGGGTCGGAGTTTGGGGATTTTGAGCACGGATTCGGACTGGACGGAAGATTCTGGCCCTACATGGTCACGTTTATTTTGTGAAAATTCGCACTCCTTGCCTGGTTCTGGGGGCCGCGCATGCGCAGCTGCAAAGATGGGCACTTTGGGGGGTCGGAGTTTGGGGATTTTGAGCACGGATTCGGACTGGGCGGAAGATTCTGGCCCTACATGGTCACGTTTATTTTGTGAAAATTCGCACTCCTTGCCTGGTTCTGGGGGCCGCGCATGCGCAGCTGCAAAGATGGGCACTTTGGGGGGTCGGAGTTTGGGGATTTTGAGCACGGATTCGGACTGGGCGGACGATTCTGGCCCTACATGGTCACGTTTATTTTGTGAAAATTCGCACTCCTTGCCTGGTTCTGGGGGCCGCGCATGCGCAGCTGCAAAGATGGGCACTTTGGGGGGTCGGAGTTCGGGGATTTTGAGCACGGATTCGGACTGGGCGGAAAATTCTGGCCCTACATGGTCACGTTTATTTTGTGAAAATTCGCACTCCTTGCCTGGTTCTGGGGGCCGCGCATGCGCAGCTGCAAAGATGGGCACTTTGGGGGGTCGGAGTTTGGGGATTTTGAGCACGGATTCGGACTGGGCGGACGATTCTGGCCCTACATGGTCACGTTTATTTTGTGAAAATTCGCACTCCTTGCCTGGTTCTGGGGGCCGCGCATGCGCAGCTGCAAAGATGGGCACTTTGGGGGGTCGGAGTTTGGGGATTTTGAGCACGGATTCGGACTGGGCGGAAGATTCTGGCCCTACATGGTCACGTTTATTTTGTGAAAATTCGCACTCCTTGCCTGGTTCTGGGGGCCGCGCATGCGCAGATGCAAAGATGGGCACTTTGGGGGGTCGGAGTTTGGGGATTTTGAGCACGGATTCGGACTGGGCGGACGATTCTGGCCCTACATGGTCACGTTTATTTTGTGAAAATTCGCACTCCTTGCCTGGTTCTGGGGGCCGCGCATGCGCAGCTGCAAAGATGGGCACTTTGGGGGGTCGGAGTTTGGGGATTTTGAGCACGGATTCGGACTGGGCGGAAGATTCTGGCCCTACATGGTCACGTTTATTTTGTGAAAATTCGCACTCCTTGCCTGGTTCTGGGGGCCGCGCATGCGCAGCTGCAAAGCTGGGCACTTTGGGGGGTCGGAGTTTGGGGATTTTGAGCACGGATTCGGACTGGGCGGACGATTCTGGCCCTACATGGTCACGTTTATTTTGTGAAAATTCGCACTCCTTGCCTGGTTCTGGGGGCCGCGCATGCGCAGCTGCAAAGATGGGCACTTTGGGGGGTCGGAGTTTGGGGATTTTGAGCACGGATCCGGACTGGGCGGAAGATTCTGGCCCTACATGGTCACGTTTATTTTGTGAAAATTCGCACTCCTTGCCTGGTTCTGGGGGCCGCGCATGCGCAGCTGCAAAGATGGGCACTTTGGGGGGTCGGAGTTTGGGGATTTTGAGCACGGATTCGGACTGGGCGGACGATTCTGGCCCTACATGGTCACGTTTATTTTGTGAAAATTCGCACTCCTTGCCTGGTTCTGGGGGCCGCGCATGCGCAGCTGCAAAGATGGGCACTTTGGGGGGTCGGAGTTTGGGGATTTTGAGCACGGATTCGGACTGGGCGGACGATTCTGGCCCTACATGGTCACGTTTATTTTGTGAAAATTCGCACTCCTTGCCTGGTTCTGGGGGCCGCGCATGCGCAGCTGCAAAGCTGGGCACTTTGGGGGGTCGGAGTTTGGGGATTTTGAGCACGGATTCGGACTGGGCGGACGATTCTGGCCCTACATGGTCACGTTTATTTTGTGAAAATTCGCACTCCTTGCCTGGTTCTGGGGGCCGCGCATGCGCAGCTGAAAAGATGGGCACTTTGGGGGGTCGGAGTTTGGGGATTTTGAGCACGGATCCGGACTGGGCGGAAGATTCTGGCCCTACATGGTCACGTTTATTTTGTGAAAATTCGCACTCCTTGCCTGGTTCTGGGGGCCGCGCATGCGCAGCTGCAAAGCTGGGCACTTTGGGGGGTCGGAGTTTGGGGATTTTGAGCACGGATTCGGACTGGGCGGACGATTCTGGCCCTACATGGTCACGTTTATTTTGTGAAAATTCGCACTCCTTGCCTGGTTCTGGGGGCCGCGCATGCGCAGCTGCAAAGATGGGCACTTTGGGGGGTCGGAGTTTGGGGATTTTGAGCACGGATTCGGACTGGGCGGACGATTCTGGCCCTACATGGTCACGTTTATTTTGTGAAAATTCGCACTCCTTGCCTGGTTCTGGGGGCCGCGCATGCGCAGCTGCAAAGATGGGCACTTTGGGGGGTCGGAGTTTGGGGATTTTGAGCACGGATTCGGACTGGGCGGAAAATCCTGGCCCTACATGGTCACGTTTATTTTGTGAAAATTCGCACTCCTTGCCTGGTTCTGGGGGCCGCGCATGCGCAGCTGCAAAGATGGGCACTTTGGGGGGTCGGAGTTTGGGGATTTTGAGCACGGATTCGGACTGGGCGGACGATTCTGGCCCTACATGGTCACGTTTATTTTGTGAAAATTCGCACTCCTTGCCTGGTTCTGGGGGCCGCGCATGCGCAGCTGCAAAGATGGGCACTTTGGGGGGTCGGAGTTTGGGGATTTTGAGCACGGATTCGGACTGGGCGGAAGATTCTGGCCCTACATGGTCAAGTTTATTTTGTGAAAATTCGCACTCCTTGCCTGGTTCTGGGGGCCGCGCATGCGCAGCTGCAAAGATGGGCACTTTGGGGGGTCGGAGTTTGGGGATTTTGAGCACGGATTCGGACTGGGCGGACGATTCTGGCCCTACATGGTCACGTTTATTTTGTGAAAATTCGCACTCCTTGCCTGGTTCTGGGGACCGCGCATGCGCAGCTGCAAAGATGGGCACTTTGGGGGGTCGGAGTTTGGGGATTTTGAGCACGGATTCGGACTGGGCGGAAGATTCTGGCCCTACATGATCACGTTTATTTTGTGAAAATTCGCACTCCTTGCCTGGTTCTGGGGGCCGCGCATGCGCAGCTGCAAAGCTGGGCACTTTGGGGGGTCGGAGTTTGGGGATTTTGAGCACGGATTCGGACTGGGCGGACGATTCTGGCCCTACATGGTCACGTTTATTTTGTGAAAATTCGCACTCCTTGCCTGGTTCTGGGGGCCGCGCATGCGCAGCTGCAAAGATGGGCACTTTGGGGGGTCGGAGTTTGGGGATTTTGAGCACGGATCTGGACTGGGCGGAAGATTCTGGCCCTACATGGTCACGTTTATTTTGTGAAAATTCGCACTCCTTGCCTGGTTCTGGGAGCCGCGCATGCGCAGCTGCAAAGATGGGCACTTTGGGGGGTCGGAGTTTGGGGATTTTGAGCACGGATTCGGACTGGGCGGACGATTCTGGCCCTACATGGTCACGTTTATTTTGTGAAAATTCGCACTCCTTGCCTGGTTCTGGGGGCCGCGCATGCGCAGCTGCAAAGATGGGCACTTTGGGGGGTCGGAGTTTGGGGATTTTGAGCACGGATTCGGACTGGGCGGAAGATTCTGGCCCTACATGGTCACGTTTATTTTGTGAAAATTCGCACTCCTTGCCTGGTTCTGGGGGCCGCGCATGCGCAGCTGCAAAGATGGGCACTTTGGGGGGTCGGAGTTTGGGGATTTTGAGCACGGATTCGGACTGGGCGGACGATTCTGGCCCTACATGGTCACGTTTATTTTGTGAAAATTCGCACTCCTTGCCTGGTTCTGGGGGCCGCGCATGCGCAGCTGCAAAGATGGGCACTTTGGGGGGTCGGAGTTTGGGGATTTTGAGCACGGATTCGGACTGGGCGGAAGATTCTGGCCCTACATGGTGACGTTTATTTGTTGAAAATTCGCACTCCTTGCCTGGTTCTGGGGGCCGCGCATGCGCAGCTGCAAAGATGGGCACTTTGGGGGGTCGGAGTTTGGGGATTTTGAGCACGGATTCGGACTGGGCGGACGATTCTGGCTCTACATGGTCACGTTTATTTTGTGAAAATTCGCACTCCTTGCCTGGTTCTGGGGGCCGCGCATGCGCAGCTGCAAAGATGGGCACTTTGGGGGGTCGGAGTTTGGGGATTTTGAGCACGGATTCGGACTGGGCGGAAGATTCTGGCCCTACATGGTGACGTTTATTTTGTGAAAATTCGCACTCCTTGCCTGGTTCTGGGGGCCGCGCATGCGCAGCTGCAAAGATGGGCACTTTGGGGGGTCGGAGTTTGGGGATTTTGAGCACGGATCTGGACTGGGCGGAAGATTCTGGCCCTACATGGTCACGTTTATTTTGTGAAAATTCGCACTCCTTGCCTGGTTCTGGGAGCCGCGCATGCGCAGCTGCAAAGATGGGCACTTTGGGGGGTCGGAGTTTGGGGATTTTGAGCACGGATTCGGACTGGGCGGACGATTCTGGCCCTACATGGTCACGTTTATTTTGTGAAAATTCGCACTCCTTGCCTGGTTCTGGGGGCCGCGCATGCGCAGCTGCAAAGATGGGCACTTTGGGGGGTCGGAGTTTGGGGATTTTGAGCACGGATCTGGACTGGGCGGAAGATTCTGGCCCTACATGGTCACGTTTATTTTGTGAAAATTCGCACTCCTTGCCTGGTTCTGGGAGCCGCGCATGCGCAGCTGCAAAGATGGGCACTTTGGGGGGTCGGAGTTTGGGGATTTTGAGCACGGATTCGGACTGGGCGGACGATTCTGGCCCTACATGGTCACGTTTATTTTGTGAAAATTCGCACTCCTTGCCTGGTTCTGGGGGCCGCGCATGCGCAGCTGCAAAGATGGGCACTTTGGGGGGTCGGAGTTTGGGGATTTTGAGCACGGATTCGGACTGGGCGGAAGATTCTGGCCCTACATGGTCACGTTTATTTTGTGAAAATTCGCACTCCTTGCCTGGTTCTGGGGGCCGCGCATGCGCAGCTGCAAAGATGGGCACTTTGGGGGGTCGGAGTTTGGGGATTTTGAGCACGGATTCGGACTGGGCGGACGATTCTGGCCCTACATGGTCACGTTTATTTTGTGAAAATTCGCACTCCTTGCCTGGTTCTGGGGGCCGCGCATGCGCAGCTGCAAAGATGGGCACTTTGGGGGGTCGGAGTTTGGGGATTTTGAGCACGGATTCGGACTGGGCGGAAGATTCTGGCCCTACATGGTGACGTTTATTTTGTGAAAATTCGCACTCCTTGCCTGGTTCTGGGGGCCGCGCATGCGCAGCTGCAAAGATGGGCACTTTGGGGGGTCGGAGTTTGGGGATTTTGAGCACGGATTCGGACTGGGCGGACGATTCTGGCTCTACATGGTCACGTTTATTTTGTGAAAATTCGCACTCCTTGCCTGGTTCTGGGGGCCGCGCATGCGCAGCTGCAAAGATGGGCACTTTGGGGGGTCGGAGTTTGGGGATTTTGAGCACGGATTCGGACTGGGCGGAAGATTCTGGCCCTACATGGTGACGTTTATTTTGTGAAAATTCGCACTCCTTGCCTGGTTCTGGGGGCCGCGCATGCGCAGCTGCAAAGATGGGCACTTTGGGGGGTCGGAGTTTGGGGATTTTGAGCACGGATTCGGACTGGGCGGACGATTCTGGCCCTACATGGTCACGTTTATTTTGTGAAAATTCGCACTCCTTGCCTGGTTCTGGGGGCCGCGCATGCGCAGCTGCAAAGATGGGCACTTTGGGGGGTCGGAGTTTGGGGATTTTGAGCACGGATTCGGACTGGGCGGAAGATTCTGGCCCTACATGGTCACGTTTATTTTGTGAAAATTCGCACTCCTTGCCTGGTTCTGGGGGCCGCGCATGCGCAGCTGCAAAGATGGGCACTTTGGGGGGTCGGAGTTTGGGGATTTTGAGCACGGATTCGGACTGGGCGGACGATTCTGGCCCTACATGGTCACGTTTATTTTGTGAAAATTCGCACTCCTTGCCTGGTTCTGGGGGCCGCGCATGCGCAGCTGCAAAGATGGGCACTTTGGGGGGTCGGAGTTTGGGGATTTTGAGCACGGATTCGGACTGGGCGGAAGATTCTGGCCCTACATGGTCACGTTTATTTTGTGAAAATTCGCACTCCTTGCCTGGTTCTGGGGGCCGCGCATGCGCAGCTGCAAAGATGGGCACTTTGGGGGGTCGGAGTTTGGGGGTTTTGAGCACGGATTCGGACTGGGCGGAAGATTCTGGCCCTACATGGTCACGTTTATTTTGTGAAAATTCGCACTCCTTGCCTGGTTCTGGGGGCCGCGCATGCGCAGCTGCAAAGATGGGCACTTTGGAAGGTCGGAGTTTGGGGATTTTGAGCACGGATTCGGACTGGGCGGAAGATTCTGGCCCTACATGGTCACGTTTATTTTGTGAAAATTCGCACTCCTTGCCTGGTTCTGGGGGCCGCGCATGCGCAGCTGCAAAGATGGGCACTTTGGGGGGTCGGAGTTTGGGGATTTTGAGCACGGATTCGGACTGGGCGGAAGATTCTGGCCCTACATGGTCACGTTTATTTTGTGAAAATTCGCACTCCTTGCCTGGTTCTGGGGGCCGCGCATGCGCAGCTGCAAAGATATGCACTTTGGGGGGTCGGAGTTTGGGGATTTTGAGCACGGATTCGGACTGGGCGGACGATTCTGGCCCTACATGGTCACGTTTATTTTGTGAAAATTCGCACTCCTTGCCTGGTTCTGGGGGCCGCGCATGCGCAGCTGCAAAGATGGGCACTTTGGGGGGTCGGAGTTTGGGGATTTTGAGCACGGATTCGGACTGGGCGGAAGATTCTGGCCCTACATGGTCACGTTTATTTTGTGAAAATTCGCACTCCTTGCCTGGTTCTGGGGGCCGCAAATGCGCAGCTGCAAAGATGGGCACTTTGGGGGGTCGGAGTTTGGGGATTTTGAGCACGGATTCGGACTGGGCGGACGATTCTGGCCCTACATGGTCACGTTTATTTTGTGAAAATTCGCACTCCTTGCCTGGTTCTGGGGGCCGCGCATGCGCAGCTGCAAAGATGGGCACTTTGGGGGGTCGGAGTTTGGGGATTTTGAGCACGGATTCGGACTGGGCGGACGATTCTGGCCCTACATGGTCACGTTTATTTTGTGAAAATTCGCACTCCTTGCCTGGTTCTGGGGGCCGCGCATCCGCAGCTGCAAAGATGGGCACTTTGGGGGGTCGGAGTTTGGGGATTTTGAGCACGGATTCGGACTGGGCGGAAGATTCTGGCCCTACATGGTGACGTTTATTTTGTGAAAATTCGCACTCCTTGCCTGGTTCTGGGGGCCGCGCATGCGCAGCTGCAAAGATGGGCACTTTGGGGGGTCGGAGTTTGGGGATTTTGAGCACGGATTCGGACTGGGCGGACGATTCTGGCCCTACATGGTCACGTTTATTTTGTGAAAATTCGCACTCCTTGCCTGGTTCTGGGGGCCGCGCATGCGCAGCTGCAAAGATGGGCACTTTGGGGGGTCGGAGTTTGGGGATTTTGAGCACGGATTCGGACTGGGCGGAAGATTCTGGCCCTACATGGTCACGTTTATTTTGTGAAAATTCGCACTCCTTGCCTGGTTCTGGGGGCCGCGCATGCGCAGCTGCAAAGATGGGCACTTTGGGGGGTCGGAGTTTGGGGATTTTGAGCACGGATTCGGACTGGGCGGACGATTCTGGCCCTTCATGGTCACGTTTATTTTGTGAAAATTCGCACTCCTTGCCTGGTTCTGGGGGCCGCGCATGCGCAGCTGCAAAGATGGGCACTTTGGGGGTTCGGAGTTTGGGGATTTTGAGCACGGATTCGGACTGGGCGGAAGATTCTGGCCCTACATGGTCACGTTTATTTTGTGAAAATTCGCACTCCTTGCCTGGTTCTGGGGGCGGCGCATGCGCAGCTGCAAAGATGGGCACTTTGGGGGGTCGGAGTTTGGGGATTTTGAGCACGGATTCGGACTGGGCGGAAGATTCTGGCCCTACATGGTCACGTTTATTTTGTGAAAATTCGCACTCCTTGCCTGGTTCTGGGGGCCGCGCATGCGCAGCTGCAAAGATGGGCACTTTGGGGGGTCGGAGTTTGGGGATTTTGAGCACGGATTCGGACTGGGCGGACGATTCTGGCCCTACATGGTCACGTTTATTTTGTGAAAATTCGCACTCCTTGCCTGGTTCTGGGGGCCGCGCATGCGCAGCTGCAAAGATGGGCACTTTGGGGGGTCGGAGTTTGGGGATTTTGAGCACGGATTCGGACTGGGCGGAAGATTCTGGCCCTACATGGTCACGTTTATTTTGTGAAAATTCGCACTCCTTGCCTGGTTCTGGGGGCCGCGCATGCGCAGCTGCAAAGATGGGCACTTTGGGGGGTCGGAGTTTGGGGATTTTGAGCACGGATTCGGACTGGGCGGACGATTCTGGCCCTACATGGTCACGTTTATTTTGTGAAAATTCGCACTCCTTGCCTGGTTCTGGGGGCGGCGCATGCGCAGCTGCAAAGATGGGCACTTTGGGGGGTCGGAGTTTGGGGATTTTGAGCACGGATTCGGACTGGGCGGAAGATTCTGGCCCTACATGGTCACGTTTATTTTGTGAAAATTCGCACTCCTTGCCTGGTTCTGGGGGCCGCGCATGCGCAGCTGCAAAGATGGGCACTTTGGGGGGTCGGAGTTTGGGGATTTTGAGCACGGATTCGGACTGGGCGGACGATTCTGGCCCTACATGGTCACGTTTATTTTGTGAAAATTCGCACTCCTTGCCTGGTTCTGGGGGCCGCGCATGCGCAGCTGCAAAGATGGGCACTTTGGGGGGTCGGAGTTTGGGGATTTTGAGCACGGATTCGGACTGGGCGGAAGATTCTGGCCCTACATGGTCACGTTTATTTTGTGAAAATTCGCACTCCTTGCCTGGTTCTGGGGGCCGCGCATGCGCAGCTGCAAAGATGGGCACTTTGGGGGGTCGGAGTTTGGGGATTTTGAGCACGGTTTCGGACTGGGCGGAAGATTCTGGCCCTACATGGTCACGTTTATTTTGTGAAAATTCGCACTCCTTGCCTGGTTCTGGGGGCCGCGCATGCGCAGCTGCAAAGATGGGCACTTTGGGGGGTCGGAGTTTGGGGATTTTGAGCACGGATTCGGACTGGGCGGACGATTCTGGCCCTACATGGTCACGTTTATTTTGTGAAAATTCGCACTCCTTGCCTGGTTCTGGGGGCCGCGCATGCGCAGCTGCAAAGATGGGCACTTTGGGGGGTCGGAGTTTGGGGATTTTGAGCACGGATTCGGACTGGGCGGAAGATTCTGGCCCTACATGGTCACGTTTATTTTGTGAAAATTCGCACTCCTTGCCTGGTTCTGGGGGCCGCGCATGCGCAGCTGCAAAGATGGGCACTTTGGGGGGTCGGAGTTTGGGGATTTTGAGCACGGATTCGGACTGGGCGGAAGATTCTGGCCCTACATGGTCACGTTTATTTTGTGAAAATTCGCACTCCTTCCCTGGTTCTGGGGGCCGCGCATGCGCAGCTGCAAAGATGGGCACTTTGGGGGGTCGGAGTTTGGGGATTTTGAGCACGGATTCGGACTGGGCGGAAGATTCTGGCCCTACATGGTCACGTTTATTTTGTGAAAATTCGCACTCCTTGCCTGGTTCTGGGGGCCGCGCATGCGCAGCTGCAAAGATGGGCACTTTGGGGGGTCGGAGTTTGGGGATTTTGAGCACGGATTCGGACTGGGCGGAAGATTCTGGCCCTACATGGTCACGTTTATTTTGTGAAAATTCGCACTCCTTGCCTGGTTCTGGGGGCCGCGCATGCGCAGCTGCAAAGATGGGCACTTTGGGGGGTCGGAGTTTGGGGATTTTGAGCACGGATTCGGACTGGGCGGAAGATTCTGGCCCTACATGGTCACGTTTATTTTGTGAAAATTCGCACTCCTTGCCTGGTTCTGGGGGCCGCGCATGCGCAGCTGCAAAGATGGGCACTTTGGGGGGTCGGAGTTTGGGGATTTTGAGCACGGATTCGGAGTGGGCGGAAGATTCTGGCCCTACATGGTCACGTTTATTTTGTGAAAATTCGCACTCCTTGCCTGGTTCTGGGGGCCGCGCATGCGCAGCTGCAAAGATGGGCACTTTGGGGGGTCGGAGTTTGGGGATTTTGAGCACGGATTCGGACTGGGCGGACGATTCTGGCCCTACATGGTCACGTTTATTTTGTGAAAATTCGCACTCCTTGCCTGGTTCTGGGGGCCGCGCATGCGCAGCTGCAAAGATGGGCACTTTGGGGGGTCGGAGTTTGGGGATTTTGAGCACGGATTCGGACTGGGCGGAAGATTCTGGCCCTACATGGTCACGTTTATTTTGTGAAAATTCGCACTCCTTGCCTGGTTCTGGGGGCCGCGCATGCGCAGCTGCAAAGATGGGCACTTTGGGGGGTCGGAGTTTGGGGATTTTGAGCACGGATTCGGACTGGGCGGAAGATTCTGGCCCTACATGGTCACGTTTATTTTGTGAAAATTCGCACTCCTTGCCTGGTTCTGGGGGCCGCGCATGCGCAGCTGCAAAGATGGGCACTTTGGGGGGTCGGAGTTTGGGGATTTTGAGCACGGATTCGGACTGGGCGGACGATTCTGGCCCTACATGGTCACGTTTATTTTGTGAAAATTCGCACTCCTTGCCTGGTTCTGGGGGCCGCGCATGCGCAGCTGCAAAGATGGGCACTTTAGGGGGGTCGGAGTTTGGGGATTTTGAGCACGGATTCGGACTGGGCGGAAGATTCTGGCCCTACATGGTCACGTTTATTTTGTGAAAATTCGCACTCCTTGCCTGGTTCTGGGGGCCGCGCATGCGCAGCTGCAAAGATGGGCACTTTGGGGGGTCGGAGTTTGGGGATTTTGAGCACGGATTCGGACTGGGCGGACGATTCTGGCCCTACATGGTCACGTTTATTTTGTGAAAATTCGCACTCCTTGCCTGGTTCTGGGGGCCGCGCATGCGCAGCTGCAAAGATGGGCACTTTGGGGGGTCGGAGTTTGGGGATTTTGAGCACGGATTCGGACTGGGCGGAAGATTCTGGCCCTACATGGTCACGTTTATTTTGTGAAAATTCGCACTCCTTGCCTGGTTCTGGGGGCCGCGCATGCGCAGCTGCAAAGATGGGCACTTTGGGGGGTCGGAGTTTGGGGATTTTGAGCACGGATTCGGACTGGGCGGAAGATTCTGGCCCTACATGGTCACGTTTATTTTGTGAAAATTCGCACTCCTTGCCTGGTTCTGGGGGCCGCGCATGCGCAGCTGCAAAGATGGGCACTTTGGGGGGTCGGAGTTTGGGGATTTTGAGCACGGATTCGGACTGGGCGGACGATTCTGGCCCTACATGGTCACGTTTATTTTGTGAAAATTCGCACTCCTTGCCTGGTTCTGGGGGCCGCGCATGCGCAGCTGCAAAGATGGGCACTTTGGGGGGTCGGAGTTTGGGGATTTTGAGCACGGATTCGGACTGGGCGGACGATTCTGGCCCTACATGGTCACGTTTATTTTGTGAAAATTCGCACTCCTTGCCTGGTTCTGGGGGCCGCGCATGCGCAGCTGCAAAGATGGGCACTTTGGGGGGTCGGAGTTTGGGGATTTTGAGCACGGATTCGGACTGGGCGGACGATTCTGGCCCTACATGGTCACGTTTATTTTGTGAAAATTCGCACTCCTTGCCTGGTTCTGGGGGCCGCGCATGCGCAGCTGCAAAGATGGGCACTTTGGGGGGTCGGAGTTTGGGGATTTTGAGCACGGATTCGGACTGGGCGGACGATTCTGGCCCTACATGGTCACGTTTATTTTGTGAAAATTCGCACTCCTTGCCTGGTTCTGGGGGCCGCGCATGCGCAGCTGCAAAGATGGGCACTTTGGGGGGTCGGAGTTTGGGGATTTTGAGCACGGATTCGGACTGGGCGGACGATTCTGGCCCTACATGGTCACGTTTATTTTGTGAAAATTCGCACTCCTTGCCTGGTTCTGGGGGCCGCGCATGCGCAGCTGCAAAGATGGGCACTTTGGGGGGTCGGAGTTTGGGGATTTTGAGCACGGATTCGGACTGGGCGGACGATTCTGGCCCTACATGGTCACGTTTATTTTGTGAAAATTCGCACTCCTTGCCTGGTTCTGGGGGCCGCGCATGCGCAGCTGCAAAGATGGGCACTTTGGGGGGTCGGAGTTTGGGGATTTTGAGCACGGATTCGGACTGGGCGGACGATTCTGGCCCTACATGGTCACGTTTATTTTGTGAAAATTCGCACTCCTTGCCTGGTTCTGGGGGCCGCGCATGCGCAGCTGCAAAGATGGGCACTTTGGGGGGTCGGAGTTTGGGGATTTTGAGCACGGATTCGGACTGGGCGGACGATTCTGGCCCTACATGGTCACGTTTATTTTGTGAAAATTCGCACTCCTTGCCTGGTTCTGGGGGCCGCGCATGCGCAGCTGCAAAGATGGGCACTTTGGGGGGTCGGAGTTTGGGGATTTTGAGCACGGATTCGGACTGGGCGGACGATTCTGGCCCTACATGGTCACGTTTATTTTGTGAAAATTCGCACTCCTTGCCTGGTTCTGGGGGCCGCGCATGCGCAGCTGCAAAGATGGGCACTTTGGGGGGTCGGAGTTTGGGGATTTTGAGCACGGATTCGGACTGGGCGGACGATTCTGGCCCTACATGGTCACGTTTATTTTGTGAAAATTCGCACTCCTTGCCTGGTTCTGGGGGCCGCGCATGCGCAGCTGCAAAGATGGGCACTTTGGGGGGTCGGAGTTTGGGGATTTTGAGCACGGATTCGGACTGGGCGGACGATTCTGGCCCTACATGGTCACGTTTATTTTGTGAAAATTCGCACTCCTTGCCTGGTTCTGGGGGCCGCGCATGCGCAGCTGCAAAGATGGGCACTTTGGGGGGTCGGAGTTTGGGGATTTTGAGCACGGATTCGGACTGGGCGGACGATTCTGGCCCTACATGGTCACGTTTATTTTGTGAAAATTCGCACTCCTTGCCTGGTTCTGGGGGCCGCGCATGCGCAGCTGCAAAGATGGGCACTTTGGGGGGTCGGAGTTTGGGGATTTTGAGCACGGATTCGGACTGGGCGGACGATTCTGGCCCTACATGGTCACGTTTATTTTGTGAAAATTCGCACTCCTTGCCTGGTTCTGGGGGCCGCGCATGCGCAGCTGCAAAGATGGGCACTTTGGGGGGTCGGAGTTTGGGGATTTTGAGCACGGATTCGGACTGGGCGGACGATTCTGGCCCTACATGGTCACGTTTATTTTGTGAAAATTCGCACTCCTTGCCTGGTTCTGGGGGCCGCGCATGCGCAGCTGCAAAGATGGGCACTTTGGGGGGTCGGAGTTTGGGGATTTTGAGCACGGATTCGGACTGGGCGGACGATTCTGGCCCTACATGGTCACGTTTATTTTGTGAAAATTCGCACTCCTTGCCTGGTTCTGGGGGCCGCGCATGCGCAGCTGCAAAGATGGGCACTTTGGGGGGTCGGAGTTTGGGGATTTTGAGCACGGATTCGGACTGGGCGGACGATTCTGGCCCTACATGGTCACGTTTATTTTGTGAAAATTCGCACTCCTTGCCTGGTTCTGGGGGCCGCGCATGCGCAGCTGCAAAGATGGGCACTTTGGGGGGTCGGAGTTTGGGGATTTTGAGCACGGATTCGGACTGGGCGGACGATTCTGGCCCTACATGGTCACGTTTATTTTGTGAAAATTCGCACTCCTTGCCTGGTTCTGGGGGCCGCGCATGCGCAGCTGCAAAGATGGGCACTTTGGGGGGTCGGAGTTTGGGGATTTTGAGCACGGATTCGGACTGGGCGGACGATTCTGGCCCTACATGGTCACGTTTATTTTGTGAAAATTCGCACTCCTTGCCTGGTTCTGGGGGCCGCGCATGCGCAGCTGCAAAGATGGGCACTTTGGGGGGTCGGAGTTTGGGGATTTTGAGCACGGATTCGGACTGGGCGGACGATTCTGGCCCTACATGGTCACGTTTATTTTGTGAAAATTCGCACTCCTTGCCTGGTTCTGGGGGCCGCGCATGCGCAGCTGCAAAGATGGGCACTTTGGGGGGTCGGAGTTTGGGGATTTTGAGCACGGATTCGGACTGGGCGGACGATTCTGGCCCTACATGGTCACGTTTATTTTGTGAAAATTCGCACTCCTTGCCTGGTTCTGGGGGCCGCGCATGCGCAGCTGCAAAGATGGGCACTTTGGGGGGTCGGAGTTTGGGGATTTTGAGCACGGATTCGGACTGGGCGGACGATTCTGGCCCTACATGGTCACGTTTATTTTGTGAAAATTCGCACTCGTTGCCTGGTTCTGGGGGCCGCGCATGCGCAGCTGCAAAGATGGGCACTTTGGGGGGTCGGAGTTTGGGGATTTTGAGCACGGATTCGGACTGGGCGGACGATTCTGGCCCTACATGGTCACGTTTATTTTGTGAAAATTCGCACTCCTTGCCTGGTTCTGGGGGCCGCGCATGCGCAGCTGCAAAGATGGGCACTTTGGGGGGTCGGAGTTTGGGGATTTTGAGCACGGATTCGGACTGGGCGGACGATTCTGGCCCTACATGGTCACGTTTATTTTGTGAAAATTCGCACTCCTTGCCTGGTTCTGGGGGCCGCGCATGCGCAGCTGCAAAGATGGGCACTTTGGGGGGTCGGAGTTTGGGGATTTTGAGCACGGATTCGGACTGGGCGGACGATTCTGGCCCTACATGGTCACGTTTATTTTGTGAAAATTCGCACTCCTTGCCTGGTTCTGGGGGCCGCGCATGCGCAGCTGCAAAGATGGGCACTTTGGGGGGTCGGAGTTTGGGGATTTTGAGCACGGATTCGGACTGGGCGGACGATTCTGGCCCTACATGGTCACGTTTATTTTGTGAAAATTCGCACTCCTTGCCTGGTTCTGGGGGCCGCGCATGCGCAGCTGCAAAGATGGGCACTTTGGGGGGTCGGAGTTTGGGGATTTTGAGCACGGATTCGGACTGGGCGGACGATTCTGGCCCTACATGGTCACGTTTATTTTGTGAAAATTCGCACTCCTTGCCTGGTTCTGGGGGCCGCGCATGCGCAGCTGCAAAGATGGGCACTTTGGGGGGTCGGAGTTTGGGGATTTTGAGCACGGATTCGGACTGGGCGGACGATTCTGGCCCTACATGGTCACGTTTATTTTGTGAAAATTCGCACTCCTTGCCTGGTTCTGGGGGCCGCGCATGCGCAGCTGCAAAGATGGGCACTTTGGGGGGTCGGAGTTTGGGGATTTTGAGCACGGATTCGGACTGGGCGGACGATTCTGGCCCTACATGGTCACGTTTATTTTGTGAAAATTCGCACTCCTTGCCTGGTTCTGGGGGCCGCGCATGCGCAGCTGCAAAGATGGGCACTTTGGGGGGTCGGAGTTTGGGGATTTTGAGCACGGATTCGGACTGGGCGGACGATTCTGGCCCTACATGGTCACGTTTATTTTGTGAAAATTCGCACTCCTTGCCTGGTTCTGGGGGCCGCGCATGCGCAGCTGCAAAGATGGGCACTTTGGGGGGTCGGAGTTTGGGGATTTTGAGCACGGATTCGGACTGGGCGGACGATTCTGGCCCTACATGGTCACGTTTATTTTGTGAAAATTCGCACTCCTTGCCTGGTTCTGGGGGCCGCGCATGCGCAGCTGCAAAGATGGGCACTTTGGGGGGTCGGAGTTTGGGGATTTTGAGCACGGATTCGGACTGGGCGGACGATTCTGGCCCTACATGGTCACGTTTATTTTGTGAAAATTCGCACTCCTTGCCTGGTTCTGGGGGCCGCGCATGCGCAGCTGCAAAGATGGGCACTTTGGGGGGTCGGAGTTTGGGGATTTTGAGCACGGATTCGGACTGGGCGGACGATTCTGGCCCTACATGGTCACGTTTATTTTGTGAAAATTCGCACTCCTTGCCTGGTTCTGGGGGCCGCGCATGCGCAGCTGCAAAGATGGGCACTTTGGGGGGTCGGAGTTTGGGGATTTTGAGCACGGATTCGGACTGGGCGGACGATTCTGGCCCTACATGGTCACGTTTATTTTGTGAAAATTCGCACTCCTTGCCTGGTTCTGGGGGCCGCGCATGCGCAGCTGCAAAGATGGGCACTTTGGGGGGTCGGAGTTTGGGGATTTTGAGCACGGATTCGGACTGGGCGGACGATTCTGGCCCTACATGGTCACGTTTATTTTGTGAAAATTCGCACTCCTTGCCTGGTTCTGGGGGCCGCGCATGCGCAGCTGCAAAGATGGGCACTTTGGGGGGTCGGAGTTTGGGGATTTTGAGCACGGATTCGGACTGGGCGGACGATTCTGGCCCTACATGGTCACGTTTATTTTGTGAAAATTCGCACTCCTTGCCTGGTTCTGGGGGCCGCGCATGCGCAGCTGCAAAGATGGGCACTTTGGGGGGTCGGAGTTTGGGGATTTTGAGCACGGATTCGGACTGGGCGGACGATTCTGGCCCTACATGGTCACGTTTATTTTGTGAAAATTCGCACTCCTTGCCTGGTTCTGGGGGCCGCGCATGCGCAGCTGCAAAGATGGGCACTTTGGGGGGTCGGAGTTTGGGGATTTTGAGCACGGATTCGGACTGGGCGGACGATTCTGGCCCTACATGGTCACGTTTATTTTGTGAAAATTCGCACTCCTTGCCTGGTTCTGGGGGCCGCGCATGCGCAGCTGCAAAGATGGGCACTTTGGGGGGTCGGAGTTTGGGGATTTTGAGCACGGATTCGGACTGGGCGGACGATTCTGGCCCTACATGGTCACGTTTATTTTGTGAAAATTCGCACTCCTTGCCTGGTTCTGGGGGCCGCGCATGCGCAGCTGCAAAGATGGGCACTTTGGGGGGTCGGAGTTTGGGGATTTTGAGCACGGATTCGGACTGGGCGGACGATTCTGGCCCTACATGGTCACGTTTATTTTGTGAAAATTCGCACTCCTTGCCTGGTTCTGGGGGCCGCGCATGCGCAGCTGCAAAGATGGGCACTTTGGGGGGTCGGAGTTTGGGGATTTTGAGCACGGATTCGGACTGGGCGGACGATTCTGGCCCTACATGGTCACGTTTATTTTGTGAAAATTCGCACTCCTTGCCTGGTTCTGGGGGCCGCGCATGCGCAGCTGCAAAGATGGGCACTTTGGGGGGTCGGAGTTTGGGGATTTTGAGCACGGATTCGGACTGGGCGGACGATTCTGGCCCTACATGGTCACGTTTATTTTGTGAAAATTCGCACTCCTTGCCTGGTTCTGGGGGCCGCGCATGCGCAGCTGCAAAGATGGGCACTTTGGGGGGTCGGAGTTTGGGGATTTTGAGCACGGATTCGGACTGGGCGGACGATTCTGGCCCTACATGGTCACGTTTATTTTGTGAAAATTCGCACTCCTTGCCTGGTTCTGGGGGCCGCGCATGCGCAGCTGCAAAGATGGGCACTTTGGGGGGTCGGAGTTTGGGGATTTTGAGCACGGATTCGGACTGGGCGGACGATTCTGGCCCTACATGGTCACGTTTATTTTGTGAAAATTCGCACTCCTTGCCTGGTTCTGGGGGCCGCGCATGCGCAGCTGCAAAGATGGGCACTTTGGGGGGTCGGAGTTTGGGGATTTTGAGCACGGATTCGGACTGGGCGGACGATTCTGGCCCTACATGGTCACGTTTATTTTGTGAAAATTCGCACTCCTTGCCTGGTTCTGGGGGCCGCGCATGCGCAGCTGCAAAGATGGGCACTTTGGGGGGTCGGAGTTTGGGGATTTTGAGCACGGATTCGGACTGGGCGGACGATTCTGGCCCTACATGGTCACGTTTATTTTGTGAAAATTCGCACTCCTTGCCTGGTTCTGGGGGCCGCGCATGCGCAGCTGCAAAGATGGGCACTTTGGGGGGTCGGAGTTTGGGGATTTTGAGCACGGATTCGGACTGGGCGGACGATTCTGGCCCTACATGGTCACGTTTATTTTGTGAAAATTCGCACTCCTTGCCTGGTTCTGGGGGCCGCGCATGCGCAGCTGCAAAGATGGGCACTTTGGGGGGTCGGAGTTTGGGGATTTTGAGCACGGATTCGGACTGGGCGGACGATTCTGGCCCTACATGGTCACGTTTATTTTGTGAAAATTCGCACTCCTTGCCTGGTTCTGGGGGCCGCGCATGCGCAGCTGCAAAGATGGGCACTTTGGGGGGTCGGAGTTTGGGGATTTTGAGCACGGATTCGGACTGGGCGGACGATTCTGGCCCTACATGGTCACGTTTATTTTGTGAAAATTCGCACTCCTTGCCTGGTTCTGGGGGCCGCGCATGCGCAGCTGCAAAGATGGGCACTTTGGGGGGTCGGAGTTTGGGGATTTTGAGCACGGATTCGGACTGGGCGGACGATTCTGGCCCTACATGGTCACGTTTATTTTGTGAAAATTCGCACTCCTTGCCTGGTTCTGGGGGCCGCGCATGCGCAGCTGCAAAGATGGGCACTTTGGGGGGTCGGAGTTTGGGGATTTTGAGCACGGATTCGGACTGGGCGGACGATTCTGGCCCTACATGGTCACGTTTATTTTGTGAAAATTCGCACTCCTTGCCTGGTTCTGGGGGCCGCGCATGCGCAGCTGCAAAGATGGGCACTTTGGGGGGTCGGAGTTTGGGGATTTTGAGCACGGATTCGGACTGGGCGGACGATTCTGGCCCTACATGGTCACGTTTATTTTGTGAAAATTCGCACTCCTTGCCTGGTTCTGGGGGCCGCGCATGCGCAGCTGCAAAGATGGGCACTTTGGGGGGTCGGAGTTTGGGGATTTTGAGCACGGATTCGGACTGGGCGGACGATTCTGGCCCTACATGGTCACGTTTATTTTGTGAAAATTCGCACTCCTTGCCTGGTTCTGGGGGCCGCGCATGCGCAGCTGCAAAGATGGGCACTTTGGGGGGTCGGAGTTTGGGGATTTTGAGCACGGATTCGGACTGGGCGGACGATTCTGGCCCTACATGGTCACGTTTATTTTGTGAAAATTCGCACTCCTTGCCTGGTTCTGGGGGCCGCGCATGCGCAGCTGCAAAGATGGGCACTTTGGGGGGTCGGAGTTTGGGGATTTTGAGCACGGATTCGGACTGGGCGGACGATTCTGGCCCTACATGGTCACGTTTATTTTGTGAAAATTCGCACTCCTTGCCTGGTTCTGGGGGCCGCGCATGCGCAGCTGCAAAGATGGGCACTTTGGGGGGTCGGAGTTTGGGGATTTTGAGCACGGATTCGGACTGGGCGGACGATTCTGGCCCTACATGGTCACGTTTATTTTGTGAAAATTCGCACTCCTTGCCTGGTTCTGGGGGCCGCGCATGCGCAGCTGCAAAGATGGGCACTTTGGGGGGTCGGAGTTTGGGGATTTTGAGCACGGATTCGGACTGGGCGGACGATTCTGGCCCTACATGGTCACGTTTATTTTGTGAAAATTCGCACTCCTTGCCTGGTTCTGGGGGCCGCGCATGCGCAGCTGCAAAGATGGGCACTTTGGGGGGTCGGAGTTTGGGGATTTTGAGCACGGATTCGGACTGGGCGGACGATTCTGGCCCTACATGGTCACGTTTATTTTGTGAAAATTCGCACTCCTTGCCTGGTTCTGGGGGCCGCGCATGCGCAGCTGCAAAGATGGGCACTTTGGGGGGTCGGAGTTTGGGGATTTTGAGCACGGATTCGGACTGGGCGGACGATTCTGGCCCTACATGGTCACGTTTATTTTGTGAAAATTCGCACTCCTTGCCTGGTTCTGGGGGCCGCGCATGCGCAGCTGCAAAGATGGGCACTTTGGGGGGTCGGAGTTTGGGGATTTTGAGCACGGATTCGGACTGGGCGGACGATTCTGGCCCTACATGGTCACGTTTATTTTGTGAAAATTCGCACTCCTTGCCTGGTTCTGGGGGCCGCGCATGCGCAGCTGCAAAGATGGGCACTTTGGGGGGTCGGAGTTTGGGGATTTTGAGCACGGATTCGGACTGGGCGGACGATTCTGGCCCTACATGGTCACGTTTATTTTGTGAAAATTCGCACTCCTTGCCTGGTTCTGGGGGCCGCGCATGCGCAGCTGCAAAGATGGGCACTTTGGGGGGTCGAGAGTTTGGGGATTTTGAGCACGGATTCGGACTGGGCGGACGATTCTGGCCCTACATGGTCACGTTTATTTTGTGAAAATTCGCACTCCTTGCCTGGTTCTGGGGGCCGCGCATGCGCAGCTGCAAAGATGGGCACTTTGGGGGGTCGGAGTTTGGGGATTTTGAGCACGGATTCGGACTGGGCGGACGATTCTGGCCCTACATGGTCACGTTTATTTTGTGAAAATTCGCACTCCTTGCCTGGTTCTGGGGGCCGCGCATGCGCAGCTGCAAAGATGGGCACTTTGGGGGGTCGGAGTTTGGGGATTTTGAGCACGGATTCGGACTGGGCGGACGATTCTGGCCCTACATGGTCACGTTTATTTTGTGAAAATTCGCACTCCTTGCCTGGTTCTGGGGGCCGCGCATGCGCAGCTGCAAAGATGGGCACTTTGGGGGGTCGGAGTTTGGGGATTTTGAGCACGGATTCGGACTGGGCGGACGATTCTGGCCCTACATGGTCACGTTTATTTTGTGAAAATTCGCACTCCTTGCCTGGTTCTGGGGGCCGCGCATGCGCAGCTGCAAAGATGGGCACTTTGGGGGGTCGGAGTTTGGGGATTTTGAGCACGGATTCGGACTGGGCGGACGATTCTGGCCCTACATGGTCACGTTTATTTTGTGAAAATTCGCACTCCTTGCCTGGTTCTGGGGGCCGCGCATGCGCAGCTGCAAAGATGGGCACTTTGGGGGGTCGGAGTTTGGGGATTTTGAGCACGGATTCGGACTGGGCGGACGATTCTGGCCCTACATGGTCACGTTTATTTTGTGAAAATTCGCACTCCTTGCCTGGTTCTGGGGGCCGCGCATGCGCAGCTGCAAAGATGGGCACTTTGGGGGGTCGGAGTTTGGGGATTTTGAGCACGGATTCGGACTGGGCGGACGATTCTGGCCCTACATGGTCACGTTTATTTTGTGAAAATTCGCACTCCTTGCCTGGTTCTGGGGGCCGCGCATGCGCAGCTGCAAAGATGGGCACTTTGGGGGGTCGGAGTTTGGGGATTTTGAGCACGGATTCGGACTGGGCGGACGATTCTGGCCCTACATGGTCACGTTTATTTTGTGAAAATTCGCACTCCTTGCCTGGTTCTGGGGGCCGCGCATGCGCAGCTGCAAAGATGGGCACTTTGGGGGGTCGGAGTTTGGGGATTTTGAGCACGGATTCGGACTGGGCGGACGATTCTGGCCCTACATGGTCACGTTTATTTTGTGAAAATTCGCACTCCTTGCCTGGTTCTGGGGGCCGCGCATGCGCAGCTGCAAAGATGGGCACTTTGGGGGGTCGGAGTTTGGGGATTTTGAGCACGGATTCGGACTGGGCGGACGATTCTGGCCCTACATGGTCACGTTTATTTTGTGAAAATTCGCACTCCTTGCCTGGTTCTGGGGGCCGCGCATGCGCAGCTGCAAAGATGGGCACTTTGGGGGGTCGGAGTTTGGGGATTTTGAGCACGGATTCGGACTGGGCGGACGATTCTGGCCCTACATGGTCACGTTTATTTTGTGAAAATTCGCACTCCTTGCCTGGTTCTGGGGGCCGCGCATGCGCAGCTGCAAAGATGGGCACTTTGGGGGGTCGGAGTTTGGGGATTTTGAGCACGGATTCGGACTGGGCGGACGATTCTGGCCCTACATGGTCACGTTTATTTTGTGAAAATTCGCACTCCTTGCCTGGTTCTGGGGGCCGCGCATGCGCAGCTGCAAAGATGGGCACTTTGGGGGGTCGGAGTTTGGGGATTTTGAGCACGGATTCGGACTGGGCGGACGATTCTGGCCCTACATGGTCACGTTTATTTTGTGAAAATTCGCACTCCTTGCCTGGTTCGGGGGCCGCGCATGCGCAGCTGCAAAGATGGGCACTTTAAGGTTCGGAGTTTGGGGATTTTGAGCACGGATTCGGACTGGGCGGACGATTCTGGCCCTACATGGTCACGTTTATTTTGTGAAAATTCGCACTCCTTGCCTGGTTCTGGGGGCCGCGCATGCGCAGCTGCAAAGATGGGCACTTTGGGGTTCGGAGTTTGGGGATTTTGAGCACGGATTCGGACTGGGCGGACGATTCTGGCCCTACATGGTCACGTTTATTTTGTGAAAATTCGCACTCCTTGCCTGGTTCTGGGGGCCGCGCATGCGCAGCTGCAAAGATGGGCACTTTGGGGGGTCGGAGTTTGGGGATTCTGAGCACGGATTCGGACTGGGCGGACGATTCTGGCCCTACATGGTCACGTTTATTTTGTGAAAATTCGCACTCCTTGCCTGGTTCTGGGGGCCGCGCATGCGCAGCTGCAAAGATGGGCACTTTGGGGGGTCGGAGTTTGGGGATTTTGAGCACGGATTCGGACTGGGCGGACGATTCTGGCCCTACATGGTCACGTTTATTTTGTGAAAATTCGCACTCCTTGCCTGGTTCTGGGGGCCGCGCATGCGCAGCTGCAAAGATGGGCACTTTGGGGGGTCGGAGTTTGGGGATTTTGAGCACGGATTCGGACTGGGCGGACGATTCTGGCCCTACATGGTCACGTTTATTTTGTGAAAATTCGCACTCCTTGCCTGGTTCTGGGGGCCGCGCATGCGCAGCTGCAAAGATGGGCACTTTGGGGGGTCGGAGTTTGGGGATTTTGAGCACGGATTCGGACTGGGCGGACGATTCTGGCCCTACATGGTCACGTTTATTTTGTGAAAATTCGCACTCCTTGCCTGGTTCTGGGGGCCGCGCATGCGCAGCTGCAAAGATGGGCACTTTGGGGGGTCGGAGTTTGGGGATTTTGAGCACGGATTCGGACTGGGCGGACGATTCTGGCCCTACATGGTCACGTTTATTTTGTGAAAATTCGCACTCCTTGCCTGGTTCTGGGGGCCGCGCATGCGCAGCTGCAAAGATTGGCACTTTGGGGGGTCGGAGTTTGGGGATTTTGAGCACGGATTCGGACTGGGCGGACGATTCTGGCCCTACATGGTCACGTTTATTTTGTGAAAATTCGCACTCCTTGCCTGGTTCTGGGGGCCGCGCATGCGCAGCTGCAAAGATGGGCACTTTGGGGGGTCGGAGTTTGGGGATTTTGAGCACGGATTCGGACTGGGCGGACGATTCTGGCCCTACATGGTCACGTTTATTTTGTGAAAATTCGCACTCCTTGCCTGGTTCTGGGGGCCGCGCATGCGCAGCTGCAAAGATGGACACTTTGGGGGGTCGGAGTTTGGGGATTTTGAGCACGGATTCGGACTGGGCGGACGATTCTGGCCCTACATGGTCACGTTTATTTTGTGAAAATTCGCACTCCTTGCCTGGTTCTGGGGGCCGCGCATGCGCAGCTGCAAAGATGGGCACTTTGGGGGGTCGGAGTTTGGGGATTTTGAGCACAGATTCGGACTGGGCGGACGATTCTGGCCCTACATGGTCACGTTTATTTTGTGAAAATTCGCACTCCTTGCCTGGTTCTGGGGGCCGCGCATGCGCAGCTGCAAAGATGGGCACTTTGGGGGGTCGGAGTTTGGGGATTTTGAGCACGGATTCGGACTGGGCGGACGATTCTGGCCCTACATGGTCACGTTTATTTTGTGAAAATTCGCACTCCTTGCCTGGTTCTGGGGGCCGCGCATGCGCAGCTGCAAAGATGGGCACTTTGGGGGGTCGGAGTTTGGGGATTTTGAGCACGGATTCGGACTGGGCGGACGATTCTGGCCCTACATGGTCACGTTTATTTTGTGAAAATTCGCACTCCTTGCCTGGTTCTGGGGGCCGCGCATGCGCAGCTGCAAAGATGGGCACTTTGGGGGGTCGGAGTTTGGGGATTTTGAGCACGGATTCGGACTGGGCGGACGATTCTGGCCCTACATGGTCACGTTTATTTTGTGAAAATTCGCACTCCTTGCCTGGTTCTGGGGGCCGCGCATGCGCAGCTGCAAAGATGGGCACTTTGGGGGGTCGGAGTTTGGGGATTTTGAGCACGGATTCGGACTGGGCGGACGATTCTGGCCCTACATGGTCACGTTTATTTTGTGAAAATTCGCACTCCTTGCCTGGTTCTGGGGGCCGCGCATGCGCAGCTGCAAAGATGGACACTTTGGGGGGTCGGAGTTTGGGGATTTTGAGCACGGATTCGGACTGGGCGGACGATTCTGGCCCTACATGGTCACGTTTATTTTGTGAAAATTCGCACTCCTTGCCTGGTTCTGGGGGCCGCGCATGCGCAGCTGCAAAGATGGGCACTTTGGGGGGTCGGAGTTTGTGGATTTTGAGCACAGATTCGGACTGGGCGGACGATTCTGGCCCTACATGGTCACGTTTATTTTGTGAAAATTCGCACTCCTTGCCTGGTTCTGGGGGCCGCGCATGCGCAGCTGCAAAGATGGGCACTTTGGGGGGTCGGAGTTTGGGGATTTTGAGCACGGATTCGGACTGGGCGGACGATTCTGGCCCTACATGGTCACGTTTATTTTGTGAAAATTCGCACTCCTTGCCTGGTTCTGGGGGCCGCGCATGCGCAGCTGCAAAGATGGGCACTTTGGGGGGTCGGAGTTTGGGGATTTTGAGCACGGATTCGGACTGGGCGGACGATTCTGGCCCTACATGGTCACGTTTATTTTGTGAAAATTCGCACTCCTTGCCTGGTTCTGGGGGCCGCGCATGCGCAGCTGCAAAGATGGGCACTTTGGGGGGTCGGAGTTTGGGGATTTTGAGCACGGATTCGGACTGGGCGGACGATTCTGGCCCTACATGGTCACGTTTATTTTGTGAAAATTCGCACTCCTTGCCTGGTTCTGGGGGCCGCGCATGCGCAGCTTTAAAGATGGGCACTTTGGGGGGTCGGAGTTTGGGGATTTTGAGCACGGATTCGGACTGGGCGGACGATTCTGGCCCTACATGGTCACGTTTATTTTGTGAAAATTCGCACTCCTTGCCTGGTTCTGGGGGCCGCGCATGCGCAGCTTTAAAGATGGGCACTTTGGGGGGTCGGAGTTTGGGGATTTTGAGCACGGATTCGGACTGGGCGGACGATTCTGGCCCTACATGGTCACGTTTATTTTGTGAAAATTCGCACTCCTTGCCTGGTTCTGGGGGCCGCGCATGCGCAGCTGCAAAGATGGGCACTTTGGGGGGTCGGAGTTTGGGGATTTTGAGCACGGATTCGGACTGGGCGGACGATTCTGGCCCTACATGGTCACGTTTATTTTGTGAAAATTCGCACTCCTTGCCTGGTTCTGGGGGCCGCGCATGCGCAGCTGCAAAGATGGGCACTTTGGGGTTCGGAGTTTGGGGATTTTGAGCACGGATTCGGACTGGGCGGACGATTCTGGCCCTACATGGTCACGTTTATTTTGTGAAAATTCGCACTCCTTGCCTGGTTCTGGGGGCCGCGCATGCGCAGCTGCAAAGATGGGCACTTTGGGGTTCGGAGTTTGGGGATTTTGAGCACGGATTCGGACTGGGCGGACGATTCTGGCCCTACATGGTCACGTTTATTTTGTGAAAATTCGCACTCCTTGCCTGGTTCTGGGGGCCGCGCATGCGCAGCTGCAAAGATGGGCACTTTGGGGGGTCGGAGTTTGGGGATTTTGAGCACGGATTCGGACTGGGCGGACGATTCTGGCCCTACATGGTCACGTTTATTTTGTGAAAATTCGCACTCCTTGCCTGGTTCTGGGGGCCGCGCATGCGCAGCTGCAAAGATGGGCACTTTGGGGGGTCGGAGTTTGGGGATTTTGAGCACGGATTCGGACTGGGCGGACGATTCTGGCCCTACATGGTCACGTTTATTTTGTGAAAATTCGCACTCCTTGCCTGGTTCTGGGGGCCGCGCATGCGCAGCTGCAAAGATGGGCACTTTGGGGGGTCGGAGTTTGGGGATTTTGAGCACGGATTCGGACTGGGCGGACGATTCTGGCCCTACATGGTCACGTTTATTTTGTGAAAATTCGCACTCCTTGCCTGGTTCTGGGGGCCGCGCATGCGCAGCTGCAAAGATGGGCACTTTGGGGGGTCGGAGTTTGGGGATTTTGAGCACGGATTCGGACTGGGCGGACGATTCTGGCCCTACATGGTCACGTTTATTTTGTGAAAATTCGCACTCCTTGCCTGGTTCTGGGGGCCGCGCATGCGCAGCTGCAAAGATGGGCACTTTGGGGGGTCGGAGTTTGGGGATTTTGAGCACGGATTCGGACTGGGCAGACGATTCTGGCCCTACATGGTCACGTTTATTTTGTGAAAATTCGCACTCCTTGCCTGGTTCTGGGGGCCGCGCATGCGCAGCTGCAAAGATGGGCACTTTGGGGGGTCGGAGTTTGGGGATTTTGAGCACGGATTCGGACTGGGCGGACGATTCTGGCCCTACATGGTCACGTTTATTTTGTGAAAATTCGCACTCCTTGCCTGGTTCTGGGGGCCGCGCATGCGCAGCTGCAAAGATGGGCACTTTGGGGGGTCGGAGTTTGGGGATTTTGAGCACGGATTCGGACTGGGCGGACGATTCTGGCCCTACATGGTCACGTTTATTTTGTGAAAATTCGCACTCCTTGCCTGGTTCTGGGGGCCGCGCATGCGCAGCTGCAAAGATGGGCACTTTGGGGGGTCGGAGTTTGGGGATTTTGAGCACGGATTCGGACTGGGCGGACGATTCTGGCCCTACATGGTCACGTTTATTTTGTGAAAATTCGCACTCCTTGCCTGGTTCTGGGGGCCGCGCATGCGCAGCTGCAAAGATGGGCACTTTGGGGGGTCGGAGTTTGGGGATTTTGAGCACGGATTCGGACTGGGCGGACGATTCTGGCCCTACATGGTCACGTTTATTTTGTGAAAATTCGCACTCCTTGCCTGGTTCTGGGGGCCGCGCATGCGCAGCTGCAAAGATGGGCACTTTGGGGGGTCGGAGTTTGGGGATTTTGAGCACGGATTCGGACTGGGCGGACGATTCTGGCCCTACATGGTCACGTTTATTTTGTGAAAATTCGCACTCCTTGCCTGGTTCTGGGGGCCGCGCATGCGCAGCTGCAAAGATGGGCACTTTGGGGGGTCGGAGTTTGGGGATTTTGAGCACGGATTCGGACTGGGCGGACGATTCTGGCCCTACATGGTCACGTTTATTTTGTGAAAATTCGCACTCCTTGCCTGGTTCTGGGGGCCGCGCATGCGCAGCTGCAAAGATGGGCACTTTGGGGGGTCGGAGTTTGGGGATTTTGAGCACGGATTCGGACTGGGCGGACGATTCTGGCCCTACATGGTCACGTTTATTTTGTGAAAATTCGCACTCCTTGCCTGGTTCTGGGGGCCGCGCATGCGCAGCTGCAAAGATTTGCACTTTGGGGGGTCGGAGTTTGGGGATTTTGAGCACGGATTCGGACTGGGCGGACGATTCTGGCCCTACATGGTCACGTTTATTTTGTGAAAATTCGCACTCCTTGCCTGGTTCTGGGGGCCGCGCATGCGCAGCTGCAAAGATGGGCACTTTGGGGGGTCGGAGTTTGGGGATTTTGAGCACGGATTCGGACTTGGCGGACGATTCTGGCCCTACATGGTCACGTTTATTTTGTGAAAATTCGCACTCCTTGCCTGGTTCTGGGGGCCGCGCATGCGCAGCTGCAAAGATGGGCACTTTGGGGGGTCGGAGTTTGGGGATTTTGAGCACGGATTCGGACTGGGCGGACGATTCTGGCCCTACATGGTCACGTTTATTTTGTGAAAATTCGCACTCCTTGCCTGGTTCTGGGGGCCGGGCATGCGCAGCTGCAAAGATGGGCACTTTGGGGGGTTGGAGTTTGGGGATTTTGAGCACGGATTCGGACTGGGCGGACGATTCTGGCCCTACATGGTCACGTTTATTTTGTGAAAATTCGCACTCCTTGCCTGGTTCTGGGGGCCGCGCATGCGCAGCTGCAAAGATGGGCACTTTGGGGGGTCGGAGTTTGGGGATTTTGAGCACGGATTCGGACTGGGCGGACGATTCTGGCCCTACATGGTCACGTTTATTTTGTGAAAATTCGCACTCCTTGCCTGGTTCTGGGGGCCGCGCATGCGCAGCTGCAAAGATGGGCACTTTGGGGGGTCGGAGTTTGGGGATTTTGAGAACGGATTCGGACTGGGCGGACGATTCTGGCCCTACATGGTCACGTTTATTTTGTGAAAATTCGCACTCCTTGCCTGGTTCTGGGGGCCGCGCATGCGCAGCTGCAAAGATGGGCACTTTGGGGGGTCGGAGTTTGGGGATTTTGAGCACGGATTCGGACTGGGCGGACGATTCTGGCCCTACATGGTCACGTTTATTTTGTGAAAATTCGCACTCCTTGCCTGGTTCTGGGGGCCGCGCATGCGCAGCTGCAAAGATGGGCACTTTGGGGGGTCGGAGTTTGGGGATTTTGAGCACGGATTCGGACTGGGCGGACGATTCTGGCCCTACATGGTCACGTTTATTTTGTGAAAATTCGCACTCCTTGCCTGGTTCTGGGGGCCGCGCATGCGCAGCTGCAAAGATGGGCACTTTGGGGGGTCGGAGTTTGGGGATTTTGAGCACGGATTCGGACTGGGCGGACGATTCTGGCCCTACATGGTCACGTTTATTTTGTGAAAATTCGCACTCCTTGCCTGGTTCTGGGGGCCGCGCATGCGCAGCTGCAAAGATGGGCACTTTGGGGGGTCGGAGTTTGGGGATTTTGAGCACGGATTCGGACTGGGCGGACGATTCTGGCCCTACATGGTCACGTTTATTTTGTGAAAATTCGCACTCCTTGCCTGGTTCTGGGGGCCGCGCATGCGCAGCTGCAAAGATGGGCACTTTGGGGGGTCGGAGTTTGGGGATTTTGAGCACGGATTCGGACTGGGCGGACGATTCTGGCCCTACATGGTCACGTTTATTTTGTGAAAATTCGCACTCCTTGCCTGGTTCTGGGGGCCGCGCATGCGCAGCTGCAAAGATGGGCACTTTGGGGGGTCGGAGTTTGGGGATTTTGAGCACGGATTCGGACTGGGCGGACGATTCTGGCCCTACATGGTCACGTTTATTTTGTGAAAATTCGCACTCCTTGCCTGGTTCCTGGGGCCGCGCATGCGCAGCTGCAAAGATGGGCACTTTGGGGGGTCGGAGTTTGGGGATTTTGAGCACGGATTCGGACTGGGCGGACGATTCTGGCCCTACATGGTCACGTTTATTTTGTGAAAATTCGCACTCCTTGCCTGGTTCTGGGGGCCGCGCATGCGCAGCTGCAAAGATGGGCACTTTGGGGGGTCGGAGTTTGGGGATTTTGAGCACGGATTCGGACTGGGCGGACGATTCTGGCCCTACATGGTCACGTTTATTTTGTGAAAATTCGCACTCCTTGCCTGGTTCTGGGGGCCGCGCATGCGCAGCTGCAAAGATGGGCACTTTGGGGGGTCGGAGTTTGGGGATTTTGAGCACGGATTCGGACTGGGCGGACGATTCTGGCCCTACATGGTCACGTTTATTTTGTGAAAATTCGCACTCCTTGCCTGGTTCTGGGGGCGGCGCATGCGCAGCTGCAAAGATGGGCACTTTGGGGGGTCGGAGTTTGGGGATTTTGAGCACGGATTCGGACTGGGCGGACGATTCTGGCCCTACATGGTCACGTTTATTTTGTGAAAATTCGCACTCCTTGCCTGGTTCTGGGGGCCGCGCATGCGCAGCTGCAAAGTTGGGCACTTTGGGGGGTCGGAGTTTGGGGATTTTGAGCACGGATTCGGACTGGGCGGACGATTCTGGCCCTACATGGTCACGTTTATTTTGTGAAAATTCGCACTCCTTGCCTGGTTCTGGGGGCCGCGCATGCGCAGCTGCAAAGATGGGCACTTTGGGGGGTCGGAGTTTGGGGATTTTGAGCACGGATTCGGACTGGGCGGACGATTCTGGCACTACATGGTCACGTTTATTTTGTGAAAATTCGCACTCCTTGCCTGGTTCTGGGGGCCGCGCATGCGCAGCTGCAAAGATGGGCACTTTGGGGATCGGAGTTTGGGGATTTTGAGCACGGATTCGGACTGGGCGGACGATTCTGGCCCTACATGGTCACGTTTATTTTGTGAAAATTCGCACTCCTTGCCTGGTTCTGGGGGCCGCGCATGCGCAGCTGCAAAGATGGGCACTTTGGGGGGTCGGAGTTTGGGGATTTTGAGCACGGATTCGGACTGGGCGGACGATTCTGGCCCTACATGGTCACGTTTATTTTGTGAAAATTCGCACTCCTTGCCTGGTTCTGGGGGCCGCGCATGCGCAGCTGCAAAGATGGGCACTTTGGGGGGTCGGAGTTTGGGGATTTTGAGCACGGATTCGGACTGGGCGGACGATTCTGGCCCTACATGGTCACGTTTATTTTGTGAAAATTCGCACTCCTTGCCTGGTTCTGGGGGCCGCGCATGCGCAGCTGCAAAGATGGGCACTTTGGGGGGTCGGAGTTTGGGGATTTTGAGCACGGATTCGGACTGGGCGGACGATTCTGGACCTACATGGTCACGTTTATTTTGAGAAAATTCGCACTCCTTGCCTGGTTCTGGGGGCCGCGCATGCGCAGCTGCAAAGATGGGCACTTTGGGGGGTCGGAGTTTGGGGATTTTGAGCACGGATTCGGACTGGGCGGACGATTCTGGCCCTACATGGTCACGTTTATTTTGTGAAAATTCGCACTCCTTGCCTGGTTCTGGGGGCCGCGCATGCGCAGCTGCAAAGATGGGCACTTTGGGGGGTCGGAGTTTGGGGATTTTGAGCACGGATTCGGACTGGGCGGACGATTCTGGCCCTACATGGTCACGTTTATTTTGTGAAAATTCGCACTCCTTGCCTGGTTCTGGGGGCCGCGCATGCGCAGCTGCAAAGATGGGCACTTTGGGGGGTCGGAGTTTGGGGATTTTGAGCACGGATTCGGACTGGGCGGACGATTCTGGCCCTAGATGGTCACGTTTATTTTGTGAAAATTCGCACTCCTTGCCTGGTTCTGGGGGCCGCGCATGCGCAGCTGCAAAGATGGGCACTTTGGGGGGTCGGAGTTTGGGGATTTTGAGCACGGATTCGGACTGGGCGGACGATTCTGGCCCTACATGGTCACGTTTATTTTGTGAAAATTCGCACTCCTTGCCTGGTTCTGGGGGCCGCGCATGCGCAGCTGCAAAGATGGGCACTTTGGGGGGTCGGAGTTTGGGGATTTTGAGCACGGATTCGGACTGGGCGGACGATTCTGGCCCTAGATGGTCACGTTTATTTTGTGAAAATTCGCACTCCTTGCCTGGTTCTGGGGGCCGCGCATGCGCAGCTGCAAAGATGGGCACTTTGGGGGGTCGGAGTTTGGGGATTTTGAGCACGGATTCGGACTGGGCGGACGATTCTGGCCCTACATGGTCACGTTTATTTTGTGAAAATTCGCACTCCTTGCCTGGTTCTGGGGGCCGCGCATGCGCAGCTGCAAAGATGGGCACTTTGGGGGGTCGGAGTTTGGGGATTTTGAGCACGGATTCGGACTGGGCGGACGATTCTGGCCCTACATGGTCACGTTTATTTTGTGAAAATTCGCACTCCTTGCCTGGTTCTGGGGGCCGCGCATGCGCAGCTGCAAAGATGGGCACTTTGGGGGGTCGGAGTTTGGGGATTTTGAGCACGGATTCGGACTGGGCGGACGATTCTGGCCCTAGATGGTCACGTTTATTTTGTGAAAATTCGCACTCCTTGCCTGGTTCTGGGGGCCGCGCATGCGCAGCTGCAAAGATGGGCACTTTGGGGGGTCGGAGTTTGGGGATTTTGAGCACGGATTCGGACTGGGCGGACGATTCTGGCCCTACATGGTCACGTTTATTTTGTGAAAATTCGCACTCCTTGCCTGGTTCTGGGGGCCGCGCATGCGCAGCTGCAAAGATGGGCACTTTGGGGGGTCGGAGTTTGGGGATTTTGAGCACGGATTCGGACTGGGCGGACGATTCTGGCCCTAGATGGTCACGTTTATTTTGTGAAAATTCGCACTCCTTGCCTGGTTCTGGGGGCCGCGCATGCGCAGCTGCAAAGATGGGCACTTTGGGGGGTCGGAGTTTGGGGATTTTGAGCACGGATTCGGACTGGGCGGACGATTCTGGCCCTACATGGTCACGTTTATTTTGTGAAAATTCGCACTCCTTGCCTGGTTCTGGGGGCCGCGCATGCGCAGCTGCAAAGATGGGCACTTTGGGGGGTCGGAGTTTGGGGATTTTGAGCACGGATTCGGACTGGGCGGACGATTCTGGCCCTACATGGTCACGTTTATTTTGTGAAAATTCGCACTCCTTGCCTGGTTCTGGGGGCCGCGCATGCGCAGCTGCAAAGATGGGCACTTTGGGGGGTCGGAGTTTGGGGATTTTGAGCACGGATTCGGACTGGGCGGACGATTCTGGCCCTACATGGTCACGTTTATTTTGTGAAAATTCGCACTCCTTGCCTGGTTCTGGGGGCCGCGCATGCGCAGCTGCAAAGATGGGCACTTTGGGGGGTCGGAGTTTGGGGATTTTGAGCACGGATTCGGACTGGGCGGACGATTCTGGCCCTAGATGGTCACGTTTATTTTGTGAAAATTCGCACTCCTTGCCTGGTTCTGGGGGCCGCGCATGCGCAGCTGCAAAGATGGGCACTTTGAAGGGTCGGAGTTTGGGGATTTTGAGCACGGATTCGGACTGGGCGGACGATTCTGGCCCCACATGGTCACGTTTATTTTGTGAAAATTCGCACTCCTTGCCTGGTTCTGGGGGCCGCGCATGCGCAGCTGCAAAGATGGGCACTTTGGGGGGTCGGAGTTTGGGGATTTTGAGCACGGATTCGGACTGGGCGGACGATTCTGGCCCTACATGGTCACGTTTATTTTGTGAAAATTCGCACTCCTTGCCTGGTTCTGGGGGCCGCGCATGCGCAGCTGCAAAGATGGGCACTTTGGGGGGTCGGAGTTTGGGGATTTTGAGCACGGATTCGGACTGGGCGGACGATTCTGGCCCTACATGGTCACGTTTATTTTGTGAAAATTCGCACTCCTTGCCTGGTTCTGGGGGCCGCGCATGCGCAGCTGCAAAGATGGGCACTTTGGGGGGTCGGAGTTTGGGGATTTTGAGCACGGATTCGGACTGGGCGGACGATTCTGGCCCTACATGGTCACGTTTATTTTGTGAAAATTCGCACTCCTTGCCTGGTTCTGGGGGCCGCGCATGCGCAGCTGCAAAGATGGGCACTTTGGGGGGTCGGAGTTTGGGGATTTTGAGCACGGATTCGGACTGGGCGGACGATTCTGGCCCTACATGGTCACGTTTATTTTGTGAAAATTCGCACTCCTTGCCTGGTTCTGGGGGCCGCGCATGCGCAGCTGCAAAGATGGGCACTTTGGGGGGTCGGAGTTTGGGGATTTTGAGCACGGATTCGGACTGGGCGGACGATTCTGGCCCCACATGGTCACGTTTATTTTGTGAAAATTCGCACTCCTTGCCTGGTTCTGGGGGCCGCGCATGCGCAGCTGCAAAGATGGGCACTTTGGGGGGTCGGAGTTTGGGGATTTTGAGCACGGATTCGGACTGGGCGGACGATTCTGGCCCTACATGGTCACGTTTATTTTGTGAAAATTCGCACTCCTTGCCTGGTTCTGGGGGCCGCGCATGCGCAGCTGCAAAGATGGGCACTTTGGGGGGTCGGAGTTTGGGGATTTTGAGCACGGATTCGGACTGGGCGGACGATTCTGGCCCTACATGGTCACGTTTATTTTGTGAAAATTCGCACTCCTTGCCTGGTTCTGGGGGCCGCGCATGCGCAGCTGCAAAGATGGGCACTTTGGGGGGTCGGAGTTTGGGGATTTTGAGCACGGATTCGGACTGGGCGGACGATTCTGGCCCTACATGGTCACGTTTATTTTGTGAAAATTCGCACTCCTTGCCTGGTTCTGGGGGCCGCGCATGCGCAGCTGCAAAGATGGGCACTTTGGGGGGTCGGAGTTTGGGGATTTTGAGCACGGATTCGGACTGGGCGGACGATTCTGGCCCTACATGGTCACGTTTATTTTGTGAAAATTCGCACTCCTTGCCTGGTTCTGGGGGCCGCGCATGCGCAGCTGCAAAGATGGGCACTTTGGGGGGTCGGAGTTTGGGGATTTTGAGCACGGATTCGGACTGGGCGGACGATTCTGGCCCTACATGGTCACGTTTATTTTGTGAAAATTCGCACTCCTTGCCTGGTTCTGGGGGCCGCGCATGCGCAGCTGCAAAGATGGGCACTTTGGGGGGTCGGAGTTTGGGGATTTTGAGCACGGATTCGGACTGGGCGGACGATTCTGGCCCTACATGGTCACGTTTATTTTGTGAAAATTCGCACTCCTTGCCTGGTTCTGGGGGCCGCGCATGCGCAGCTGCAAAGATGGGCACTTTGGGGGGTCGGAGTTTGGGGATTTTGAGCACGGATTCGGACTGGGCGGACGATTCTGGCCCTACATGGTCACGTTTATTTTGTGAAAATTCGCACTCCTTGCCTGGTTCTGGGGGGCCGCGCATGCGCAGCTGCAAAGATGGGCACTTTGGGGGGTCGGAGTTTGGGGATTTTGAGCACGGATTCGGACTGGGCGGACGATTCTGGCCCTACATGGTCACGTTTATTTTGTGAAAATTCGCACTCCTTGCCTGGTTCTGGGGGCCGCGCATGCGCAGCTGCAAAGATGGGCACTTTGGGGTGTCGGAGTTTGGAGATTTTGAGCACGGATTCGGACTGGGCGGACGATTCTGGCCCTACATGGTCACGTTTATTTTGTGAAAATTCGCACTCCTTGCCTGGTTCTGGGGGCCGCGCATGCGCAGCTGCAAAGATGGGCACTTTGGGGGGTCGGAGTTTGGGGATTTTGAGCACGGATTCGGACTGGGCGGACGATTCTGGCCCTACATGGTCACGTTTATTTTGTGAAAATTCGCACTCCTTGCCTGGTTCTGGGGGCCGCGCATGCGCAGCTGCAAAGATGGGCACTTTGGGGGGTCGGAGTTTGGGGATTTTGAGCACGGATTCGGACTGGGCGGACGATTCTGGCCCTACATGGTCACGTTTATTTTGTGAAAATTCGCACTCCTTGCCTGGTTCTGGGGGCCGCGCATGCGCAGCTGCAAAGATGGGCACTTTGGGGGGTCGGAGTTTGGGGATTTTGAGCACGGATTCGGACTGGGCGGACGATTCTGGCCCTACATGGTCACGTTTATTTTGTGAAAATTCGCACTCCTTGCCTGGTTCTGGGGGCCGCGCATGCGCAGCTGCAAAGATGGGCACTTTGGGGGGTCGGAGTTTGGGGATTTTGAGCACGGATTCGGACTGGGCGGACGATTCTGGCCCTACATGGTCACGTTTATTTTGTGAAAATTCGCACTCCTTGCCTGGTTCTGGGGGCCGCGCATGCGCAGCTGCAAAGATGGGCACTTTGGGGGGTCGGAGTTTGGGGATTTTGAGCACGGATTCGGACTGGGCGGACGATTCTGGCCCTACATGGTCACGTTTATTTTGTGAAAATTCGCACTCCTTGCCTGGTTCTGGGGGCCGCGCATGCGCAGCTGCAAAGATGGGCACTTTGGGGGGTCGTAGTTTGGGGATTTTGAGCACGGATTCGGACTGATCGGACGATTCTGGCCCTACATGGTCACGTTTATTTTGTGAAAATTCGCACTCCTTGCCTGGTTCTGGGGGCCGCGCATGCGCAGCTGCAAAGATGGGCACTTTGGGGGGTCGGAGTTTGGGGATTTTGAGCACGGATTCGGACTGGGCGGACGATTCTGGCCCTACATGGTCACGTTTATTTTGTGAAAATTCGCACTCCTTGCCTGGTTCTGGGGGCCGCGCATGCGCAGCTGCAAAGATGGGCACTTTGGGGATCGGAGTTTGGGGATTTTGAGCACGGATTCGGACTGGGCGGACGATTCTGGCCGTACATGGTCACGTTTATTTTGTGAAAATTCGCACTCCTTGCCTGGTTCTGGGGGCCGCGCATGCGCAGCTGCAAAGATGGGCACTTTGGGGGGTCGGAGTTTGGGGATTTTGAGCACGGATTCGGACTGGGCGGACGATTCTGGCCGTACATGGTCACGTTTATTTTGTGAAAATTCGCACTCCTTGCCTGGTTCTGGGGGCCGCGCATGCGCAGCTGCAAAGATGGGCACTTTGGGGGGGTCGGAGTTTGGGGATTTTGAGCACGGATTCGGACTGGGCGGACGATTCTGGCCCTACATGGTCACGTTTATTTTGTGAAAATTCGCACTCCTTGCCTGGTTCTGGGGGCCGCGCATGCGCAGCTGCAAAGATGGGCACTTTGGGGGGTCGGAGTTTGGGGATTTTGAGCACGGATTCGGACTGGGCGGACGATTCTGGCCCTACATGGTCACGTTTATTTTGTGAAAATTCGCACTCCTTGCCTGGTTCTGGGGGCCGCGCATGCGCAGCTGCAAAGATGGGCACTTTGGGGGGTCGGAGTTTGGGGATTTTGAGCACGGATTCGGACTGGGCGGACGATTCTGGCCCTACATGGTCACGTTTATTTTGTGAAAATTCGCACTCCTTGCCTGGTTCTGGGGGCCGCGCATGCGCAGCTGCAAAGATGGGCACTTTGGGGGGTCGGAGTTTGGGGATTTTGAGCACGGATTCGGACTGGGCGGACGATTCTGGCCCTACATGGTCACGTTTATTTTGAGAAAATTCGCACTCCTTGCCTGGTTCTGGGGGCCGCGCATGCGCAGCTGCAAAGATGGGCACTTTGGGGGGTCGGAGTTTGGGGATTTTGAGCACGGATTCGGACTGGGCGGACGATTCTGGCCCTACATGGTCACGTTTATTTTGTGAAAATTCGCACTCCTTGCCTGGTTCTGGGGGCCGCGCATGCGCAGCTGCAAAGATGGGCACTTTGGGGGGTCGGAGTTTGGGGATTTTGAGCACGGATTCGGACTGGGCGGACGATTCTGTCCCTACATGGTCACGTTTATTTTGTGAAAATTCGCACTCCTTGACTGGTTCTGGGGGCCGCGCATGCGCAGCTGCAAAGATGGGCACTTTGGGGGGTCGGAGTTTGGGGATTTTGAGCACGGATTCGGACTGGGCGGACGATTCTGGCCCTACATGGTCACGTTTATTTTGTGAAAATTCGCACTCCTTGCCTGGTTCTGGGGGCCGCGCATGCGCAGCTGCAAAGATGGGCACTTTGGGGGGTCGGAGTTTGGGGATTTTGAGCACGGATTCGGACTGGGCGGACGATTCTGGCCCTACATGGTCACGTTTATTTTGTGAAAATTCGCACTCCTTGCCTGGTTCTGGGGGCCGCGCATGCGCAGCTGCAAAGATGGGCACTTTGGGGTTCGGAGTTTGGGGATTTTGAGCACGGATTCGGACTGGGCGGACGATTCTGGCCCTACATGGTCACGTTTATTTTGTGAAAATTCGCACTCCTTGCCTGGTTCTGGGGGCCGCGCATGCGCAGCTGCAAAGATGGGCACTTTGGGGGGTCGGAGTTTGGGGATTTTGAGCACGGATTCGGACTGGGCGGACGATTCTGGCCCTACATGGTCACGTTTATTTTGTGAAAATTCGCACTCCTTGCCTGGTTCTGGGGGCCGCGCATGCGCAGCTGCAAAGATGGGCACTTTGGGGTGTCGGAGTTTGGGGATTTTGAGCACGGATTCGGACTGGGCGGACGATTCTGGCCCTACATGGTTACGTTTATTTTGTGAAAATTCGCACTCCTTGCCTGGTTCTGGGGGCCGCGCATGCGCAGCTGCAAAGATGGGCACTTTGGGGGGTCGGAGTTTGGGGATTTTGAGCACGGATTCGGACTGGGCGGACGATTCTGGCCCTACATGGTCACGTTTATTTTGTGAAAATTCGCACTCCTTGCCTGGTTCTGGGGGCCGCGCATGCGCAGCTGCAAAGATGGGCACTTTGGGGGGTCGGAGTTTGGGGATTTTGAGCACGGATTCGGACTGGGCGGACGATTCTGGCCCTACATGGTCACGTTTATTTTGTGAAAATTCGCACTCCTTGCCTGGTTCTGGGGGCCGCGCATGCGCAGCTGCAAAGATGGGCACTTTGGGGGGTCGGAGTTTGGGGATTTTGAGCACGGATTCGGACTGGGCGGACGATTCTGGCCCTACATGGTCACGTTTATTTTGTGAAAATTCGCACTCCTTGCCTGGTTCTGGGGGCCGCGCATGCGCAGCTGCAAAGATGGGCACTTTGGGGGGTCGGAGTTTGGGGATTTTGAGCACGGATTCGGACTGGGCGGACGATTCTGGCCCTACATGGTCACGTTTATTTTGTGAAAATTCGCACTCCTTGCCTGGTTCTGGGGGCCGCGCATGCGCAGCTGCAAAGATGGGCACTTTGGGGGGTCGGAGTTTGGGGATTTTGAGCACGGATTCGGACTGGGCGGACGATTCTGGCCCTACATGGTCACGTTTATTTTGTGAAAATTCGCACTCCTTGCCTGGTTCTGGGGGCCGCGCATGCGCAGCTGCAAAGATGGACACTTTGGGGGGTCGGAGTTTGGGGATTTTGAGCACGGATTCGGACTGGGCGGACGATTCTGTCCCTACATGGTCACGTTTATTTTGTGAAAATTCGCACTCCTTGCCTGGTTCTGGGGGCCGCGCATGCGCAGCTGCAAAGATGGGCACTTTGGGGGGTCGGAGTTTGGGGATTTTGAGCACGGATTCGGACTGGGCGGACGATTCTGGCCCTACATGGTCACGTTTATTTTGTGAAAATTCGCACTCCTTGCCTGGTTCTGGGGGCCGCGCATGCGCAGCTGCAAAGATGGGCACTTTGGGGGGTCGGAGTTTGGGGATTTTGAGCACGGATTCGGACTGGGCGGACGATTCTGGCCCTACATGGTCACGTTTATTTTGTGAAAATTCGCACTCCTTGCCTGGTTCTGGGGGCCGCGCATGCGCAGCTGCAAAGATGGGCACTTTGGGGGGTCGGAGTTTGGGGATTTTGAGCACGGATTCGGACTGGGCGGACGATTCTGGCCCTACATGGTCACGTTTATTTTGTGAAAATTCGCACTCCTTGCCTGGTTCTGGGGGCCGCGCATGCGCAGCTGCAAAGATGGGCACTTTGGGGTGTCGGAGTTTGGGGATTTTGAGCACGGATTCGGACTGGGCGGACGATTCTGGCCCTACATGGTTACGTTTATTTTGTGAAAATTCGCACTCCTTGCCTGGTTCTGGGGGCCGCGCATGCGCAGCTGCAAAGATGGGCACTTTGGGGGGTCGGAGTTTGGGGATTTTGAGCACGGATTCGGACTGGGCGGACGATTCTGGCCCTACATGGTCACGTTTATTTTGTGAAAATTCGCACTCCTTGCCTGGTTCTGGGGGCCGCGCATGCGCAGCTGCAAAGATGGGCACTTTGGGGGGTCGGAGTTTGGGGATTTTGAGCACGGATTCGGACTGGGCGGACGATTCTGGCCCTACATGGTCACGTTTATTTTGTGAAAATTCGCACTCCTTGCCTGGTTCTGGGGGCCGCGCATGCGCAGCTGCAAAGATGGGCACTTTGGGGGGTCGGAGTTTGGGGATTTTGAGCACGGATTCGGACTGGGCGGACGATTCTGGCCCTACATGGTCACGTTTATTTTGTGAAAATTCGCACTCCTTGCCTGGTTCTGGGGGCCGCGCATGCGCAGCTGCAAAGATGGGCACTTTGGGGGGTCGGAGTTTGGGGATTTTGAGCACGGATTCGGACTGGGCGGACGATTCTGGCCCTACATGGTCACGTTTATTTTGTGAAAATTCGCACTCCTTGCCTGGTTCTGGGGGCCGCGCATGCGCAGCTGCAAAGATGGGCACTTTGGGGGGTCGGAGTTTGGGGATTTTGAGCACGGATTCGGACTGGGCGGACGATTCTGGCCCTACATGGTCACGTTTATTTTGTGAAAATTCGCACTCCTTGCCTGGTTCTGGGGGCCGCGCATGCGCAGCTGCAAAGATGGGCACTTTGGGGGGTCGGAGTTTGGGGATTTTGAGCACGGATTCGGACTGGGCGGACGATTCTGGCCCTACATGGTCACGTTTATTTTGTGAAAATTCGCACTCCTTGCCTGGTTCTGGGGGCCGCGCATGCGCAGCTGCAAAGATGGGCACTTTGGGGGGTCGGAGTTTGGGGATTTTGAGCACGGATTCGGACTGGGCGGACGATTCTGGCCCTACATGGTCACGTTTGTTTTGTGAAAATTCGCACTCCTTGCCTGGTTCTGGGGGCCGCGCATGCGCAGCTGCAAAGATGGGCACTTTGGGGGGTCGGAGTTTGGGGATTTTGAGCACGGATTCGGACTGGGCGGACGATTCTGGCCCTACATGGTCACGTTTATTTTGTGAAAATTCGCACTCCTTGCCTGGTTCTGGGGGCCGCGCATGCGCAGCTGCAAAGATGGGCACTTTGGGGGGTCGGAGTTTGGGGATTTTGAGCACGGATTCGGACTGGGCGGACGATTCTGGCCCTACATGGTCACGTTTATTTTGAGAAAATTCGCACTCCTTGCCTGGTTCTGGGGGCCGCGCATGCGCAGCTGCAAAGATGGGCACTTTGGGGGGTCGGAGTTTGGGGATTTTGAGCACGGATTCGGACTGGGCGGACGATTCTGGCCCTACATGGTCACGTTTATTTTGTGAAAATTCGCACTCCTTGCCTGGTTCTGGGGGCCGCGCATGCGCAGCTGCAAAGATGGGCACTTTGGGGGGTCGGAGTTTGGGGATTTTGAGCACGGATTCGGACTGGGCGGACGATTCTGGCCCTACATGGTCACGTTTATTTTGTGAAAATTCGCACTCCTTGCCTGGTTCTGGGGGCCGCGCATGCGCAGCTGCAAAGATGGGCACTTTGGGGGGTCGGAGTTTGGGGATTTTGAGCACGGATTCGGACTGGGCGGACGATTCTGGCCCTACATGGTCACGTTTATTTTGTGAAAATTCGCACTCCTTGCCTGGTTCTGGGGGCCGCGCATGCGCAGCTGCAAAGATGGGCACTTTGGGGGGTCGGAGTTTGGGGATTTCGAGCACGGATTCGGACTGGGCGGACGATTCTGGCCCTACATGGTCACGTTTATTTTGTGAAAAATTCGCACTCCTTGCCTGGTTCTGGGGGCCGCGCATGCGCAGCTGCAAAGATGGGCACTTTGGGGGGTCGGAGTTTGGGGGATTTTGAGCACGGATTCGGACTGGGCGGACGATTCTGGCCCTACATGGTCACGTTTATTTTGTGAAAATTCGCACTCCTTGCCTGGTTCTGGGGGCCGCGCATGCGCAGCTGCAAAGGTGGGCACTTTGGGGGGTCGGAGTTTGGGGATTTTGAGCACGGATTCGGACTGGGCGGACGATTCTGGCCCTACATGGTCACGTTTATTTTGTGAAAATTCGCACTCCTTGCCTGGTTCTGGGGGCCGCGCATGCGCAGCTGCAAAGATGGGCACTTTGGGGGGTCGGAGTTTGGGGATTTTGAGCACGGATTCGGACTGGGCGGACTATTCTGGCCCTACATGGTCACGTTTATTTTGTGAAAATTCGCACTCCTTGCCTGGTTCTGGGGGCCGCGCATGCGCAGCTGCAAAGATGGGCACTTTGGGGGGTCGGAGTTTGGGGATTTTGAGCACGGATTCGGACTGGGCGGACGATTCTGGCCCTACATGGTCACGTTTATTTTGTGAAAATTCGCACTCCTTGCCTGGTTCTGGGGGCCGCGCATGCGCAGCTGCAAAGATGGGCACTTTGGGGGGTCGGAGTTTGGGGATTTTGAGCACGGATTCGGACTGGGCGGACGATTCTGGCCCTACATGGTCACGTTTATTTTGTGAAAATTCGCACTCCTTGCCTGGTTCTGGGGGCCGCGCATGCGCAGCTGCAAAGATGGGCACTTTGGGGGGTCGGAGTTTGGGGATTTTGAGCACGGATTCGGACTGGGCGGACGATTCTGGCCCTACATGGTCACGTTTATTTTGAGAAAATTCGCACTCCTTGCCTGGTTCTGGGGGCCGCGCATGCGCAGCTGCAAAGATGGGCACTTTGGGGGGTCGGAGTTTGGGGATTTTGAGCACGGATTCGGACTGGGCGGACGATTCTGGCCCTACATGGTCACGTTTATTTTGTGAAAATTCGCACTCCTTGCCTGGTTCTGGGGGCCGCGCATGCGCAGCTGCAAAGATGGGCACTTTGGGGGGTCGGAGTTTGGGGATTTTGAGCACGGATTCGGACTGGGCGGACGATTCTGGCCCTACATGGTCACGTTTATTTTGTGAAAATTCGCACTCCTTGCCTGGTTCTGGGGGCCGCGCATGCGCAGCTGCAAAGATGGGCACTTTGGGGGGTCGGAGTTTGGGGATTTTGAGCACGGATTCGGACTGGGCGGACGATTCTGGCCCTACATGGTCACGTTTATTTTGTGAAAATTCGCACTCCTTGCCTGGTTCTGGGGGCCCGCGCATGCGCAGCTGCAAAGATGGGCACTTTGGGGGGTCGGAGTTTGGGGATTTTGAGCACGGATTCGGACTGGGCGGACGATTCTGGCCCTACATGGTCACGTTTATTTTGTGAAAATTCGCACTCCTTGCCTGGTTCTGGGGGCCGCGCATGCGCAGCTGCAAAGATGGGCACTTTGGGGGGTCGGAGTTTGGGGATTTTGAGCACGGATTCGGACTGGGCGGACGATTCTGGCCCTACATGGTCACGTTTATTTTGTGAAAATTCGCACTCCTTGCCTGGTTCTGGGGGCCGCGCATGCGCAGCTGCAAAGATGGGCACTTTGGGGGGTCGGAGTTTGGGGATTTTGAGCACGGATTCGGACTGGGCGGACGATTCTGGCCCTACATGGTCACGTTTATTTTGTGAAAATTCGCACTCCTTGCCTGGTTCTGGGGGCCGCGCATGCGCAGCTGCAAAGATGGGCACTTTGGGGGGTCGGAGTTTGGGGATTTTGAGCACGGATTCGGACTGGGCGGACGATTCTGGCCCTACATGGTCACGTTTATTTTGTGAAAATTCGCACTCCTTGCCTGGTTCTGGGGGCCGCGCATGCGCAGCTGCAAAGATGGGCACTTTGGGGGGTCGGAGTTTGGGGATTTTGAGCACGGATTCGGACTGGGCGGACGATTCTGGCCCTACATGGTCACGTTTATTTTGTGAAAATTCGCACTCCTTGCCTGGTTCTGGGGGCCGCGCATGCGCAGCTGCAAAGATGGGCACTTTGGGGGGTCGAAGTTTGGGGATTTTGAGCACGGATTCGGACTGGGCGGACGATTCTATCCCTACATGGTCACGTTTATTTTGTGAAAATTCGCACTCCTTGCCTGGTTCTGGGGGCCGCGCATGCGCAGCTGCAAAGATGGGCACTTTGGGGGGTCGGAGTTTGGGGATTTTGAGCACGGATTCGGACTGGGCGGACGATTCTGGCCCTACATGGTCACGTTTATTTTGTGAAAATTCGCACTCCTTGCCTGGTTCTGGGGGCCGCGCATGCGCAGCTGCAAAGATGGGCACTTTGGGGGGTCGGAGTTTGGGGATTTTGAGCACGGATTCGGACTGGGCGGACGATTCTGGCCCTACATGGTCACGTTTATTTTGTGAAAATTCGCACTCCTTGCCTGGTTCTGGGGGCCGCGCATGCGCAGCTGCAAAGATGGGCACTTTGGGGGGTCGGAGTTTGGGGATTTTGAGCACGGATTCGGACTGGGCGGACGATTCTGGCCCTACATGGTCACGTTTATTTTGTGAAAATTCGCACTCCTTGCCTGGTTCTGGGGGCCGCGCATGCGCAGCTGCAAAGATGGGCACTTTGGGGGGTCGGAGTTTGGGGATTTTGAGCACGGATTCGGACTGGGCGGACGATTCTGGCCCTACATGGTCACGTTTATTTTGTGAAAATTCGCACTCCTTGCCTGGTTCTGGGGGCCGCGCATGCGCAGCTGCAAAGATGGGCACTTTGGGGGGTCGGAGTTTGGGGATTTTGAGCACGGATTCGGACTGGGCGGACGATTCTGGCCCTACATGGTCACGTTTATTTTGTGAAAATTCGCACTCCTTGCCTGGTTCTGGGGGCCGCGCATGCGCAGCTGCAAAGATGGGCACTTTGGGGGGTCGGAGTTTGGGGATTTTGAGCACGGATTCGGACTGGGCGGACGATTCTGGCCCTACATGGTCACGTTTATTTTGTGAAAATTCGCACTCCTTGCCTGGTTCTGGGGGCCGCGCATGCGCAGCTGCAAAGATGGGCACTTTGGGGGGGTCGGAGTTTGGGGATTTTGAGCACGGATTCGGACTGGGCGGACGATTCTGGCCCTACATGGTCACGTTTATTTTGTGAAAATTCGCACTCCTTGCCTGGTTCTGGGGGCCGCGCATGCGCAGCTGCAAAGATGGGCACTTTGGGGGGTCGGAGTTTGGGGATTTTGAGCACGGATTCGGACTGGGCGGACGATTCTGGCCCTACATGGTCACGTTTATTTTGTGAAAATTCGCACTCCTTGCCTGGTTCTGGGGGCCGCGCATGCGCAGCTGCAAAGATGGGCACTTTGGGGGGTCGGAGTTTGGGGATTTTGAGCACGGATTCGGACTGGGCGGACGATTCTGGCCCTACATGGTCACGTTTATTTTGTGAAAATTCGCACTCCTTGCCTGGTTCTGGGGGCCGCGCATGGGCAGCTGCAAAGATGGGCACTTTGGGGGGTCGGAGTTTGGGGATTTTGAGCACGGATTCGGACTGGGCGGACGATTCTGGCCCTACATGGTCACGTTTATTTTGTGAAAATTCGCACTCCTTGCCTGGTTCTGGGGGCCGCGCATGCGCAGCTGCAAAGATGGGCACTTTGGGGGGTCGGAGTTTGGGGATTTTGAGCACGGATTCGGACTGGGCGGACGATTCTGGCCCTACATGGTCACGTTTATTTTGTGAAAATTCGCACTCCTTGCCTGGTTCTGGGGGCCGCGCATGCGCAGCTGCAAAGATGGGCACTTTGGGGGGTCGGAGTTTGGGGATTTTGAGCACGGATTCGGACTGGGCGGACGATTCTGGCCCTACATGGTCACGTTTATTTTGTGAAAATTCGCACTCCTTGCCTGGTTCTGGGGGCCGCGCATGCGCAGCTGCAAAGATGGGCACTTTGGGGGGTCGGAGTTTGGGGATTTTGAGCACGGATTCGGACTGGGCGGACGATTCTGGCCCTACATGGTCACGTTTATTTTGTGAAAATTCGCACTCCTTGCCTGGTTCTGGGGGCCGCGCATGCGCAGCTGCAAAGATGGGCACTTTGGGGGGTCGGAGTTTGGGGATTTTGAGCACGGATTCGGACTGGGCGGACGATTCTGGCCCTACATGGTCACGTTTATTTTGTGAAAATTCGCACTCCTTGCCTGGTTCTGGGGGCCGCGCATGCGCAGCTGCAAAGATGGGCACTTTGGGGGGTCGGAGTTTGGGGATTTTGAGCACGGATTCGGACTGGGCGGACGATTCTGGCCCTACATGGTCACGTTTATTTTGTGAAAATTCGCACTCCTTGCCTGGTTCTGGGGGCCGCGCATGCGCAGCTGCAAAGATGGGCACTTTGGGGGGTCGGAGTTTGGGGATTTTGAGCACGGATTCGGACTGGGCGGACGATTCTGGCCCTACATGGTCACGTTTATTTTGTGAAAATTCGCACTCCTTGCCTGGTTCTGGGGGCCGCGCATGCGCAGCTGCAAAGATGGGCACTTTGGGGGGTCGGAGTTTGGGGATTTTGAGCACGGATTCGGACTGGGCGGACGATTCTGGCCCTACATGGTCACGTTTATTTTGTGAAAATTCGCACTCCTTGCCTGGTTCTGGGGGCCGCGCATGCGCAGCTGCAAAGATGGGCACTTTGGGGGGTCGGAGTTTGGGGATTTTGAGCACGGATTCGGACTGGGCGGACGATTCTGGCCCTACATGGTCACGTTTATTTTGTGAAAATTCGCACTCCTTGCCTGGTTCTGGGGGCCGCGCATGCGCAGCTGCAAAGATGGGCACTTTGGGGGGTCGGAGTTTGGGGATTTTGAGCACGGATTCGGACTGGGCGGACGATTCTGGCCCTACATGGTCACGTTTATTTTGTGAAAATTCGCACTCCTTGCCTGGTTCTGGGGGCCGCGCATGCGCAGCTGCAAAGATGGGCACTTTGGGGGGTCGGAGTTTGGGGATTTTGAGCACGGATTCGGACTGGGCGGACGATTCTGGCCCTACATGGTCACGTTTATTTTGTGAAAATTCGCACTCCTTGCCTGGTTCTGGGGGCCGCGCATGCGCAGCTGCAAAGATGGGCACTTTGGGGGGTCGGAGTTTGGGGATTTTGAGCACGGATTCGGACTGGGCGGACGATTCTGGCCCTACATGGTCACGTTTATTTTGTGAAAATTCGCACTCCTTGCCTGGTTCTGGGGGCCGCGCATGCGCAGCTGCAAAGATGGGCACTTTGGGGGGTCGGAGTTTGGGGATTTTGAGCACGGATTCGGACTGGGCGGACGATTCTGGCCCTACATGGTCACGTTTATTTTGTGAAAATTCGCACTCCTTGCCTGGTTCTGGGGGCCGCGCATGCGCAGCTGCAAAGATGGGCACTTTGGGGGGTCGGAGTTTGGGGATTTTGAGCACGGATTCGGACTGGGCGGACGATTCTGGCCCTACATGGTCACGTTTATTTTGTGAAAATTCGCACTCCTTGCCTGGTTCTGGGGGCCGCGCATGCGCAGCTGCAAAGATGGGCACTTTGGGGGGTCGGAGTTTGGGGATTTTGAGCACGGATTCGGACTGGGCGGACGATTCTGGCCCTACATGGTCACGTTTATTTTGTGAAAATTCGCACTCCTTGCCTGGTTCTGGGGGCCGCGCATGCGCAGCTGCAAAGATGGGCACTTTGGGGGGTCGGAGTTTGGGGATTTTGAGCACGGATTCGGACTGGGCGGACGATTCTGGCCCTACATGGTCACGTTTATTTTGTGAAAATTCGCACTCCTTGCCTGGTTCTGGGGGCCGCGCATGTGCAGCTGCAAAGATGGGCACTTTGGGGGGTCGGAGTTTGGGGATTCTGAGCACGGATTCGGACTGGGCGGACGATTCTGGCCCTACATGGTCACGTTTATTTTGTGAAAATTCGCACTCCTTGCCTGGTTCTGGGGGCCGCGCATGCGCAGCTGCAAAGATGGGCACTTTGGGGGGTCGGAGTTTGGGGATTCTGAGCACGGATTCGGACTGGGCGGACGATTCTGGCCCTACATGGTCACGTTTATTTTGTGAAAATTCGCACTCCTTGCCTGGTTCTGGGGGCCGCGCATGCGCAGCTGCAAAGATGGGCACTTTGGGGGGTCGGAGTTTAGGGATTTTGAGCACGGATTCGGACTGGGCGGACGATTCTGGCCCTACATGGTCACGTTTATTTTGTGAAAATTCGCACTCCTTGCCTGGTTCTGGGGGCCGCGCATGCGCAGCTGCAAAGATGGGCACTTTGGGGGGTCGGAGTTTGGGGATTCTGAGCACGGATTCGGACTGGGCGGACGATTCTGGCCCTACATGGTCACGTTTATTTTGTGAAAATTCGCACTCCTTGCCTGGTTCTGGGGGCCGCGCATGCGCAGCTGCAAAGATGGGCACTTTGGGGGGTCGGAGTTTGGGGATTCTGAGCACGGATTCGGACTGGGCGGACGATTCTGGCCCTACATGGTCACGTTTATTTTGTGAAAATTCGCACTCCTTGCCTGGTTCTGGGGGCCGCGCATGCGCAGCTGCAAAGATGGGCACTTTGGGGGGTCGGAGTTTGGGGATTTTGAGCACGGATTCGGACTGGGCGGACGATTCTGGCCCTACATGGTCACGTTTATTTTGTGAAAATTCGCACTCCTTGCCTGGTTCTGGGGGCCGCGCATGCGCAGCTGCAAAGATGGGCACTTTGGGGGGTCGGAGTTTGGGGATTTTGAGCACGGATTCGGACTGGGCGGACGATTCTGGCCCTACATGGTCACGTTTATTTTGTGAAAATTCGCACTCCTTGCCTGGTTCTGGGGGCCGCGCATGCGCAGCTGCAAAGATGGGCACTTTGGGGGGTCGGAGTTTGGGGATTTTGAGCACGGATTCGGACTGGGCGGACGATTCTGGCCGTACATGGTCACGTTTATTTTGTGAAAATTCGCACTCCTTGCCTGGTTCTGGGGGCCGCGCATGCGCAGCTGCAAAGATGGGCACTTTGGGGGGTCGGAGTTTGGGGATTTTGAGCACGGATTCGGACTGGGCGGACGATTCTGGCCCTACATGGTCACGTTTATTTTGTGAAAATTCGCACTCCTTGCCTGGTTCTGGGGGCCGCGCATGCGCAGCTGCAAAGATGGGCACTTTGGGGGGTCGGAGTTTGGGGATTTTGAGCACGGATTCGGACTGGGCGGACGATTCTGGCCCTACATGGTCACGTTTATTTTGTGAAAATTCGCACTCCTTGCCTGGTTCTGGGGGCCGCGCATGCGCAGCTGCAAAGATGGGCACTTTGGGGGGTCGGAGTTTGGGGATTTTGAGCACGGATTCGGACTGGGCGGACGATTCTGGCCCTACATGGTCACGTTTATTTTGTGAAAATTCGCACTCCTTGCCTGGTTCTGGGGGCCGCGCATGCGCAGCTGCAAAGATGGGCACTTTGGGGGGTCGGAGTTTGGGGATTTTGAAAACGGATTCGGACTGGGCGGACGATTCTGGCCCTACATGGTCACGTTTATTTTGTGAAAATTCGCACTCCTTGCCTGGTTCTGGGGGCCGCGCATGCGCAGCTGCAAAGATGGGCACTTTGGGGGGTCGGAGTTTGGGGATTTTGAGCACGGATTCGGACTGGGCGGACGATTCTGGCCCTACATGGTCACGTTTATTTTGTGAAAATTCGCACTCCTTGCCTGGTTCTGGGGGCCGCGCATGCGCAGCTGCAAAGATGGGCACTTTGGGGGGTCGGAGTTTGGGGATTTTGAGCACGGATTCGAACTGGGCGGACGATTCTGGCCCTACATGGTCACGTTTATTTTGTGAAAATTCGCACTCCTTGCCTGGTTCTGGGGGCCGCGCATGCGCAGCTGCAAAGATGGGCACTTTGGGGGGTCGGAGTTTGGGGATTTTGAGCACGGATTCGGACTGGGCGGACGATTCTGGCCCTACATGGTCACGTTTATTTTGTGAAAATTCGCACTCCTTGCCTGGTTCTGGGGGCCGCGCATGCGCAGCTGCAAAGATGGGCACTTTGGGGGGTCGGAGTTTGGGGATTTTGAGCACGGATTCGGACTGGGCGGACGATTCTGGCCCTACATGGTCACGTTTATTTTGTGAAAATTCGCACTCCTTGCCTGGTTCTGGGGGCCGCGCATGCGCAGCTGCAAAGATGGGCACTTTGGGGGGTCGGAGTTTGGGGATTTTGAGCACGGATTCGGACTGGGCGGACGATTCTGGCCCTACATGGTCACGTTTATTTTGTGAAAATTCGCACTCCTTGCCTGGTTCTGGGGGCCGCGCATGCGCAGCTGCAAAGATGGGCACTTTGAGGGGTCGGAGTTTGGGGATTTTGAGCACGGATTCGGACTGGGCGGACGATTCTGGCCCTACATGGTCACGTTTATTTTGTGAAAATTCGCACTCCTTGCCTGGTTCTGGGGGCCGCGCATGCGCAGCTGCAAAGATGGGCACTTTGGGGGGTCGGAGTTTGGAGATTTTGAGCACGGATTCGGACTGGGCGGACGATTCTGGCCCTACATGGTCACGTTTATTTTGTGAAAATTCGCACTCCTTGCCTGGTTCTGGGGGCCGCGCATGCGCAGCTGCAAAGATGGGCACTTTGGGGGGTCGGAGTTTGGGGATTTTGAGCACGGATTCGGACTGGGCGGACGATTCTGGCCCTACATGGTCACGTTTATTTTGTGAAAATTCGCACTCCTTGCCTGGTTCTGGGGGCCGCGCATGCGCAGCTGCAAAGATGGGCACTTTGGGGGGTCGGAGTTTGGGGATTTTGAGCACGGATTCGGACTGGGCGGACGATTCTGGCCCTACATGGTCACGTTTATTTTGTGAAAATTCGCACTCCTTGCCTGGTTCTGGGGGCCGCGCATGCGCAGCTGCAAAGATGGGCACTTTGGGGGGTCGGAGTTTGGGGATTTTGAGCACGGATTCGGACTGGGCGGACGATTCTGGCCCTACATGGTCACGTTTATTTTGTGAAAATTCGCACTCCTTGCCTGGTTCTGGGGGCCGCGCATGCGCAGCTGCAAAGATGGGCACTTTGGGGGGTCGGAGTTTGGGGATTTTGAGCACGGATTCGGACTGGGCGGACGATTCTGGCCCTACATGGTCACGTTTATTTTGTGAAAATTCGCACTCCTTGCCTGGTTCTGGGGGCCGCGCATGCGCAGCTGCAAAGATGGGCACTTTGGGGGGTCGGAGTTTGGGGATTTTGAGCACGGATTCGGACTGGGCGGACGATTCTGGCCCTACATGGTCACGTTTATTTTGTGAAAATTCGCACTCCTTGCCTGGTTCTGGGGGCCGCGCATGCGCAGCTGCAAAGATGGGCACTTTGGGGGGTCGGAGTTTGGGGATTTTGAGCACGGATTCGGACTGGGCGGACGATTCTGGCCCTACATGGTCACGTTTATTTTGTGAAAATTCGCACTCCTTGCCTGGTTCTGGGGGCCGCGCATGCGCAGCTGCAAAGATGGGCACTTTGGGGGGTCGGAGTTTGGGGATTTTGAGCACGGATTCGGACTGGGCGGACGATTCTGGCCCTACATGGTCACGTTTATTTTGTGAAAATTCGCACTCCTTGCCTGGTTCTGGGGGCCGCGCATGCGCAGCTGCAAAGATGGGCACTTTGGGGGGTCGGAGTTTGGGGATTTTGAGCACGGATTCGGACTGGGCGGACGATTCTGGCCCTACATGGTCACGTTTATTTTGTGAAAATTCGCACTCCTTGCCTGGTTCTGGGGGCCGCGCATGCGCAGCTGCAAAGATGGGCACTTTGGGGGGTCGGAGTTTGGGGATTTTGAGCACGGATTCGGACTGGGCGGACGATTCTGGCCCTACATGGTCACGTTTATTTTGTGAAAATTCGCACTCCTTGCCTGGTTCTGGGGGCCGCGCATGCGCAGCTGCAAAGATGGGCACTTTGGGGGGTCGGAGTTTGGGGATTTTGAGCACGGATTCGGACTGGGCGGACGATTCTGGCCCTACATGGTCACGTTTATTTTGTGAAAATTCGCACTCCTTGCCTGGTTCTGGGGGCCGCGCATGCGCAGCTGCAAAGATGGGCACTTTGGGGGGTCGGAGTTTGGGGATTTTGAGCACGGATTCGGACTGGGCGGACGATTCTGGCCCTACATGGTCACGTTTATTTTGTGAAAATTCGCACTCCTTGCCTGGTTCTGGGGGCCGCGCATGCGCAGCTGCAAAGATGGGCACTTTGGGGGGTCGGAGTTTGGGGATTTTGAGCACGGATTCGGACTGGGCGGACGATTCTGGCCCTACATGGTCACGTTTATTTTGTGAAAATTCGCACTCCTTGCCTGGTTCTGGGGGCCGCGCATGCGCAGCTGCAAAGATGGGCACTTTGGGGGGTCGGAGTTTGGGGATTTTGAGCACGGATTCGGACTGGGCGGACGATTCTGGCCCTACATGGTCACGTTTATTTTGTGAAAATTCGCACTCCTTGCCTGGTTCTGGGGGCCGCGCATGCGCAGCTGCAAAGATGGGCACTTTGGGGGGTCGGAGTTTGGGGATTTTGAGCACGGATTCGGACTGGGCGGACGATTCTGGCCCTACATGGTCACGTTTATTTTGTGAAAATTCGCACTCCTTGCCTGGTTCTGGGGGCCGCGCATGCGCAGCTGCAAAGATGGGCACTTTGGGGGGTCGGAGTTTGGGGATTTTGAGCACGGATTCGGACTGGGCGGACGATTCTGGCCCTACATGGTCACGTTTATTTTGTGAAAATTCGCACTCCTTGCCTGGTTCTGGGGGCCGCGCATGCGCAGCTGCAAAGATGGGCACTTTGGGGGGTCGTAGTTTGGGGATTTTGAGCACGGATTCGGACTGGGCGGACGATTCTGGCCCTACATGGTCACGTTTATTTTGTGAAAATTCGCACTCCTTGCCTGGTTCTGGGGGCCGCGCATGCGCAGCTGCAAAGATGGGCACTTTGGGGGGTCGGAGTTTGGGGATTTTGAGCACGGATTCGGACTGGGCGGACGATTCTGGCCCTACATGGTCACGTTTATTTTGTGAAAATTCGCACTCCTTGCCTGGTTCTGGGGGCCGCGCATGCGCAGCTGCAAAGATGGGCACTTTGGGGGGTCGGAGTTTGGGGATTTTGAGCACGGATTCGGACTGGGCGGACGATTCTGGCCCTACATGGTCACGTTTATTTTGTGAAAATTCGCACTCCTTGCCTGGTTCTGGGGGCCGCGCATGCGCAGCTGCAAAGATGGGCACTTTGGGGGGTCGGAGTTTGGGGATTTTGAGCACGGATTCGGACTGGGCGGACGATTCTGGCCCTACATGGTCACGTTTATTTTGTGAAAATTCGCACTCCTTGCCTGGTTCTGGGGGCCGCGCATGCGCAGCTGCAAAGATGGGCACTTTGGGGGGTCGGAGTTTGGGGATTTTGAGCACGGATTCGGACTGGGCGGACGATTCTGGCCGTACATGGTCACGTTTATTTTGTGAAAATTCGCACTCCTTGCCTGGTTCTGGGGGCCGCGCATGCGCAGCTGCAAAGATGGGCACTTTGGGGGGTCGGAGTTTGGGGATTTTGAGCACGGATTCGGACTGGGCGGACGATTCTGGCCCTACATGGTCACGTTTATTTTGTGAAAATTCGCACTCCTTGCCTGGTTCTGGGGGCCGCGCATGCGCAGCTGCAAAGATGGGCACTTTGGGGGGTCGGAGTTTGGGGATTTTGAGCACGGATTCGGACTGGGCGGACGATTCTGGCCCTACATGGTCACGTTTATTTTGTGAAAATTCGCACTCCTTGCCTGGTTCTGGGGGCCGCGCATGCGCAGCTGCAAAGATGGGCACTTTGGGGGGTCGGAGTTTGGGGATTTTGAGCACGGATTCGGACTGGGCGGACGATTCTGGCCCTACATGGTCACGTTTATTTTGTGAAAATTCGCACTCCTTGCCTGGTTCTGGGGGCCGCGCATGCGCAGCTGCAAAGATGGGCACTTTGGGGGGTCGGAGTTTGGGGATTTTGAGCACGGATTCGGACTGGGCGGACGATTCTGGCCGTACATGGTCACGTTTATTTTGTGAAAATTCGCACTCCTTGCCTGGTTCTGGGGGCCGCGCATGCGCAGCTGCAAAGATGGGCACTTTGGGGGGTCGGAGTTTGGGGATTTTGAGCACGGATTCGGACTGGGCGGACGATTCTGGCCCTACATGGTCACGTTTATTTTGAGAAAATTCGCACTCCTTGCCTGGTTCTGGGGGCCGCGCATGCGCAGCTGCAAAGATGGGCACTTTGGGGGGTCGGAGTTTGGGGATTTTGAGCACGGATTCGGACTGGGCGGACGATTCTGGCCCTACATGGTCACGTTTATTTTGTGAAAATTCGCACTCCTTGCCTGGTTCTGGGGGCCGCGCATGCGCAGCTGCAAAGATGGGCACTTTGGGGGGTCGGAGTTTGGGGATTTTGAGCACGGATTCGGACTGGGCGGACGATTCTGGCCCTACATGGTCACGTTTATTTTGTGAAAATTCGCACTCCTTGCCTGGTTCTGGGGGCCGCGCATGCGCAGCTGCAAAGATGGGCACTTTGGGGGGTCGGAGTTTGGGGATTTTGAGCACGGATTCGGACTGGGCGGACGATTCTGGCCCTACATGGTCACGTTTATTTTGTGAAAATTCGCACTCCTTGCCTGGTTCTGGGGGCCGCGCATGCGCAGCTGCAAAGATGGGCACTTTGGGGGGTCGGAGTTTGGGGATTTTGAGCACGGATTCGGACTGGGCGGACGATTCTGGCCCTACATGGTCACGTTTATTTTGTGAAAATTCGCACTCCTTGCCTGGTTCTGGGGGCCGCGCATGCGCAGCTGCAAAGATGGGCACTTTGGGGTGTCGGAGTTTGGGGATTTTGAGCACGGATTCGGACTGGGCGGACGATTCTGGCCCTACATGGTTACGTTTATTTTGTGAAAATTCGCACTCCTTGCCTGGTTCTGGGGGCCGCGCATGCGCAGCTGCAAAGATGGGCACTTTGGGGGGTCGGAGTTTGGGGATTTTGAGCACGGATTCGGACTGGGCGGACGATTCTGGCCCTACATGGTCACGTTTATTTTGTGAAAATTCGCACTCCTTGCCTGGTTCTGGGGGCCGCGCATGCGCAGCTGCAAAGATGGGCACTTTGGGGGGTCGGAGTTTGGGGATTTTGAGCACGGATTCGGACTGGGCGGACGATTCTGGCCCTACATGGTCACGTTTATTTTGTGAAAATTCGCACTCCTTGCCTGGTTCTGGGGGCCGCGCATGCGCAGCTGCAAAGATGGGCACTTTGGGGGGTCGGAGTTTGGGGATTTTGAGCACGGATTCGGACTGGGCGGACGATTCTGGCCCTACATGGTCACGTTTATTTTGTGAAAATTCGCACTCCTTGCCTGGTTCTGGGGGCCGCGCATGCGCAGCTGCAAAGATGGGCACTTTGGGGGGTCGGAGTTTGGGGATTTTGAGCACGGATTCGGACTGGGCGGACGATTCTGGCCCTACATGGTCACGTTTATTTTGTGAAAATTCGCACTCCTTGCCTGGTTCTGGGGGCCGCGCATGCGCAGCTGCAAAGATGGGCACTTTGGGGGGTCGGAGTTTGGGGATTTTGAGCACGGATTCGGACTGGGCGGACGATTCTGGCCCTACATGGTCACGTTTATTTTGTGAAAATTCGCACTCCTTGCCTGGTTCTGGGGGCCGCGCATGCGCAGCTGCAAAGATGGGCACTTTGGGAGGTCGGAATTTGGGGATTTTGAGCACGGATTCGGACTGGGCGGACGATTCTGGCCCTACATGGTCACGTTTATTTTGTGAAAATTCGCACTCCTTGCCTGGTTCTGGGGGCCGCGCATGCGCAGCTGCAAAGATGGGCACTTTGGGGGGTCGGAGTTTGGGGATTTTGAGCACGGATTCGGACTGGGCGGACGATTCTGGCCCTACATGGTCACGTTTATTTTGTGAAAATTCGCACTCCTTGCCTGGTTCTGGGGGCCGCGCATGCGCAGCTGCAAAGATGGGCACTTTGGGGGGTCGGAGTTTGGGGATTTTGAGCACGGATTCGGACTGGGCGGACGATTCTGGCCCTACATGGTCACGTTTATTTTGTGAAAATTCGCACTCCTTGCCTGGTTCTGGGGGCCGCGCATGCGCAGCTGCAAAGATGGGCACTTTGGGGGGTCGGAGTTTGGGGATTTTGAGCACGGATTCGGACTGGGCGGACGATTCTGGCCCTACATGGTCACGTTTATTTTGTGAAAATTCGCACTCCTTGCCTGGTTCTGGGGGCCGCGCATGCGCAGCTGCAAAGATGGGCACTTTGGGGGGTCGGAGTTTGGGGATTTTGAGCACGGATTCGGACTGGGCGGACTATTCTGGCCCTACATGGTCACGTTTATTTTGTGAAAATTCGCACTCCTTGCCTGGTTCTGGGGGCCGCGCATGCGCAGCTGCAAAGATGGGCACTTTGGGGGTTCGGAGTTTGGGGATTTTGAGCACGGATTCGGACTGGGCGGACGATTCTGGCCCTACATGGTCACGTTTATTTTGTGAAAATTCGCACTCCTTGCCTGGTTCTGGGGGCCGCGCATGCGCAGCTGCAAAGATGGGCACTTTGGGGGGTCGGAGTTTGGGGATTTTGAGCACGGATTCGGACTGGGCGGACGATTCTGGCCCTACATGGTCACGTTTATTTTGTGAAAATTCGCACTCCTTGCCTGGTTCTGGGGGCCGCGCATGCGCAGCTGCAAAGATGGGCACTTTGGGGGGTCGGAGTTTGGGGATTTTGAGCACGGATTCGGACTGGGCGGACGATTCTGGCCCTACATGGTCACGTTTATTTTGAGAAAATTCGCACTCCTTGCCTGGTTCTGGGGGCCGCGCATGCGCAGCTGCAAAGATGGGCACTTTGGGGGGTCGGAGTTTGGGGATTTTGAGCACGGATTCGGACTGGGCGGACGATTCTGGCCCTACATGGTCACGTTTATTTTGTGAAAATTCGCACTCCTTGCCTGGTTCTGGGGGCCGCGCATGCGCAGCTGCAAAGATGGGCACTTTGGGGGGTCGGAGTTTGGGGATTTTGAGCACGGATTCGGACTGGGCGGACGATTCTGGCCCTACATGGTCACGTTTATTTTGTGAAAATTCGCACTCCTTGCCTGGTTCTGGGGGCCGCGCATGCGCAGCTGCAAAGATGGGCACTTTGGGGGGTCGGAATTTGGGGATTTTGAGCACGGATTCGGACTGGGCGGACGATTCTGGCCCTACATGGTCACGTTTATTTTGTGAAAATTCGCACTCCTTGCCTGGTTCTGGGGGCCGCGCATGCGCAGCTGCAAAGATGGGCACTTTGGGGGGTCGGAGTTTGGGGATTTTGAGCACGGATTCGGACTGGGCGGACGATTCTGGCCCTACATGGTCACGTTTATTTTGTGAAAATTCGCACTCCTTGCCTGGTTCTGGGGGCCGCGCATGCGCAGCTGCAAAGATGGGCACTTTGGGAGGTCGGAATTTGGGGATTTTGAGCACGGATTCGGACTGGGCGGACGATTCTGGCCCTACATGGTCACGTTTATTTTGTGAAAATTCGCACTCCTTGCCTGGTTCTGGGGGCCGCGCATGCGCAGCTGCAAAGATGGGCACTTTGGGGGGTCGGAGTTTGGGGATTTTGAGCACGGATTCGGACTGGGCGGACGATTCTGGCCCTACATGGTCACGTTTATTTTGTGAAAATTCGCACTCCTTGCCTGGTTCTGGGGGCCGCGCATGCGCAGCTGCAAAGATGGGCACTTTGGGGGGTCGGAGTTTGGGGATTTTGAGCACGGATTCGGACTGGGCGGACGATTCTGGCCCTACATGGTCACGTTTATTTTGTGAAAATTCGCACTCCTTGCCTGGTTCTGGGGGCCGCGCATGCGCAGCTGCAAAGATGGGCACTTTGGGGGGTCGGAGTTTGGGGATTTTGAGCACGGATTCGGACTGGGCGGACGATTCTGGCCCTACATGGTCACGTTTATTTTGTGAAAATTCGCACTCCTTGCCTGGTTCTGGGGGCCGCGCATGCGCAGCTGCAAAGATGGGCACTTTGGGGGGTCGGAGTTTGGGGATTTTGAGCACGGATTCGGACTGGGCGGACTATTCTGGCCCTACATGGTCACGTTTATTTTGTGAAAATTCGCACTCCTTGCCTGGTTCTGGGGGCCGCGCATGCGCAGCTGCAAAGATGGGCACTTTGGGGGGTCGGAGTTTGGGGATTTTGAGCACGGATTCGGACTGGGCGGACGATTCTGGCCCTACATGGTCACGTTTATTTTGTGAAAATTCGCACTCCTTGCCTGGTTCTGGGGGCCGCGCATGCGCAGCTGCAAAGATGGGCACTTTGGGGGGTCGGAGTTTGGGGATTTTGAGCACGGATTCGGACTGGGCGGACGATTCTGGCCCTACATGGTCACGTTTATTTTGTGAAAATTCGCACTCCTTGCCTGGTTCTGGGGGCCGCGCATGCGCAGCTGCAAAGATGGGCACTTTGGGGGGTCGGAGTTTGGGGATTTTGAGCACGGATTCGGACTGGGCGGACGATTCTGGCCCTACATGGTCACGTTTATTTTGAGAAAATTCGCACTCCTTGCCTGGTTCTGGGGGCCGCGCATGCGCAGCTGCAAAGATGGGCACTTTGGGGGGTCGGAGTTTGGGGATTTTGAGCACGGATTCGGACTGGGCGGACGATTCTGGCCCTACATGGTCACGTTTATTTTGTGAAAATTCGCACTCCTTGCCTGGTTCTGGGGGCCGCGCATGCGCAGCTGCAAAGATGGGCACTTTGGGGGGTCGGAGTTTGGGGATTTTGAGCACGGATTCGGACTGGGCGGACGATTCTGGCCCTACATGGTCACGTTTATTTTGTGAAAATTCGCACTCCTTGCCTGGTTCTGGGGGCCGCGCATGCGCAGCTGCAAAGATGGGCACTTTGGGGGGTCGGAATTTGGGGATTTTGAGCACGGATTCGGACTGGGCGGACGATTCTGGCCCTACATGGTCACGTTTATTTTGTGAAAATTCGCACTCCTTGCCTGGTTCTGGGGGCCGCGCATGCGCAGCTGCAAAGATGGGCACTTTGGGGGGTCGGAGTTTGGGGATTTTGAGCACGGATTCGGACTGGGCGGACGATTCTGGCCCTACATGGTCACGTTTATTTTGTGAAAATTCGCACTCCTTGCCTGGTTCTGGGGGCCGCGCATGCGCAGCTGCAAAGATGGGCACTTTGGGGGGTCGGAGTTTGGGGATTTTGAGCACGGATTCGGACTGGGCGGACGATTCTGGCCCTACATGGTCACGTTTATTTTGTGAAAATTCGCACTCCTTGCCTGGTTCTGGGGGCCGCGCATGCGCAGCTGCAAAGATGGGCACTTTGGGGGGTCGGAGTTTGGGGATTTTGAGCACGGATTCGGACTGGGCGGACGATTCTGGCCCTACATGGTCACGTTTATTTTGTGAAAATTCGCACTCCTTGCCTGGTTCTGGGGGCCGCGCATGCGCAGCTGCAAAGATGGGCACTTTGGGGGGTCGGAGTTTGGGGATTTTGAGCACGGATTCGGACTGGGCGGACTATTCTGGCCCTACATGGTCACGTTTATTTTGTGAAAATTCGCACTCCTTGCCTGGTTCTGGGGGCCGCGCATGCGCAGCTGCAAAGATGGGCACTTTGGGGGGTCGGAGTTTGGGGATTTTGAGCACGGATTCGGACTGGGCGGACGATTCTGGCCCTACATGGTCACGTTTATTTTGTGAAAATTCGCACTCCTTGCCTGGTTCTGGGGGCCGCGCATGCGCAGCTGCAAAGATGGGCACTTTGGGGGGTCGGAGTTTGGGGATTTTGAGCACGGATTCGGACTGGGCGGACGATTCTGGCCCTACATGGTCACGTTTATTTTGTGAAAATTCGCACTCCTTGCCTGGTTCTGGGGGCCGCGCATGCGCAGCTGCAAAGATGGGCACTTTGGGGGGTCGGAGTTTGGGGATTTTGAGCACGGATTCGGACTGGGCGGACTATTCTGGCCCTACATGGTCACGTTTATTTTGTGAAAATTCGCACTCCTTGCCTGGTTCTGGGGGCCGCGCATGCGCAGCTGCAAAGATGGGCACTTTGGGGGGTCGGAGTTTGGGGATTTTGAGCACGGATTCGGACTGGGCGGACGATTCTGGCCCTACATGGTCACGTTTATTTTGTGAAAATTCGCACTCCTTGCCTGGTTCTGGGGGCCGCGCATGCGCAGCTGCAAAGATGGGCACTTTGGGGGGTCGGAGTTTGGGGATTTTGAGCACGGATTCGGACTGGGCGGACGATTCTGGCCCTACATGGTCACGTTTATTTTGTGAAAATTCGCACTCCTTGCCTGGTTCTGGGGGCCGCGCATGCGCAGCTGCAAAGATGGGCACTTTGGGGGGTCGGAGTTTGGGGATTTTGAGCACGGATTCGGACTGGGCGGACGATTCTGGCCCTACATGGTCACGTTTATTTTGAGAAAATTCGCACTCCTTGCCTGGTTCTGGGGGCCGCGCATGCGCAGCTGCAAAGATGGGCACTTTGGGGGGTCGGAGTTTGGGGATTTTGAGCACGGATTCGGACTGGGCGGACGATTCTGGCCCTACATGGTCACGTTTATTTTGTGAAAATTCGCACTCCTTGCCTGGTTCTGGGGGCCGCGCATGCGCAGCTGCAAAGATGGGCACTTTGGGGGGTCGGAGTTTGGGGATTTTGAGCACGGATTCGGACTGGGCGGACGATTCTGGCCCTACATGGTCACGTTTATTTTGTGAAAATTCGCACTCCTTGCCTGGTTCTGGGGGCCGCGCATGCGCAGCTGCAAAGATGGGCACTTTGGGGGGTCGGAATTTGGGGATTTTGAGCACGGATTCGGACTGGGCGGACGATTCTGGCCCTACATGGTCACGTTTATTTTGTGAAAATTCGCACTCCTTGCCTGGTTCTGGGGGCCGCGCATGCGCAGCTGCAAAGATGGGCACTTTGGGGGGTCGGAGTTTGGGGATTTTGAGCACGGATTCGGACTGGGCGGACGATTCTGGCCCTACATGGTCACGTTTATTTTGTGAAAATTCGCACTCCTTGCCTGGTTCTGGGGGCCGCGCATGCGCAGCTGCAAAGATGGGCACTTTGGGAGGTCGGAATTTGGGGATTTTGAGCACGGATTCGGACTGGGCGGACGATTCTGGCCCTACATGGTCACGTTTATTTTGTGAAAATTCGCACTCCTTGCCTGGTTCTGGGGGCCGCGCATGCGCAGCTGCAAAGATGGGCACTTTGGGGGGTCGGAGTTTGGGGATTTTGAGCACGGATTCGGACTGGGCGGACGATTCTGGCCCTACATGGTCACGTTTATTTTGTGAAAATTCGCACTCCTTGCCTGGTTCTGGGGGCCGCGCATGCGCAGCTGCAAAGATGGGCACTTTGGGGGGTCGGAGTTTGGGGATTTTGAGCACGGATTCGGACTGGGCGGACGATTCTGGCCCTACATGGTCACGTTTATTTTGTGAAAATTCGCACTCCTTGCCTGGTTCTGGGGGCCGCGCATGCGCAGCTGCAAAGATGGGCACTTTGGGGGGTCGGAGTTTGGGGATTTTGAGCACGGATTCGGACTGGGCGGACGATTCTGGCCCTACATGGTCACGTTTATTTTGTGAAAATTCGCACTCCTTGCCTGGTTCTGGGGGCCGCGCATGCGCAGCTGCAAAGATGGGCACTTTGGGGGGTCGGAGTTTGGGGATTTTGAGCACGGATTCGGACTGGGCGGACTATTCTGGCCCTACATGGTCACGTTTATTTTGTGAAAATTCGCACTCCTTGCCTGGTTCTGGGGGCCGCGCATGCGCAGCTGCAAAGATGGGCACTTTGGGGGGTCGGAGTTTGGGGATTTTGAGCACGGATTCGGACTGGGCGGACGATTCTGGCCCTACATGGTCACGTTTATTTTGTGAAAATTCGCACTCCTTGCCTGGTTCTGGGGGCCGCGCATGCGCAGCTGCAAAGATGGGCACTTTGGGGGGTCGGAGTTTGGGGATTTTGAGCACGGATTCGGACTGGGCGGACGATTCTGGCCCTACATGGTCACGTTTATTTTGTGAAAATTCGCACTCCTTGCCTGGTTCTGGGGGCCGCGCATGCGCAGCTGCAAAGATGGGCACTTTGGGGGGTCGGAGTTTGGGGATTTTGAGCACGGATTCGGACTGGGCGGACGATTCTGGCCCTACATGGTCACGTTTATTTTGAGAAAATTCGCACTCCTTGCCTGGTTCTGGGGGCCGCGCATGCGCAGCTGCAAAGATGGGCACTTTGGGGGGTCGGAGTTTGGGGATTTTGAGCACGGATTCGGACTGGGCGGACGATTCTGGCCCTACATGGTCACGTTTATTTTGTGAAAATTCGCACTCCTTGCCTGGTTCTGGGGGCCGCGCATGCGCAGCTGCAAAGATGGGCACTTTGGGGGGTCGGAGTTTGGGGATTTTGAGCACGGATTCGGACTGGGCGGACGATTCTGGCCCTACATGGTCACATTTATTTTGTGAAAATTCGCACTCCTTGCCTGGTTCTGGGGGCCGCGCATGCGCAGCTGCAAAGATGGGCACTTTGGGGGGTCGGAATTTGGGGATTTTGAGCACGGATTCGGACTGGGCGGACGATTCTGGCCCTACATGGTCACGTTTATTTTGTGAAAATTCGCACTCCTTGCCTGGTTCTGGGGGCCGCGCATGCGCAGCTGCAAAGATGGGCACTTTGGGGGGTCGGAGTTTGGGGATTTTGAGCACGGATTCGGACTGGGCGGACGATTCTGGCCCTACATGGTCACGTTTATTTTGTGAAAATTCGCACTCCTTGCCTGGTTCTGGGGGCCGCGCATGCGCAGCTGCAAAGATGGGCACTTTGGGGGGTCGGAGTTTGGGGATTTTGAGCACGGATTCGGACTGGGCGGACGATTCTGGCCCTACATGGTCACGTTTATTTTGTGAAAATTCGCACTCCTTGCCTGGTTCTGGGGGCCGCGCATGCGCAGCTGCAAAGATGGGCACTTTGGGGGGTCGGAGTTTGGGGATTTTGAGCACGGATTCGGACTGGGCGGACGATTCTGGCCCTACATGGTCACGTTTATTTTGTGAAAATTCGCACTCCTTGCCTGGTTCTGGGGGCCGCGCATGCGCAGCTGCAAAGATGGGCACTTTGGGGGGTCGGAGTTTGGGGATTTTGAGCACGGATTCGGACTGGGCGGACTATTCTGGCCCTACATGGTCACGTTTATTTTGTGAAAATTCGCACTCCTTGCCTGGTTCTGGGGGCCGCGCATGCGCAGCTGCAAAGATGGGCACTTTGGGGGGTCGGAGTTTGGGGATTTTGAGCACGGATTCGGACTGGGCGGACGATTCTGGCCCTACATGGTCACGTTTATTTTGTGAAAATTCGCACTCCTTGCCTGGTTCTGGGGGCCGCGCATGCGCAGCTGCAAAGATGGGCACTTTGGGGGGTCGGAGTTTGGGGATTTTGAGCACGGATTCGGACTGGGCGGACGATTCTGGCCCTACATGGTCACGTTTATTTTGTGAAAATTCGCACTCCTTGCCTGGTTCTGGGGGCCGCGCATGCGCAGCTGCAAAGATGGGCACTTTGGGGGGTCGGAGTTTGGGGATTTTGAGCACGGATTCGGACTGGGCGGACGATTCTGGCCCTACATGGTCACGTTTATTTTGAGAAAATTCGCACTCCTTGCCTGGTTCTGGGGGCCGCGCATGCGCAGCTGCAAAGATGGGCACTTTGGGGGGTCGGAGTTTGGGGATTTTGAGCACGGATTCGGACTGGGCGGACGATTCTGGCCCTACATGGTCACGTTTATTTTGTGAAAATTCGCACTCCTTGCCTGGTTCTGGGGGCCGCGCATGCGCAGCTGCAAAGATGGGCACTTTGGGGGGTCGGAGTTTGGGGATTTTGAGCACGGATTCGGACTGGGCGGACGATTCTGGCCCTACATGGTCACGTTTATTTTGTGAAAATTCGCACTCCTTGCCTGGTTCTGGGGGCCGCGCATGCGCAGCTGCAAAGATGGGCACTTTGGGGGGTCGGAGTTTGGGGATTTTGAGCACGGATTCGGACTGGGCGGACGATTCTGGCCCTACATGGTCACGTTTATTTTGTGAAAATTCGCACTCCTTGCCTGGTTCTGGGGGCCGCGCATGCGCAGCTGCAAAGATGGGCACTTTGGGGGGTCGGAGTTTGGGGATTTTGAGCACGGATTCGGACTGGGCGGACGATTCTGGCCCTACATGGTCACGTTTATTTTGTGAAAATTCGCACTCCTTGCCTGGTTCTGGGGGCCGCGCATGCGCAGCTGCAAAGATGGGCACTTTGGGGGGTCGGAGTTTGGGGATTTTGAGCACGGATTCGGACTGGGCGGACGATTCTGGCCCTACATGGTCACGTTTATTTTGTGAAAATTCGCACTCCTTGCCTGGTTCTGGGGGCCGCGCATGCGCAGCTGCAAAGATGGGCACTTTGGGGGGTCGGAGTTTGGGGATTTTGAGCACGGATTCGGACTGGGCGGACGATTCTGGCCCTACATGGTCACGTTTATTTTGTGAAAATTCGCACTCCTTGCCTGGTTCTGGGGGCCGCGCATGCGCAGCTGCAAAGATGGGCACTTTGGGGGGTCGGAGTTTGGGGATTTTGAGCACGGATTCGGACTGGGCGGACGATTCTATCCCTACATGGTCACGTTTATTTTGTGAAAATTCGCACTCCTTGCCTGGTTCTGGGGGCCGCGCATGCGCAGCTGCAAAGATGGGCACTTTGGGGGGTCGGAGTTTGGGGATTTTGAGCACGGATTCGGACTGGGCGGACGATTCTGGCCCTACATGGTCACGTTTATTTTGTGAAAATTCGCACTCCTTGCCTGGTTCTGGGGGCCGCGCATGCGCAGCTGCAAAGATGGGCACTTTGGGGGGTCGGAGTTTGGGGATTTTGAGCACGGATTCGGACTGGGCGGACGATTCTGGCCCTACATGGTCACGTTTATTTTGTGAAAATTCGCACTCCTTGCCTGGTTCTGGGGGCCGCGCATGCGCAGCTGCAAAGATGGGCACTTTGGGGGGTCGGAGTTTGGGGATTTTGAGCACGGATTCGGACTGGGCGGACGATTCTGGCCCTACATGGTCACGTTTATTTTGTGAAAATTCGCACTCCTTGCCTGGTTCTGGGGGCCGCGCATGCGCAGCTGCAAAGATGGGCACTTTGGGGGGTCGGAGTTTGGGGATTTTGAGCACGGATTCGGACTGGGCGGACGATTCTGGCCCTACATGGTCACGTTTATTTTGTGAAAATTCGCACTCCTTGCCTGGTTCTGGGGGCCGCGCATGCGCAGCTGCAAAGATGGGCACTTTGGGGGGTCGGAGTTTGGGGATTTTGAGCACGGATTCGGACTGGGCGGACGATTCTGGCCCTACATGGTCACGTTTATTTTGTGAAAATTCGCACTCCTTGCCTGGTTCTGGGGGCCGCGCATGCGCAGCTGCAAAGATGGGCACTTTGGGGGGTCGGAGTTTGGGGATTTTGAGCACGGATTCGGACTGGGCGGACGATTCTGGCCCTACATGGTCACGTTTATTTTGTGAAAATTCGCACTCCTTGCCTGGTTCTGGGGGCCGCGCATGCGCAGCTGCAAAGATGGGCACTTTGGGGGGTCGGAGTTTGGGGATTTTGAGCACGGATTCGGACTGGGCGGACGATTCTGGCCCTACATGGTCACGTTTATTTTGTGAAAATTCGCACTCCTTGCCTGGTTCTGGGGGCCGCGCATGCGCAGCTGCAAAGATGGGCACTTTGGGGGGTCGGAGTTTGGGGATTTTGAGCACGGATTCGGACTGGGCGGACGATTCTGGCCCTACATGGTCACGTTTATTTTGTGAAAATTCGCACTCCTTGCCTGGTTCTGGGGGCCGCGCATGCGCAGCTGCAAAGATGGGCACTTTGGGGGGTCGGAGTTTGGGGATTTTGAGCACGGATTCGGACTGGGCGGACGATTCTGGCCCTACATGGTCACGTTTATTTTGTGAAAATTCGCACTCCTTGCCTGGTTCTGGGGGCCGCGTATGCGCAGCTGCAAAGATGGGCACTTTGGGGGGTCGGAGTTTGGGGATTTTGAGCACGGATTCGGACTGGGCGGACGATTCTGGCCCTACATGGTCACGTTTATTTTGTGAAAATTCGCACTCCTTGCCTGGTTCTGGGGGCCGCGCATGCGCAGCTGCAAAGATGGGCACTTTGGGGGGTCGGAGTTTGGGGATTTTGAGCACGGATTCGGACTGGGCGGACGATTCTGGCCCTACATGGTCACGTTTATTTTGTGAAAATTCGCACTCCTTGCCTGGTTCTGGGGGCCGCGCATGCGCAGCTGCAAAGATGGGCACTTTGGGGGGTCGGAGTTTGGGGATTTTGAGCACGGATTCGGACTGGGCGGACGATTCTGGCCCTACATGGTCACGTTTATTTTGTGAAAATTCGCACTCCTTGCCTGGTTCTGGGGGCCGCGCATGCGCAGCTGCAAAGATGGGCACTTTGGGGGGTCGGAGTTTGGGGATTTTGAGCACGGATTCGGACTGGGCGGACGATTCTGGCCCTACATGGTCACGTTTATTTTGTGAAAATTCGCACTCCTTGCCTGGTTCTGGGGGCCGCGCATGCGCAGCTGCAAAGATGGGCACTTTGGGGGGTCGGAGTTTGGGGATTTTGAGCACGGATTCGGACTGGGCGGACGATTCTGGCCCTACATGGTCACGTTTATTTTGTGAAAATTCGCACTCCTTGCCTGGTTCTGGGGGCCGCGCATGCGCAGCTGCAAAGATGGGCACTTTGGGGGGTCGGAGTTTGGGGATTTTGAGCACGGATTCGGACTGGGCGGACGATTCTGGCCCTACATGGTCACGTTTATTTTGTGAAAATTCGCACTCCTTGCCTGGTTCTGGGGGCCGCGCATGCGCAGCTGCAAAGATGGGCACTTTGGGGGGTCGGAGTTTGGGGATTTTGAGCACGGATTCGGACTGGGCGGACGATTCTGGCCCTACATGGTCACGTTTATTTTGTGAAAATTCGCACTCCTTGCCTGGTTCTGGGGGCCGCGCATGCGCAGCTGCAAAGATGGGCACTTTGGGGGGTCGGAGTTTGGGGATTTTGAGCACGGATTCGGACTGGGCGGACGATTCTGGCCCTACATGGTCACGTTTATTTTGTGAAAATTCGCACTCCTTGCCTGGTTCTGGGGGCCGCGCATGCGCAGCTGCAAAGATGGGCACTTTGGGGGGTCGGAGTTTGGGGATTTTGAGCACGGATTCGGACTGGGCGGACGATTCTGGCCCTACATGGTCACGTTTATTTTGTGAAAATTCGCACTCCTTGCCTGGTTCTGGGGGCCGCGCATGCGCAGCTGCAAAGATGGGCACTTTGGGGGGTCGGAGTTTGGGGATTTTGAGCACGGATTCGGACTGGGCGGACGATTCTGGCCCTACATGGTCACGTTTATTTTGTGAAAATTCGCACTCCTTGCCTGGTTCTGGGAGCCGCGCATGGGCAGCTGCAAAGATGGGCACTTTGGGGGGTCGGAGTTTGGGGATTTTGAGCACGGATTCGGACTGGGCGGACGATTCTGGCCCTACATGGTCACGTTTATTTTGTGAAAATTCGCACTCCTTGCCTGGTTCTGGGGGCCGCGCATGCGCAGCTGCAAAGATGGGCACTTTGGGGGGTCGGAGTTTGGGGATTTTGAGCACGGATTCGGACTGGGCGGACGATTCTGGCCCTACATGGTCACGTTTATTTTGTGAAAATTCGCACTCCTTGCCTGGTTCTGGGGGCCGCGCATGCGCAGCTGCAAAGATGGGCACTTTGGGGGGTCGGAGTTTGGGGATTTTGAGCACGGATTCGGACTGGGCGGACGATTCTGGCCCTACATGGTCACGTTTATTTTGTGAAAATTCGCACTCCTTGCCTGGTTCTGGGGGCCGCGCATGCGCAGCTGCAAAGATGGGCACTTTGGGGGGTCGGAGTTTGGGGATTTTGAGCACGGATTCGGACTGGGCGGACGATTCTGGCCCTACATGGTCACGTTTATTTTGTGAAAATTCGCACTCCTTGCCTGGTTCTGGGGGCCGCGCATGCGCAGCTGCAAAGATGGGCACTTTGGGGGGTCGGAGTTTGGGGATTTTGAGCACGGATTCGGACTGGGCGGACGATTCTGGCCCTACATGGTCACGTTTATTTTGTGAAAATTCGCACTCCTTGCCTGGTTCTGGGGGCCGCGCATGCGCAGCTGCAAAGATGGGCACTTTGGGGGGTCGGAGTTTGGGGATTTTGAGCACGGATTCGGACTGGGCGGACGATTCTGGCCCTACATGGTCACGTTTATTTTGTGAAAATTCGCACTCCTTGCCTGGTTCTGGGGGCCGCGCATGCGCAGCTGCAAAGATGGGCACTTTGGGGGGTCGGAGTTTGGGGATTTTGAGCACGGATTCGGACTGGGCGGACGATTCTGGCCCTACATGGTCACGTTTATTTTGTGAAAATTCGCACTCCTTGCCTGGTTCTGGGGGCCGCGCATGCGCAGCTGCAAAGATGGGCACTTTGGGGGGTCGGAGTTTGGGGATTTTGAGCACGGATTCGGACTGGGCGGACGATTCTGGCCCTACATGGTCACGTTTATTTTGTGAAAATTCGCACTCCTTGCCTGGTTCTGGGGGCCGCGCATGCGCAGCTGCAAAGATGGGCACTTTGGGGGGTCGGAGTTTGGGGATTTTGAGCACGGATTCGGACTGGGCGGACGATTCTGGCCCTACATGGTCACGTTTATTTTGTGAAAATTCGCACTCCTTGCCTGGTTCTGGGGGCCGCGCATGCGCAGCTGCAAAGATGGGCACTTTGGGGGGTCGGAGTTTGGGGATTTTGAGCACGGATTCGGACTGGGCGGACGATTCTGGCCCTACATGGTCACGTTTATTTTGTGAAAATTCGCACTCCTTGCCTGGTTCTGGGGGCCGCGCATGCGCAGCTGCAAAGATGGGCACTTTGGGGGGTCGGAGTTTGGGGATTTTGAGCACGGATTCGGACTGGGCGGACGATTCTGGCCCTACATGGTCACGTTTATTTTGTGAAAATTCGCACTCCTTGCCTGGTTCTGGGGGCCGCGCATGCGCAGCTGCAAAGATGGGCACTTTGGGGGGTCGGAGTTTGGGGATTTTGAGCACGGATTCGGACTGGGCGGACGATTCTGGCCCTACATGGTCACGTTTATTTTGTGAAAATTCGCACTCCTTGCCTGGTTCTGGGGGCCGCGCATGCGCAGCTGCAAAGATGGGCACTTTGGGGGGTCGGAGTTTGGGGATTTTGAGCACGGATTCGGACTGGGCGGACGATTCTGGCCCTACATGGTCACGTTTATTTTGTGAAAATTCGCACTCCTTGCCTGGTTCTGGGGGCCGCGCATGCGCAGCTGCAAAGATGGGCACTTTGGGGGGTCGAAGTTTGGGGATTTTGAGCACGGATTCGGACTGGGCGGACGATTCTGGCCCTACATGGTCACGTTTATTTTGTGAAAATTCGCTCTCCTTGCCTGGTTCTGGGGGCCGCGCATGCGCAGCTGCAAAGATGGGCACTTTGGGGGGTCGGAGTTTGGGGATTTTGAGCACGGATTTGGACTGGGCGGACGATTCTGGCCCTACATGGTCACGTTTATTTTGTGAAAATTCGCACTCCTTGCCTGGTTCTGGGGGCCGCGCATGCGCAGCTGCAAAGATGGGCACTTTGGGGGGTCGGAGTTTGGGGATTTTGAGCACGGATTCGGACTGGGCGGACGATTCTGGCCCTACATGGTCACGTTTATTTTGTGAAAATTCGCACTCCTTGCCTGGTTCTGGGGGCCGCGCATGCGCAGCTGCAAAGATGGGCACTTTGGGGGGTCGGAGTTTGGGGATTTTGAGCACGGATTCGGACTGGGCGGACGATTCTGGCCCTACATGGTCACGTTTATTTTGTGAAAATTCGCACTCCTTGCCTGGTTCTGGGGGCCGCGCATGCGCAGCTGCAAAGATGGGCACTTTGGGGGGTCGGAGTTTGGGGATTTTGAGCACGGATTCGGACTGGGCGGACGATTCTGGCCCTACATGGTCACGTTTATTTTGTGAAAATTCGCACTCCTTGCCTGGTTCTGGGGGCCGCGCATGCGCAGCTGCAAAGATGGGCACTTTGGGGGGTCGGAGTTTGGGGATTTTGAGCACGGATTCGGACTGGGCGGACGATTCTGGCCCTACATGGTCACGTTTATTTTGTGAAAATTCGCACTCCTTGCCTGGTTCTGGGGGCCGCGCATGCGCAGCTGCAAAGATGGGCACTTTGGGGTTCGGAGTTTGGGGATTTTGAGCACGGATTCGGACTGGGCGGACGATTCTGGCCCTACATGGTCACGTTTATTTTGTGAAAATTCGCACTCCTTGCCTGGTTCTGGGGGCCGCGCATGCGCAGCTGCAAAGATGGGCACTTTGGGGGGTCGGAGTTTGGGGATTTTGAGCACGGATTCGGACTGGGCGGACGATTCTGGCCCTACATGGTCACGTTTATTTTGTGAAAATTCGCACTCCTTGCCTGGTTCTGGGGGCCGCGCATGCGCAGCTGCAAAGATGGGCACTTTGGGGGGTCGGAGTTTGGGGATTTTGAACACGGATTCGGACTGGGCGGACGATTCTGGCCCTACATGGTCACGTTTATTTTGTGAAAATTCGCACTCCTTGCCTGGTTCTGGGGGCCGCGCATGCGCAGCTGCAAAGATGGGCACTTTGGGGGGTCGGAGTTTGGGGATTTTGAGCACGGATTCGGACTGGGCGGACGATTCTGGCCCTACATGGTCACGTTTATTTTGTGAAAATTCGCACTCCTTGCCTGGTTCTGGGGGCCGCGCATGCGCAGCTGCAAAGATGGGCACTTTGGGGGGTCGGAGTTTGGGGATTTTGAGCACGGATTCGGACTGGGCGGACGATTCTGGCCCTACATGGTCACGTTTATTTTGTGAAAATTCGCACTCCTTGCCTGGTTCTGGGGGCCGCGCATGCGCAGCTGCAAAGATGGGCACTTTGGGGGGTCGGAGTTTGGGGATTTTGAGCACGGATTCGGACTGGGCGGACGATTCTGGCCCTACATGGTCACGTTTATTTTGTGAAAATTCGCACTCCTTGCCTGGTTCTGGGGGCCGCGCATGCGCAGCTGCAAAGATGGGCACTTTGGGGGGTCGGAGTTTGGGGATTTTGAGCACGGATTCGGACTGGGCGGACGATTCTGGCCCTACATGGTCACGTTTATTTTGTGAAAATTCGCACTCCTTGCCTGGTTCTGGGGGCCGCGCATGCGCAGCTGCAAAGATGGGCACTTTGGGGGGTCGGAGTTTGGGGATTTTGAGCACGGATTCGGACTGGGCGGACGATTCTGGCCCTACATGGTCACGTTTATTTTGTGAAAATTCGCACTCCTTGCCTGGTTCTGGGGGCCGCGCATGCGCAGCTGCAAAGATGGGCACTTTGGGGGGTCGGAGTTTGGGGATTTTGAGCACGGATTCGGACTGGGCGGACGATTCTGGCCCTACATGGTCACGTTTATTTTGTGAAAATTCGCACTCCTTGCCTGGTTCTGGGGGCCGCGCATGCGCAGCTGCAAAGATGGGCACTTTGGGGGGTCGGAGTTTGGGGATTTTGAGCACGGATTCGGACTGGGCGGACGATTCTGGCCCTACATGGTCACGTTTATTTTGTGAAAATTCGCACTCCTTGCCTGGTTCTGGGGGCCGCGCATGCGCAGCTGCAAAGATGGGCACTTTGGGGGGTCGGAGTTTGGGGATTTTGAGCACGGATTCGGACTGGGCGGACGATTCTGGCCCTACATGGTCACGTTTATTTTGTGAAAATTCGCACTCCTTGCCTGGTTCTGGGGGCCGCGCATGCGCAGCTGCAAAGATGGGCACTTTGGGGGGTCGGAGTTTGGGGATTTTGAGCACGGATTCGGACTGGGCGGACGATTCTGGCCCTACATGGTCACGTTTATTTTGTGAAAATTCGCACTCCTTGCCTGGTTCTGGGGGCCGCGCATGCGCAGCTGCAAAGATGGGCACTTTGGGGGGTCGGAGTTTGGGGATTTTGAGCACGGATTCGGACTGGGCGGACGATTCTGGCCCTACATGGTCACGTTTATTTTGTGAAAATTCGCACTCCTTGCCTGGTTCTGGGGGCCGCGCATGCGCAGCTGCAAAGATGGGCACTTTGGGGGGTCGGAGTTTGGGGATTTTGAGCACGGATTCGGACTGGGCGGACGATTCTGGCCCTACATGGTCACGTTTATTTTGTGAAAATTCGCACTCCTTGCCTGGTTCTGGGGGCCGCGCATGCGCAGCTGCAAAGATGGGCACTTTGGGGGGTCGGAGTTTGGGGATTTTGAGCACGGATTCGGACTGGGCGGACGATTCTGGCCCTACATGGTCACGTTTATTTTGTGAAAATTCGCACTCCTTGCCTGGTTCTGGGGGCCGCGCATGCGCAGCTGCAAAGATGGGCACTTTGGGGGGTCGGAGTTTGGGGATTTTGAGCACGGATTCGGACTGGGCGGACGATTCTGGCCCTACATGGTCACGTTTATTTTGTGAAAATTCGCACTCCTTGCCTGGTTCTGGGGGCCGCGCATGCGCAGCTGCAAAGATGGGCACTTTGGGGGGTCGGAGTTTGGGGATTTTGAGCACGGATTCGGACTGGGCGGACGATTCTGGCCCTACATGGTCACGTTTATTTTGTGAAAATTCGCACTCCTTGCCTGGTTCTGGGGGCCGCGCATGCGCAGCTGCAAAGATGGGCACTTTGGGGGGTCGGAGTTTGGGGATTTTGAGCACGGATTCGGACTGGGCGGACGATTCTGGCCCTACATGGTCACGTTTATTTTGTGAAAATTCGCACTCCTTGCCTGGTTCTGGGGGCCGCGCATGCGCAGCTGCAAAGATGGGCACTTTGGGGGGTCGGAGTTTGGGGATTTTGAGCACGGATTCGGACTGGGCGGACGATTCTGGCCCTACATGGTCACGTTTATTTTGTGAAAATTCGCACTCCTTGCCTGGTTCTGGGGGCCGCGCATGCGCAGCTGCAAAGATGGGCACTTTGGGGGGTCGGAGTTTGGGGATTTTGAGCACGGATTCGGACTGGGCGGACGATTCTGGCCCTACATGGTCACGTTTATTTTGTGAAAATTCGCACTCCTTGCCTGGTTCTGGGGGCCGCGCATGCGCAGCTGCAAAGATGGGCACTTTGGGGGGTCGGAGTTTGGGGATTTTGAGCACGGATTCGGACTGGGCGGACGATTCTGGCCCTACATGGTCACGTTTATTTTGTGAAAATTCGCACTCCTTGCCTGGTTCTGGGGGCCGCGCATGCGCAGCTGCAAAGATGGGCACTTTGGGGGGTCGGAGTTTGGGGATTTTGAGCACGGATTCGGACTGGGCGGAGGATTCTGGCCCTACATGGTCACGTTTATTTTGTGAAAATTCGCACTCCTTGCCTGGTTCTGGGGGCCGCGCATGCGCAGCTGCAAAGATGGGCACTTTGGGGGGTCGGAGTTTGGGGATTTTGAGCACGGATTCGGACTGGGCGGACGATTCTGGCCCTACATGGTCACGTTTATTTTGTGAAAATTCGCACTCCTTGCCTGGTTCTGGGGGCCGCGCATGCGCAGCTGCAAAGATGGGCACTTTGGGGGGTCGGAGTTTGGGGATTTTGAGCACGGATTCGGACTGGGCGGACGATTCTGGCCCTACATGGTCACGTTTATTTTGTGAAAATTCGCACTCCTTGCCTGGTTCTGGGGGCCGCGCATGCGCAGCTGCAAAGATGGGCACTTTGGGGGGTCGGAGTTTGGGGATTTTGAGCACGGATTCGGACTGGGCGGACGATTCTGGCCCTACATGGTCACGTTTATTTTGTGAAAATTCGCACTCCTTGCCTGGTTCTGGGGGCCGCGCATGCGCAGCTGCAAAGATGGGCACTTTGGGGGGTCGGAGTTTGGGGATTTTGAGCACGGATTCGGACTGGGCGGACGATTCTGGCCCTACATGGTCACGTTTATTTTGTGAAAATTCGCACTCCTTGCCTGGTTCTGGGGGCCGCGCATGCGCAGCTGCAAAGATGGGCACTTTGGGGGGTCGGAGTTTGGGGATTTTGAGCACGGATTCGGACTGGGCGGACGATTCTGGCCCTACATGGTCACGTTTATTTTGTGAAAATTCGCACTCCTTGCCTGGTTCTGGGGGCCGCGCATGCGCAGCTGCAAAGATGGGCACTTTGGGGGGTCGGAGTTTGGGGATTTTGAGCACGGATTCGGACTGGGCGGACGATTCTGGCCCTACATGGTCACGTTTATTTTGTGAAAATTCGCACTCCTTGCCTGGTTCTGGGGGCCGCGCATGCGCAGCTGCAAAGATGGGCACTTTGGGGGGTCGGAGTTTGGGGATTTTGAGCACGGATTCGGACTGGGCGGACGATTCTGGCCCTACATGGTCACGTTTATTTTGTGAAAATTCGCACTCCTTGCCTGGTTCTGGGGGCCGCGCATGCGCAGCTGCAAAGATGGGCACTTTAGGGGGTCGGAGTTTGGGGATTTTGAGCACGGATTCGGACTGGGCGGACGATTCTGGCCCTACATGGTCACGTTTATTTTGTGAAAATTCGCACTCCTTGCCTGGTTCTGGGGGCCGCGCATGCGCAGCTGCAAAGATGGGCACTTTGGGGGGTCGGAGTTTGGGGATTTTGAGCACGGATTCGGACTGGGCGGACGATTCTGGCCCTACATGGTCACGTTTATTTTGTGAAAATTCGCACTCCTTGCCTGGTTCTGGGGGCCGCGCATGCGCAGCTGCAAAGATGGGCACTTTGGGGGGTCGGAGTTTGGGGATTTTGAGCACGGATTCGGACTGGGCGGACGATTCTGGCCCTACATGGTCACGTTTATTTTGTGAAAATTCGCACTCCTTGCCTGGTTCTGGGGGCCGCGCATGCGCAGCTGCAAAGATGGGCACTTTGGGGGGTCGGAGTTTGGGGATTTTGAGCACGGATTCGGACTGGGCGGACGATTCTGGCCCTACATGGTCACGTTTATTTTGTGAAAATTCGCACTCCTTGCCTGGTTCTGGGGGCCGCGCATGCGCAGCTGCAAAGATGGGCACTTTGGGGGGTCGGAGTTTGGGGATTTTGAGCACGGATTCGGACTGGGCGGACGATTCTGGCCCTACATGGTCACGTTTATTTTGTGAAAATTCGCACTCCTTGCCTGGTTCTGGGGGCCGCGCATGCGCAGCTGCAAAGATGGGCACTTTGGGGGGTCGGAGTTTGGGGATTTTGAGCACGGATTCGGACTGGGCGGACGATTCTGGCCCTACATGGTCACGTTTATTTTGTGAAAATTCGCACTCCTTGCCTGGTTCTGGGGGCCGCGCATGCGCAGCTGCAAAGATGGGCACTTTGGGGGGTCGGAGTTTGGGGATTTTGAGCACGGATTCGGACTGGGCGGACGATTCTGGCCCTACATGGTCACGTTTATTTTGTGAAAATTCGCACTCCTTGCCTGGTTCTGGGGGCCGCGCATGCGCAGCTGCAAAGATGGGCACTTTGGGGGGTCGGAGTTTGGGGATTTTGAGCACGGATTCGGACTGGGCGGACGATTCTGGCCCTACATGGTCACGTTTATTTTGTGAAAATTCGCACTCCTTGCCTGGTTCTGGGGGCCGCGCATGCGCAGCTGCAAAGATGGGCACTTTGGGGGGTCGGAGTTTGGGGATTTTGAGCACGGATTCGGACTGGGCGGACGATTCTGGCCCTACATGGTCACGTTTATTTTGTGAAAATTCGCACTCCTTGCCTGGTTCTGGGGGCCGCGCATGCGCAGCTGCAAAGATGGGCACTTTGGGGGGTCGGAGTTTGGGGATTTTGAGCACGGATTCGGACTGGGCGGACGATTCTGGCCCTACATGGTCACGTTTATTTTGTGAAAATTCGCACTCCTTGCCTGGTTCTGGGGGCCGCGCATGCGCAGCTGCAAAGATGGGCACTTTGGGGGGTCGGAGTTTGGGGATTTTGAGCACGGATTCGGACTGGGCGGACGATTCTGGCCCTACATGGTCACGTTTATTTTGTGAAAATTCGCACTCCTTGCCTGGTTCTGGGGGCCGCGCATGCGCAGCTGCAAAGATGGGCACTTTGGGGGGTCGGAGTTTGGGGATTTTGAGCACGGATTCGGACTGGGCGGACGATTCTGGCCCTACATGGTCACGTTTATTTTGTGAAAATTCGCACTCCTTGCCTGGTTCTGGGGGCCGCGCATGCGCAGCTGCAAAGATGGGCACTTTGGGGGGTCGGAGTTTGGGGATTTTGAGCACGGATTCGGACTGGGCGGACGATTCTGGCCCTACATGGTCACGTTTATTTTGTGAAAATTCGCACTCCTTGCCTGGTTCTGGGGGCCGCGCATGCGCAGCTGCAAAGATGGGCACTTTGGGGGGTCGGAGTTTGGGGATTTTGAGCACGGATTCGGACTGGGCGGACGATTCTGGCCCTACATGGTCACGTTTATTTTGTGAAAATTCGCACTCCTTGCCTGGTTCTGGGGGCCGCGAATGCGCAGCTGCAAAGATGGGCACTTTGGGGGGTCGGAGTTTGGGGATTTTGAGCACGGATTCGGACTGGGCGGACGATTCTGGCCCTACATGGTCACGTTTATTTTGTGAAAATTCGCACTCCTTGCCTGGTTCTGGGGGCCGCGCATGCGCAGCTGCAAAGATGGGCACTTTGGGGGGTCGGAGTTTGGGGATTTTGAGCACGGATTCGGACTGGGCGGACGATTCTGGCCCTACATGGTCACGTTTATTTTGTGAAAATTCGCACTCCTTGCCTGGTTCTGGGGGCCGCGCATGCGCAGCTGCAAAGATGGGCACTTTGGGGGGTCGGAGTTTGGGGATTTTGAGCACGGATTCGGACTGGGCGGACGATTCTGGCCCTACATGGTCACGTTCATTTTGTGAAAATTCGCACTCCTTGCCTGGTTCTGGGGGCCGCGCATGCGCAGCTGCAAAGATGGGCACTTTGGGGGGTCGGAGTTTGGGGATTTTGAGCACGGATTCGGACTGGGCGGACGATTCTGGCCCTACATGGTCACGTTTATTTTGTGAAAATTCGCACTCCTTGCCTGGTTCTGGGGGCCGCGCATGCGCAGCTGCAAAGATGGGCACTTTGGGGGGTCGGAGTTTGGGGATTTTGAGCACGGATTCGGACTGGGCGGACGATTCTGGCCCTACATGGTCACGTTCATTTTGTGAAAATTCGCACTCCTTGCCTGGTTCTGGGGGCCGCGCATGCGCAGCTGCAAAGATGGGCACTTTGGGGGGTCGGAGTTTGGGGATTTTGAGCACGGATTCGGACTGGGCGGACGATTCTGGCCCTACATGGTCACGTTTATTTTGTGAAAATTCGCACTCCTTGCCTGGTTCTGGGGGCCGCGCATGCGCAGCTGCAAAGATGGGCACTTTGGGGGGTCGGAGTTTGGGGATTTTGAGCACGGATTCGGACTGGGCGGACGATTCTGGCCCTACATGGTCACGTTTATTTTGTGAAAATTCGCACTCCTTGCCTGGTTCTGGGGGCCGCGCATGCGCAGCTGCAAAGATGGGCACTTTGGGGGGTCGGAGTTTGGGGATTTTGAGCACGGATTCGGACTGGGCGGACGATTCTGGCCCTACATGGTCACGTTTATTTTGTGAAAATTCGCACTCCTTGCCTGGTTCTGGGGGCCGCGCATGCGCAGCTGCAAAGATGGGCACTTTGGGGGGTCGGAGTTTGGGGATTTTGAGCACGGATTCGGACTGGGCGGACGATTCTGGCCCTACATGGTCACGTTTATTTTGTGAAAATTCGCACTCCTTGCCTGGTTCTGGGGGCCGCGCATGCGCAGCTGCAAAGATGGGCACTTTGGGGGGTCGGAGTTTGGGGATTTTGAGCACGGATTCGGACTGGGCGGACGATTCTGGCCCTACATGGTCACGTTTATTTTGTGAAAATTCGCACTCCTTGCCTGGTTCTGGGGGCCGCGCATGCGCAGCTGCAAAGATGGGCACTTTGGGGGGTCGGAGTTTGGGGATTTTGAGCACGGATTCGGACTGGGCGGACGATTCTGGCCCTACATGGTCACGTTTATTTTGTGAAAATTCGCACTCCTTGCCTGGTTCTGGGGGCCGCGCATGCGCAGCTGCAAAGATGGGCACTTTGGGCGTTCGGAGTTTGGGGATTTTGAGCACGGATTCGGACTGGGCGGACGATTCTGGCCCTACATGGTCACGTTTATTTTGTGAAAATTCGCACTCCTTGCCTGGTTCTGGGGGCCGCGCATGCGCAGCTGCAAAGATGGGCACTTTGGGGGGTCGGAGTTTGGGGATTTTGAGCACGGATTCGGACTGGGCGGACGATTCTGGCCCTACATGGTCACGTTTATTTTGTGAAAATTCGCACTCCTTGCCTGGTTCTGGGGGCCGCGCATGCGCAGCTGCAAAGATGGGCACTTTGGGGGGTCGGAGTTTGGGGATTTTGAGCACGGATTCGGACTGGGCGGACGATTCTGGCCCTACATGGTCACGTTTATTTTGTGAAAATTCGCACTCCTTGCCTGGTTCTGGGGGCCGCGCATGCGCAGCTGCAAAGATGGGCACTTTGGGGGGTCGGAGTTTGGGGATTTTGAGCACGGATTCGGACTGGGCGGACGATTCTGGCCCTACATGGTCACGTTTATTTTGTGAAAATTCGCACTCCTTGCCTGGTTCTGGGGGCCGCGCATGCGCAGCTGCAAAGATGGGCACTTTGGGGGGTCGGAGTTTGGGGATTTTGAGCACGGATTCGGACTGGGCGGACGATTCTGGCCCTACATGGTCACGTTTATTTTGTGAAAATTCGCACTCCTTGCCTGGTTCTGGGGGCCGCGCATGCGCAGCTGCAAAGATGGGCACTTTGGGGGGTCGGAGTTTGGGGATTTTGAGCACGGATTCGGACTGGGCGGACGATTCTGGCCCTACATGGTCACGTTTATTTTGTGAAAATTCGCACTCCTTGCCTGGTTCTGGGGGCCGCGCATGCGCAGCTGCAAAGATGGGCACTTTGGGGGGTCGGAGTTTGGGGATTTTGAGCACGGATTCGGACTGGGCGGACGATTCTGGCCCTACATGGTCACGTTTATTTTGTGAAAATTCGCACTCCTTGCCTGGTTCTGGGGGCCGCGCATGCGCAGCTGCAAAGATGGGCACTTTGGGGGGTCGGAGTTTGGGGATTTTGAGCACGGATTCGGACTGGGCGGACGATTCTGGCCCTACATGGTCACGTTTATTTTGTGAAAATTCGCACTCCTTGCCTGGTTCTGGGGGCCGCGCATGCGCAGCTGCAAAGATGGGCACTTTGGGGGGTCGGAGTTTGGGGATTTTGAGCACGGATTCGGACTGGGCGGACGATTCTGGCCCTACATGGTCACGTTCATTTTGTGAAAATTCGCACTCCTTGCCTGGTTCTGGGGGCCGCGCATGCGCAGCTGCAAAGATGGGCACTTTGGGGGGTCGGAGTTTGGGGATTTTGAGCACGGATTCGGACTGGGCGGACGATTCTGGCCCTACATGGTCACGTTCATTTTGTGAAAATTCGCACTCCTTGCCTGGTTCTGGGGGCCGCGCATGCGCAGCTGCAAAGATGGGCACTTTGGGGGGTCGGAGTTTGGGGATTTTGAGCACGGATTCGGACTGGGCGGACGATTCTGGCCCTACATGGTCACGTTCATTTTGTGAAAATTCGCACTCCTTGCCTGGTTCTGGGGGCCGCGCATGCGCAGCTGCAAAGATGGGCACTTTGGGGGGTCGGAGTTTGGGGATTTTGAGCACGGATTCGGACTGGGCGGACGATTCTGGCCCTACATGGTCACGTTCATTTTGTGAAAATTCGCACTCCTTGCCTGGTTCTGGGGGCCGCGCATGCGCAGCTGCAAAGATGGGCACTTTGGGGGGTCGGAGTTTGGGGATTTTGAGCACGGATTCGGACTGGGCGGACGATTCTGGCCCTACATGGTCACGTTTATTTTGTGAAAATTCGCACTCCTTGCCTGGTTCTGGGGGCCGCGCATGCGCAGCTGCAAAGATGGGCACTTTGGGGGGTCGGAGTTTGGGGATTTTGAGCACGGATTCGGACTGGGCGGACGATTCTGGCCCTACATGGTCACGTTTATTTTGTGAAAATTCGCACTCCTTGCCTGGTTCTGGGGGCCGCGCATGCGCAGCTGCAAAGATGGGCACTTTGGGGGGTCGGAGTTTGGGGATTTTGAGCACGGATTCGGACTGGGCGGACGATTCTGGCCCTACATGGTCACGTTTATTTTGTGAAAATTCGCACTCCTTGCCTGGTTCTGGGGGCCGCGCATGCGCAGCTGCAAAGATGGGCACTTTGGGGGGTCGGAGTTTGGGGATTTTGAGCACGGATTCGGACTGGGCGGACGATTCTGGCCCTACATGGTCACGTTTATTTTGTGAAAATTCGCACTCCTTGCCTGGTTCTGGGGGCCGCGCATGCGCAGCTGTAAAGATGGGCACTTTGGGGGGTCGGAGTTTGGGGATTTTGAGCACGGATTCGGACTGGGCGGACGATTCTGGCCCTACATGGTCACGTTCATTTTGTGAAAATTCGCACTCCTTGCCTGGTTCTGGGGGCCGCGCATGCGCAGCTGCAAAGATGGGCACTTTGGGGGGTCGGAGTTTGGGGATTTTGAGCACGGATTCGGACTGGGCGGACGATTCTGGCCCTACATGGTCACGTTTATTTTGTGAAAATTCGCACTCCTTGCCTGGTTCTGGGGGCCGCGCATGCGCAGCTGCAAAGATGGGCACTTTGGGGGGTCGGAGTTTGGGGATTTTGAGCACGGATTCGGACTGGGCGGACGATTCTGGCCCTACATGGTCACGTTTATTTTGTGAAAATTCGCACTCCTTGCCTGGTTCTGGGGGCCGCGCATGCGCAGCTGCAAAGATGGGCACTTTGGGGGGTCGGAGTTTGGGGATTTTGAGCACGGATTCGGACTGGGCGGACGATTCTGGCCCTACATGGTCACGTTTATTTTGTGAAAATTCGCACTCCTTGCCTGGTTCTGGGGGCCGCGCATGCGCAGCTGCAAAGATGGGCACTTTGGGGGGTCGGAGTTTGGGGATTTTGAGCACGGATTCGGACTGGGCGGACGATTCTGGCCCTACATGGTCACGTTTATTTTGTGAAAATTCGCACTCCTTGCCTGGTTCTGGGGGCCGCGCATGCGCAGCTGCAAAGATGGGCACTTTGGGGGGTCGGAGTTTGGGGATTTTGAGCACGGATTCGGACTGGGCGGACGATTCTGGCCCTACATGGTCACGTTTATTTTGTGAAAATTCGCACTCCTTGCCTGGTTCTGGGGGCCGCGCATGCGCAGCTGCAAAGATGGGCACTTTGGGGGGTCGGAGTTTGGGGATTTTGAGCACGGATTCGGACTGGGCGGACGATTCTGGCCCTACATGGTCACGTTTATTTTGTGAAAATTCGCACTCCTTGCCTGGTTCTGGGGGCCGCGCATGCGCAGCTGCAAAGATGGGCACTTTGGGGGGTCGGAGTTTGGGGATTTTGAGCACGGATTCGGACTGGGCGGACGATTCTGGCCCTACATGGTCACGTTTATTTTGTGAAAATTCGCACTCCTTGCCTGGTTCTGGGGGCCGCGCATGCGCAGCTGCAAAGATGGGCACTTTGGGGGGTCGGAGTTTGGGGATTTTGAGCACGGATTCGGACTGGGCGGACGATTCTGGCCCTACATGGTCACGTTTATTTTGTGAAAATTCGCACTCCTTGCCTGGTTCTGGGGGCCGCGCATGCGCAGCTGCAAAGATGGGCACTTTGGGGGGTCGGAGTTTGGGGATTTTGAGCACGGATTCGGACTGGGCGGACGATTCTGGCCCTACATGGTCACGTTTATTTTGTGAAAATTCGCACTCCTTGCCTGGTTCTGGGGGCCGCGCATGCGCAGCTGCAAAGATGGGCACTTTGGGGGGTCGGAGTTTGGGGATTTTGAGCACGGATTCGGACTGGGCGGACGATTCTGGCCCTACATGGTCACGTTTATTTTGTGAAAATTCGCACTCCTTGCCTGGTTCTGGGGGCCGCGCATGCGCAGCTGCAAAGATGGGCACTTTGGGGGGTCGGAGTTTGGGGATTTTGAGCACGGATTCGGACTGGGCGGACGATTCTGGCCCTACATGGTAACGTTTATTTTGTGAAAATTCGCACTCCTTGCCTGGTTCTGGGGGCCGCGCATGCGCAGCTGCAAAGATGGGCACTTTGGGGGGTCGGAGTTTGGGGATTTTGAGCACGGATTCGGACTGGGCGGACGATTCTGGCCCTACATGGTCACGTTTATTTTGTGAAAATTCGCACTCCTTGCCTGGTTGTGGGGGCCGCGCATGCGCAGCTGCAAAGATGGGCACTTTGGGGGGTCGGAGTTTGGGGATTTTGAGCACGGATTCGGACTGGGCGGACGATTCTGGCCCTACATGGTCACGTTTATTTTGTGAAAATTCGCACTCCTTGCCTGGTTGTGGGGGCCGCGCATGCGCAGCTGCAAAGATGGGCACTTTGGGGGGTCGGAGTTTGGGGATTTTGAGCACGGATTCGGACTGGGCGGACGATTCTGGCCCTACATGGTCACGTTTATTTTGTGAAAATTCGCACTCCTTGCCTGGTTCTGGGGGCCGCGCATGCGCAGCTGCAAAGATGGGCACTTTGGGGGGTCGGAGTTTGGGGATTTTGAGCACGGATTCGGACTGGGCGGACGATTCTTGCCATACATGGTCACGTTTATTTTGTGAAAATTCGCACTCCTTGCCTGGTTCTGGGGGCCGCGCATGCGCAGCTGCAAAGATGGGCACTTTGGGGGGTCGGAGTTTGGGGATTTTGAGCACGGATTCGGACTGGGCGGACGATTCTGGCCCTACATGGTCACGTTTATTTTGTGAAAATTCGCACTCCTTGCCTGGTTCTGGGGGCCGCGCATGCGCAGCTGCAAAGATGGGCACTTTGGGGGGTCGGAGTTTGGGGATTTTGAGCACGGATTCGGACTGGGCGGACGATTCTGGCCCTACATGGTCACGTTTATTTTGTGAAAATTCGCACTCCTTGCCTGGTTCTGGGGGCCGCGCATGCGCAGCTGCAAAGATGGGCACTTTGGGGGGTCGGAGTTTGGGGATTTTGAGCACGGATTCGGACTGGGCGGACGATTCTGGCCCTACATGGTCACGTTTATTTTGTGAAAATTCGCACTCCTTGCCTGGTTCTGGGGGCCGCGCATGCGCAGCTGCAAAGATGGGCACTTTGGGGGGTCGGAGTTTGGGGATTTTGAGCACGGATTCGGACTGGGCGGACGATTCTGGCCCTACATGGTCACGTTTATTTTGTGAAAATTCGCAATCCTTGCCTGGTTCTGGGGGCCGCGCATGCGCAGCTGCAAAGATGGGCACTTTGGGGGGTCGGAGTTTGGGGATTTTGAGCACGGATTCGGACTGGGCGGACGATTCTGGCCCTACATGGTCACGTTTATTTTGTGAAAATTCGCACTCCTTGCCTGGTTCTGGGGGCCGCGCATGCGCAGCTGCAAAGATGGGCACTTTGGGGGGTCGGAGTTTGGGGATTTTGAGCACGGATTCGGACTGGGCGGACGATTCTGGCCCTACATGGTCACGTTTATTTTGTGAAAATTCGCACTCCTTGCCTGGTTCTGGGGGCCGCGCATGCGCAGCTGCAAAGATGGGCACTTTGGGGGGTCGGAGTTTGGGGATTTTGAGCACGGATTCGGACTGGGCGGACGATTCTGGCCCTACATGGTCACGTTTATTTTGTGAAAATTCGCACTCCTTGCCTGGTTCTGGGGGCCGCGCATGCGCAGCTGCAAAGATGGGCACTTTGGGGGGTCGGAGTTTGGGGATTTTGAGCACGGATTCGGACTGGGCGGACGATTCTGGCCCTACATGGTCACGTTTATTTTGTGAAAATTCGCACTCCTTGCCTGGTTCTGGGGGCCGCGCATGCGCAGCTGCAAAGATGGGCACTTTGGGGGGTCGGAGTTTGGGGATTTTGAGCACGGATTCGGACTGGGCGGACGATTCTGGCCCTACATGGTCACGTTTATTTTGTGAAAATTCGCACTCCTTGCCTGGTTCTGGGGGCCGCGCATGCGCAGCTGCAAAGATGGGCACTTTGGGGGGTCGGAGTTTGGGGATTTTGAGCACGGATTCGGACTGGGCGGACGATTCTGGCCCTACATGGTCACGTTTATTTTGTGAAAATTCGCACTCCTTGCCTGGTTCTGGGGGCCGCGCATGCGCAGCTGCAAAGATGGGCACTTTGGGGGGTCGGAGTTTGGGGATTTTGAGCACGGATTCGGACTGGGCGGACGATTCTGGCCCTACATGGTCACGTTTATTTTGTGAAAATTCGCACTCCTTGCCTGGTTCTGGGGGCCGCGCATGCGCAGCTGCAAAGATGGGCACTTTGGGGGGTCGGAGTTTGGGGATTTTGAGCACGGATTCGGACTGGGCGGACGATTCTGGCCCTACATGGTCACGTTTATTTTGTGAAAATTCGCACTCCTTGCCTGGTTCTGGGGGCCGCGCATGCGCAGCTGCAAAGATGGGCACTTTGGGGGGTCGGAGTTTGGGGATTTTGAGCACGGATTCGGACTGGGCGGACGATTCTGGCCCTACATGGTCACGTTTATTTTGTGAAAATTCGCACTCCTTGCCTGGTTCTGGGGGCCGCGCATGCGCAGCTGCAAAGATGGGCACTTTGGGGGGTCGGAGTTTGGGGATTTTGAGCACGGATTCGGACTGGGCGGACGATTCTGGCCCTACATGGTCACGTTTATTTTGTGAAAATTCGCACTCCTTGCCTGGTTCTGGGGGCCGCGCATGCGCAGCTGCAAAGATGGGCACTTTGGGGGGTCGGAGTTTGGGGATTTTGAGCACGGATTCGGACTGGGCGGACGATTCTGGCCCTACATGGTCACGTTTATTTTGTGAAAATTCGCACTCCTTGCCTGGTTCTGGGGGCCGCGCATGCGCAGCTGCAAAGATGGGCACTT